>OY723385.1:38156061-38301061 GCA_963210295.1 Ophion ellenae
TCTCTCTCTCTCTCTCTCTCTCTCTCTCTCTCTCTCTCTCTCCCTCTCTCTTTCTTTCTTTCTCTCTCCTCCTCTGGTTTCTTCACAAGAATTCACTGTGCAAGTGAGAAACTGAAAGAGGATGCAGAAGGCTGAATCTCGTTTCGCAGTGTGGGCTGTTTTGTGCCGGGTTTAAACATAGATAGTGACGTCAGCTGCAGCGCCGAGTCTCTTTCTAATTTTCTCCTCTGACGTCGATGTCCCGCTTTCCGTACGCGCGCGCGTGTGTGTGTGTGTGTGTGTGTGTGTGTGTGTGTGTGTATGTGTGTGTGTGCACATTCGCAGGTCGCCAGTGCGTAAAAACGACATGTGTGCACTCGCGCATCTTTTTATCGCAAGGATTTTTTTTCCCTCCAACCGCGCACATAGTGTCAAAACGAGAAAAATAACTCACATTGCTGGTCTCTCAGCGGACAAGAAAAATTAAGCGGGACATCCGTTTTATCGCCAAAGGAAGAAAAACTTTCGTAACGTTGGAAGCGCAAGGGAGGCTTGAGCAGGAGAAAAAACACGATCGTTTAAAAGTCTCACCGACGCGTTTATGGCCTTTGGCATGTCGCGCGGTGCTGGGGATTGCGAAACTGCCTGTATCTTCAGAGGATGAAGATTCTTCGGTCGCTCACTGTACAGCGACGAAAACAACCAATTGAAAAGAAAAACGTAAAAATTGTTATTACGAATATTCGTTGAAATATTTTCATTGCTGACAAACGTTTATTGTCGTTGGCTCTCCAAACACGGTCAATTGCGAAAAGGATATTAAACACGAATGTCGACAATTTCATCGTCGTTCTGCAACTCTTAGGATGATCGTCTTACAACGAGACGTTGTCGTCGCCGGGTAACTGACCTTTCCTGGGAGCTAAATCGTTGACCCGTTCGCCGGGTGCACCGATGCACTTTCGTCGTTGGACCAAAGGGGCGAGAGAGAGGGAGGGAGAGAGAGAGAGAGAGAGAGAGAGAGAGAGAGAGAGAGAGAGAGAAAAGACGAAGACGAAGACTTCATCTTTCGTCTCTTCGTCGCTCGCAAACGACTTCGCGTATTGGTACTCTCGGTACAACTGCGTCATAAGCAAACGTTATTTAAGAGTCATGAATCCTCGGAGTCATTTTTCACCGTACTAATCTTGGCGGCACCAATCCTGGCTACCTTTCCACAATTTCCGGCAAAGTGGAGAAAAATCCATTGGAAAGATGGTGTTGAAGTTTGCATCATTGAAATGCCACGAAATGTAACACTTCGTCTGTAAACCTGGGTATTTCGTGTCCGAGCCAAAACTATTTTGATACCGAGTTGCTTCATTTCTTTAACAAAAAATATGTGAAGAATGAAAACATTTATTTTCCTATAATTTTATGATTAATATATTAAATTGAATATTTCGAACACGAGCATACATTTTTTCAAAAAATTTCGCATGTATTAACCGGGTGAAAAACCGGCAGGACTTGAAATACCCTCGTTTACAGACGGAAGGTACCGGAAAAACGTTTACAGACAGAGTGTTCATTTCCTTCTATTGCTCACGTTTTTTTCCCCGACGTAGAGTACGAAAATCACTCAAACGGTTTTATCTTATGCTCTTGTGAGATCCACGATCTTAATCTATAGAAAAAAGTTATATATTGCAATAAAAATTGCAAAATAACAAAGAACTTTCCTTGCATTTCCATATTGCAAACTTCAACGCCATCGCAAAAGTCTTTTTTTATTAAAAAAAAAACTCATGTAGCAAAATCGTGATTACAAAATGTGCAAAACAAATAACAAAAAGGAATCGATGACGATTGCAAAATCGTATTTGGTCTGAATAAATAATGTAATTGAAGCTTGCATCGTCGTTGCCTTTCGGTACCTTTTTAGCAGACACCTGTTCGGTAATTTATTAGTCACCATACGATACCCTGAACATAATCGAAACAGGAAAAAAAAGACCCCACAATCGGTAGATTGCAATAAAGATTCTACAGACTTCATGCCATCGAAAAGAAGGAAAACGGTCGGGAATATTGCGCAATGATGAAAATAGCAGCGCAGTGATATTCTTCGTAAATACTATTTTCTTTCGATTCGTTTGGTATATTCAAACCGCAGATATATTCAACGGCAGGTCCAATGTCCCTGAAAAAAGTAGGCAATGAGGTTCGTCGTAGAGTTCTTGCTGCGATAATATACATACAGAAATGTTTGCATACGTACGAATGTGCATGTATGTAGACATAGCCTCGTAAAGTCATGGTGCGCCAAACTATTGTCAGCTATTGCAATGAATTACAGCACAATTTTCGAAGTCTTCGCCTGCGTCGATCTATACACTAGTGGAATTTATTGTGGACACTTTGCCAAAGCACTGTAAGCGTGCGAGGTAGGGTATACGACGTGGCTTCAACGGAGACTTTGTCCTTGGAGTGCCATATTTCAGGTGTTTACATTTTATTTTTTTTAAAGGAAACGAGTAAAGCTTTTTGAGTGCGGTTTTTTTCTCGCTTTTATTCATGATATACAGAACGTTAAAAAAATTTTTTTTGGAAAAAAAACCAAAATGGCAGCCGTTGCAGCTCCGCGAAAACAGCTCCTCAAATCGCGGGAGGTAAACGGCTGACATCACCCCCTCTTTGTTGATCTGAAACACAAATTCGAAGCATATTATCAATCTGTGACCCTTTGGTCATGGAATGACAGATGGATTTTTCGTTTAGTACAAATTTCGGAAAATGGCGGCAATTTTAAAAAAATCGAATTTTCGCGTTTTTTTCGCATAAAGAGATAAATAATAAATGCAAAAATGTATCTATCGAAGAAACGATCCGTCATTCCGTGAAGACATATTTCCTGAGTATGCTCTCCAAATATCAGGTCGATATGTTAATTACAGCGGTCAGGAGAATGTCAGCCATTTTTAAAAACGTGTTTTCGAGAAAAACGCGTTTAAAGTTTTGTAATGTGTTTATACAAATGTGTTTATAATTACTGCTAATCGGCAATGCCTGGTCCATAGCGGCATCCCTCCTCTTTTTCTAGCTGCTCATGTTGAGCCGCTAACATCTCCCGCCGATTTCAAGGACAAAGTCTCCCTTAATTAATTTTGAATAAACCCGAGTATTTGAGGGGAACGCAAATATAGGGAGCATAGAGATAGTGGCGAACGTGGCGAGTGCAAAATGGCCTTGCTACAAAACCTTCTTCCAGCATCAGAATGTCCACGGATGGGAATTATATCGCGAACCATAAATGGTCGAGAAGGCAGCTGCCGGCGATGCATTACCAATGTTACGTTCGAAATGGTACGTCGGGGTCTGTCCAACCGTTACGACACCCACACTTCAACGCGCGTGTGAGCTACGCACCGGGTGTCAATTTCGAACGGAACTGTGAAGTTTCTCAATATTGGTACCGTAAAATGGGGTTTGAACAGGTTTTGGAAGTTTTTTGTAGGTAACTTTTTTTTAACATCCTAAATTCCAACTTTTTCGCTCCAATAGAACAATGTGTCCTTTGGCTATCAAATGCATGGGCGGGTCAAGCCCCGCCAAACCCAAAAAAAATTTCTTTCACTTCTAAAAGTAACCTCGAGTGTAGGGTGTCTTTGCCAAGGCATTGTGAAATGCAACTTTTGTTTAAGATTAAGGGTTACTTTGACATAATTTTGAAAAAAAAAACTATAGGTTTTATGCATTATACATGGAATTAAATGAAAAACAACGATTTTTTACAATCAAGTTGTCATCTTAAGGCGAGAGCCTGAAATAGAAGGCCCAAAAAAGCATTTTTTTCGGGATTTTTTTTAGAAGGGAAAAAAGCCAGCGAGTCCAGTAAACATTGAGGTATCTTTTCATGTATATTTGAAATGTATAAAAAAATGTCAACATGAAACAATAAATGACTAAAGATGTATCAGCCTATTCCATGTGCGTCTTACCACTGCAGTCCCCAATCAGCGACAAAGATGCAGCTCGTAATTCTTGACGGGAACAAAAAAAACCGATAAAATTTTTTTTTGTCATATATTTTTCTTCTGGGTGAATTAAGAAAAAGCTGAAAAATAGTGAAATTATAACTTTTCTCAGGTTTGGAAAAAAATGTGTTAAAAAACACTTTAACGAGCTATACAAATTATTTAAAAAGATTTTTTCAACGACTTTTTCAATACACTTACAAGAGATTTTCATACTGAATAAAATAAACTTTGGTTTGATTCAATAAGGCGTTCAGTTCTTTTGCTATCACGCCCGCCAATTTGGAAAAATCGTGAAAATGAAAACGCGCTTAAAAGTTTTCTTTTTTTTTTCTTATTCATTTATTTTCTTTATTATTTATTTATTGATTATTAATTTCTTTTTTTATTAATTTTCTTATTTTTATTGTTATCGAAAATCATACTTTGCAGATTTGTTGTAGATCGCTAAAAAAGAATCCTAATGAATGTTCTCATGATTTTCGCAGCTTAAAACTGTCAGGAAAAATTTGCGAAATTATACAACACGAATATAATTTTCGTTGGATTCGAACGATGCAAACTTGAACGTTATCACAATAGTGACAGGGACTCGAAACATACTCTAGACTAATCATGACGATCAATTTTATCATCATATCGAACACATTACGATGGAATAATAATACTGATTGATCGCTATCTACACGACGTAGTAAAACCTACGAATACCATGAATGGGCACCAAGCCGTCGAGTGAATGGAGCAGAAATCTCAGGACCAGCATAGCCTCGTATATTCGCCTACGCTCTCTTTTTATTCTCCTGCATGTATATATATTTGTATATATTCATCGGGCGTCTCTGGACACCGACGATTGAGTGCTCCTTTTCAACTCCCTGAGGCACGTAGTCGCATAATCTTGATAATTTATCGTACACATTCCTCTAGCGCACAATTCGCGAACATAGTGTCCCTTGAAATGCTGCAAGAGATTAAGATATCGAGAAGAAATTCTTATCGCGTGAAATCTGAGAAAAAACGATAAGCTCGGTAAATATTTAACGATTCGTGAGGACTGTTCTTTGACAAAATCGAGGACAGGTAGCGCGCTTGGTTTCAACATCGGAGCCCGCTGGCATGGAAATGGCGAGATAAGACAAGAGAGTTTGCAGTACCAGATATAGTTGTGAAAAATAATGGTACGTGATTAATCGCTTGGAAAAAATTCCCTCGTCGGAGACTACAGCCAGACGATACGTGCAAAGAAACCGGAAGTAGAGAAAAATGAGTTTTAAAACTGGAGGTGATGAAAAATGAGTATAATGAAAACTTATCGAATCTTCATTATTAGGGAATTTTCAACGCTAGATTATATATTTGGAATTCGGTAAAAAAGGTACGTTATTGGACATACTTTGAACTTATTTCGTGTAAATTTTTATTTCAAAAGAATTAAACATTAAAAATGTCATGGAGGTATAAGATAGAGCCTCTGTATAAAAAATGTGGTCCAACGGCGAGATCAATAACTTGACAATGGTTGGTCTGGAAACAAAAATAAAAAGTTTTGTAATCGATATGAATGTCGTTCTCGTTGTACGCAGCCGTTTTTCGAAAAAAAAAAAAAAAAAAAAAAAACAAGAACCAAAAAAAAAATTCACAGAATAGCGGGTGTTAAAAAATGTAATTTTAGCGAAATTTTTACTTCTATTCGGGGCCTTAAAAAACGAAAAAAAAAACAACGGCTACGGAGTAACGATAGCTACTGCAATTACGGAGATTCAGTTTTCTTAAATCGAAAATCAGACAACTATAGCTAGGTTATGTTCAAATAATTAAAAATTAAAAACACTATTGAGGTATAAGATTGAGCCTGTGTATAAAAAATGTTCCCTAACGGCCAGATCGATAATTTGACAATGGTTGGTCTGGAAAAAAAAAGTTTTATAATCTATATGAATGTAGTTCTCGATCTACGTAGCCGTTTTTCGAAGAAAATAAAATCAAGTACCAAAAAACAAATTTCACAGAAGAGCGGCGGTTAAAAAAATGTAACGCGAAAGTTTTACTTCTATTCGGGCCTTTACAAACGAAATTTTAAAAAACCACTACACAGTGCGATAGCAACTGCAATTATGGAGATTCAGTTTAAAAAAATTAAAAATCAGACAATTATAGCTAGAGTTATGATCCCGGCCAGGTCGTATACGAAAAAGTCGTTTCGAGAAAAACGCGTTTGAATCTTTAGTAGGTACACGTAAATCGCTGCACTACCTGCCCTCACGAAATCGTCTGTAACTCGGTCTATTTTCAATATTCTAACTTGAAATTTCTTCCACATGTTCTTGAATATGTATGCTTCCAAAGAATGCAAAAAAATTGATTTTTTTACCCGTCACAGTGGTGCTCCACCTTAAAATATTTGTCCCACGTGTATGTGTGAAAATTTATATTTATTCGAGTACAATTTTCGACATCGAATATACCAGAGACAGTGAAACCCAGCGACGTAGCAGTGAAAAATCAACAACTCTCGTACATTAAGGCGTTACCCCCACTTGCAGCGCAAAAAAGGCCTTTTTCATGAATTTTTTTTAAAGAGAACTACAAAACTTTTTTAATCGATCAATATACCATCTTAAAGAACACATCTTGAAGAACTTTCAATAATTTTTTTATTGAAAAATATTACATTGTTTAGTGGCAAACGGCCGTCAATGAAATAATGTTTTTATATACACGGTTTGCGGTGACCAACATTGCGGCGAAGTGGATCATCTGAAGAAAAAAATGCGGATGGATTTAGTCAAATATAAGTATAAACTAGTCTTTAATCGAAGGATTTTAAAAAATATTCATTTTTCACAAAATGGCGGACAGTCAAAGTTAATGGTTCGATTTTAACGAAAAAAAAACGGCCGTTTTTTGGCTATAAAACGGCCATTTTTTTTCGAAAAAAAAAATCGAACGATTAAAGACTACATTTTTACGTATTAAATAAGCCTGCAAAATTTCAAGAAGATCGGTTCATTAGTGTTCGAGTAATCTTGGTCACCGACTTCAGAAATGCCATTTTGAGAAAAACGCGTTTAAAGTTTCTCTTTTCAACGCTCTTTCAACGCGGATTCTTCTCTTTCAACGTTCACATCTCAGTCAATTTTGTTCGGATCGACTTGAAATTTTCAGGACATATTCTCAGATACCTATACTTAAAAAAAATGCAATAAAAAAATCGATTTTTTCAAAATCGCAAGTGGGGGTAACCCCTTAAAATTAATTACTATGCACTGAAATAGAGAATGCTGGAGAAATTTTCCAAAAAAATGATTTTATACATCAATTATCCGCACAAAAATGTAAACTACTCCGTACCATTTTTCATCGTGCCTTTCCCCACCATACCCGAGAGTGAAATAAAGTGTCATAAGAACGCATGTAAAGCTGAAATTAAAAGTGTCAGAATCATTCACCAGATGAGTGCACCGACTCCAAATTTTATCTGTCCATCCAATATCCAATTTTATCGGCATGACAGTATTTCTGCGAGACTGCCATACCTAAAAAAGCTTCAAAAAAATTTCAAAATAAAAACGTTGCTGCCGTAGCGCGTTGTAAATGCAAAATGTCAATATACACATTGTAAAATCCGTATAGGTCGTAAAAAAAATCCGCAATATGAATCGAGCTACGGAACGATAAATCCATCGCACCATATATTTCCGATCGTTTTTCATACAGTTCGCCAACAGCTCGGCCGTGCAACGTTGCGCAAACTTCTTTGCGCTGTACAGCAGCGTCGAATGCGCCATAAATAACAATTTTCAAAGCCTACACGAATTTGCTTGGAATTGTCCGCGAATATGTGTTTTTATTTTTCAATTTTATTTTTCATCAAACGTACGCGATTACAATAATCGTTGCAACATTGGAGGAATGGACGTGGACTGCTCCATGACATCTGACACAAGTGCGAATGAGGAATAACGATTGCCGATCAATAATCGCCCACGCGCGAGATATAATTATTATCTTCCACAGCCGCGACGCACGCGGGCAACTCCTCCGCGCGGCAAATGCGAGCGTACGCGTTTGCCGTCCGCAAATAAAGTTCATTTTTAGTGCGCTATTTCCGTTAAACGAATTATCGTTGCGACGGAGAACAAACGATCGTTCTCGCCACAATGGGAGTACTTACAATAATTGCTCTGTTCCTCGCAATCGTGGATCGTTCATTCATGAAACTTTTTCAATAACATCAGTGCAGGATATATTTTATTTTGCACGATTCCCCTTCTCACTAAAAAAAAACAAATATGTTGTTTTTACACACTTTGGGTGTGTAAATGGATGTTGACACTTTTTACACGTTTTAAGGGGCTATATCAGTGTGAACGCTGAAAATTTTGGTGATTTTCGGGAATTTTTTGGAAGAAAAGTACTCCATTAAATGTTTCGGAAAATGAAGAATATATTTGGCTATATTTGACCTATATTACATAATTTTTTCATGCAAAAAAAATGAAATCCAAGCGACTTATGCGCTGCCTTCGGAGACGCAAAAAAAAGCTCCTTCACTGTTGACATGATTCCGGCCAATTAAGTATCTGAAACCGAAAAAGGAAAAAATGTTAAACTGGAAGGTATTTCCTGTACAATGACGTATGATTTTCGGAAAATATCAAAATCTAACAAAATGTCGTAGTCATGAAAAAAAAGTCTGTTTTCTTGCCTATAAAATGGTCGTTTTTTTCAATGCCAAATCGTCAATTTTCATCCAATCAAAAATATCCTACGTCATTGTAAAGTAAATATATTCAAGAGTACTCAGTTCAAATTTCAAGTCAATCGGATAATTGCTCTTTGAGTTACAATGTCAGCAAATTTCAAAAATCTAATTTCGAGAAAAACTCGTTTCGAGATTTAACTATCGATTTTTGCAAGATAAAATGATAAAGATACGGCCTTGAAATTTTTAGAGGATATTCTTGAAAGTATAAACTGTCGAAAAAGACAAGAAAGATCGATTTTTTAAAAGTGTCACACTAGTATAGTCCCTTAACGTGTGTGAAAAATAGCGGTGTAAAAATAACACTGATAGACACGTTGAAACACACACGTACGTGTGTTATTTTCTTACACACGTTAAAACGTGTAAAAAGTGTTACGGCCATTTACACACTCAAAGTGTGTAAAAACAACACACTTATTTTTGCAGTACTGTATATACATGGGATGCGTCGGAATAATAAATTGAATAAAAAAGCTTTTTATCGTCAGAATATATGCATTGATTGAACTGAACTCAACAGTACTTATATATTACTCTGTAGTATGTATGAGAGGTGTCACTGTTTTTCTTGTCTTCGCATAGGCTAGGTTCTCATACAGCTTCACGATGACGGCAGCTTTTTGCTTCTCGGTGATGGCCTCGAAACGAAAATACGTCGCTAAAGATTCAATGCAGCTATCGAGGTTTTGGATAATAGATTCCAATTTCAGGTTCTTCCACGTGACAAACTCAAAAATGATCTATAGATGAAACAAAAAGTTAAGACCAAATGTGGTCTTCAATTGACCGGTTAATGAATCGATGTCAAATCAACTAATGAGTTTCACGTGATGCCGTAACCGAGGTGATTTTTAAAACATGTGATCACCAACTCGCAATTAACACACTCAAACTGTGTTGCTTTTTCCCGTGTTATTTTTGCTCGTGTGTTGCTATCAACGTGTGTTCTTTAGTTCAACGTGGGTGAATATGCGTCTTGCATGTTGATTCTACTCTCTTTATGTGTGTTCGAATAAGCGTGTTATTGATGGGGACAGCTACGAAGGTGTGTAATAATTTTATGCGTAAAAATTGCACACTCACGGGTGTAATTTTAACGCATTACGTGTGTAATTGCAACGCATTACGTGTTACCAAATGCATAAGTGTGTAGAATCAACATGGCAACGTGTGCCACGTGTGTGAAAAAATTCGTTGCATTCCAACGATGCATACTTCAATGTCATAAAAAGAGACGATAGGATTGGAAGGAGAAATTAATCGTACCTGATATAAATTGAAGATAAAATATCAAAATTGGATGTTCGTATATTATGCATGTTTAAGCTTATTCGACAATCTTTCGGTCTCGAGTACAGCTACATTTGGCACTTTTCGCGATTTCTCGATTTTTTTTGGCTGTCGTAAAAAGAATACGAAGAGTGAAACAACGAAAATGGGATAGATAAACTGCGTTATTTTCTTCGTTACTTAATTTTTTATTAAATCGACGAAAAGAATGTGAGCAATAAAAGAAAAATTAACGTTCGTCGCATTCCGACGATGCGAACGTCATCGTCTAAAGAGTAGAGTACTGCACAAACTAAGTTCGAAGAAGTAACACAACATAAAGGCTAGTCTAGCCTTTATGTTGTGTTAATGTAAAATGAGAATTTTTTTCTCATTTTTCATTCTTTCATATTCATCATTAGGTATCCAAAGACTTTTTTTTGCAATTTCAAGTTGTAAATCTGCAATAAGAATTCGGAAGAACGTTTGAGTAACTTTTGCAGGCTAAATCGGCCGAAAAAATTGAAACGCATAAAAAGAATTACTTTTCGTTGCATTCCAACGATGCAAACTTTAACTTTTTTTTCTTCCGAGCGTTTATCACCACTTCCAACCGTTGTACGTGTTTTTTCATCTTCGCCCCGAGGTATGTGATATACTAGTTTGGTTGTTTTTTTACATTTCCCCTTGGTTGGCTTTCCTTTGTCAGGAGAGGCAGAATATGAAGTGACTTCGTGTGAAGAGTGTAGGGTGTAGCGCAATAAGATGTAGGGGCTGTTCGTCTGCGTATGCACTAAAAAAGCTCCAAAAGCGAAAGAGGTATATATATATATATATATATATATATATATATATATATATATATATATATATATATATATATATATATATATATATATATAAAGAAAACCAAAGGCGAAGTGAGAAGCACCCTTTCCTCTCTGGTCCTCATCTCGTAGTAGTTGTATAAACGTACTGTCTCCCTGCTTCCCTCTCTCTCTCTCTCTCTCTCTCTCTCTCTCTCTTTCTTTTCTCTTCTTCTTTTCTTCTTGTCATCCTCGAAGTCTACTCTCAAGAGCTTGAGAGATCGTAGCCACTCGAAAAGACGAAGCCAAGAGCTTACAGACCCCTACATATATCACATATACCTAATGCAAGTACACGTATCAGAATATATAAATGCACGTGGATATTAAATATCAATAAATATATGTAGATATCTATAAATAGAGCGAGACTTCTTCGGTTTTGCAAGTGGAAAAGACTTCAAAAATTACAAAAAAATGTATTTCCAAAATAGAAAGGGTGTATGTCACATTTATAATGCTCGGGGAAGGATTGAGATCGGCTTGAAAAATTAATCGAAGCCTTTTCTGGTCGGGTAAATTCAAATGACCAGCACAACGAAAAAGAGAGTGAGATAGGGGGAGACCTAGATAACGAAACATTAATAACATAGCAAAAATAGGATTTGGGATGATTAAAGAAGAATTTAGAATGAAATGCATCCCACCTGAATTGAATTTCATCTAAGACCATATTTTTGAAGTTTTTTTAACGTGCAAAACCAACAAAACGCTCCTTTGACTTCTGAACTGTCGAATAATCAACCCCAAAATGGAAATTTGCCTAAAAAAAATAGTAGATACCGGAAACACAAGTTGAGCTTCGGTTAGAGTTGCACAAAACTGGTCTAAAAAGTATGTAATTAAAAAAAAAAAAACGGCCCCAGTGGACTGTACAAATTTTTGGCAGTCGCAGAAATGCAAAAGGTTGAGTAGAAAAATTTGACAAAAATTGGGTGTTTTTTTACACCAGGAATGAGGTTTTTCACTATGGAAATCTATAATCAACGAAAGCGAGGGAAATAGTTGTCTGACAAGGAAAGGTTGCGAGATCGATCTCTTCGATTTCGATGAAATTTGGCATGCTTGTAGAATGGATAAAAATAGGCGACACGTATTTTTTTATATATGCGGCACCCGATTTTTAACGGTTGAAACGGACCCTCGAAAATGGGGGTGTTTTTTCGTCGGTACCGTTTTAAGGGTTTGACAATTCTTAACAATTTAAAAAAAATTCAACTGTTTATTTTTTCGTGTACTATACATTGGAGATGAGAATGATAACGTTATCGACGAAAAGCACCCCTATTTTCGAGGGTGCGTTTCACCCCTTAAAAATCGGTTCTCGCAGATATAAAAAAATACGTATCGCCTATTTTTACCCATTCTACAAGCATGCAAAATTTCATCGAAATCGGAGAGATCGACCTCGCAACCATTCCTTGCGAGTTGAGCTGGAATATCCCGTATAGATGAAAACATCGCACACGCGTAGTTCTCTCCCTCTCATAACGAATATAAAGGAGCTCATTCATCGGACCTACGAACTCCACGTGCGTCTTTCTTCATATGGCCATTCGCGCGAGAATTTTCTGATTGATCGTGAATATATTTATCAACGTGTGTTTACAGCGTTGCTTCGCGTTAGCTCACTCATTGTCGCTGTATTACGATATACGGGACTATAATTTTTTACACTTCGTACGCGATTCGTATATTCACGTTGATAAGAACATATTAACGCAACGACGAGCGGCTTCAATATAATTAAATTACTCCGGAAATGGAAGGAAAGTAATTGTAACTCTCATTATCTGTTTTAAAAAACGATGAAAAAAATTGCTGTACTTCCTTTCTACTGAATTAATCTCTTTGTACTTTTGTTGCAACATGAACCTTGTTAATTGCGTTTTTTTTTTTAACCGCGCCGATATGCTATTCCCAGAATGAAAAATCGTACCGGCTTTTAATGTCGGGCAATGCAAAATCAATACGATATGTATGAAGAAATCGACACAATCTGCGCGGAGAGGAAGATAGTCCTCGCGCGAGACAGTGACTGATGATCGTACCGTGGTGCGAGAGTTATTGCCCTGCCGGAAGTAAGCAACCAAGAAGGACTGGAAGTAGCGAAGAGGGGCAAGTTCTTTCTCCCTCGATCCCCCGACCGGAAGCCAATGATATTCGCGAACACGCGCTAGCTGAGGGTGGAACGTCATGTACGATGAACCCGTGACGAACAAATATTTTTCAACATCATGGCTTCTTAGGGGGCATCCATTAATTACGTGAGGTGATTTTGGCGATTTTTCGACCCCCCCTCTCCCCCTGGTGAGATGTCGTGAGATTGTGCTCGACCCCCTCCCCCCTCCCCTAATCTCACGTGAGATTTTTCAAAATGCATACGTTCACGGAAAATAAATTGTAGTAGAAGAAACTGCGGTTGTAGTACCACTTACTCCCCCATGTAAAGTAGTAGGGAGACTCTCCCTACGTGATAAAAATTATGTGATTACTAAAATTACTAAAATTACGTGATATTTGCCGGAGCCCCCCTCTCCCCCACGTGAGATTAGGTGAGATTTCGCTCGACCCCCTCCCCCCCCTAAACGCCTCACGTAATTAATGGACGCCCCCTTATGTATACGCACACTTTGGTATGGCAAATGTAAGGAATATGCAGATGGACAATGAAAGAGCGATTGTTTTTTTGAAACGTGATGAAATAAGGAGCCAGTAGCCCTTTTTTTCTTCTGGAATCGGTAATCATTTTCGGAAAACATAGGTTACAGATGAATTTCTGTTTTTTGCTATATATTAATTTTTTTCCCCCGATACATATGGGGCATTCCACGCCAAATTGATCATTTTTAGACTCGACCCCTTTTGATTTGGCTGAAATTCAAATATGTTATTGTTTCCTCCTAAAAACGATTGTGTGATATTTTCGTTTTTTTTTTTACATAATCGGAAATATATGGGGAATTTAAAAAAATCGATGTTTTTTTTCAAATGTTCATAACTTGCTGAAAAATTGACCAAACAAGATCTTTTTTTTTCTGTTTTGTAATGTACCATGTGAAAATAAATATTGAAAAAATGTTCAGTCATCTTCGATATAACTTTTTAGGATTTTTGTAAAAAAAAAACACGGTTTTTTCATAGTTCAACCTTTTTGATCTTCGATTTTTCTTTTTGTAAAAAAACTATGATAAATTTAGCGTTTTTTGCCGGGAGACCCATAATCGTAAGATTTTTCTTTCTATTTTTTTCTACATTGAAAATTTGTAATCTTGATTTTCTTTTAAATTTTGTTGTTTCCTATTATGCAATAATGTCTATGAGTAAATTCTATGGTTAAAAAAGAATGCAGTGTACTATTTCATTTAAATAAATGTTATTCTCAGAAATTTCACAACTAGTATTTGAATTTGCCGATAAAATAATGAAAAAGAATAAAACATTATTAGAAAACTTTTTTAGTATGTTAATATTATGTACTAAGTATTGAATATTATAGAATCAACCATTTAAAATTGTCATAGGAAAAAGCAAAATTTTGAAAAAATGAAGGACATTTTTCATTGTGGAAATAAAATTGTAAGAAAAATCTTACCACGATGGGCCTCATGGCACAAACGTTAAATTTATTAAATTTCTTTTACGAAATAAAAAACAAAAATAAAAAATAACGAAAAAATCATGTTTTTTTTTTCTTCAAAAAACTAGATAGCATATGGAAAATGACTTTGAATATCTTCAAATACAAAATAAAAAATTGATTTTTTTAAACGACCGCCCTGTAAGTTTATCTCCGAAAGTCCATAGATCGCTCTTTTCTTAGTTTCCCCAATTTATTATTATTTTTTTCACGGTGGTAAACACCATCGAAGTTTCCTCGCGAACAAACTTCGCCGGGTAAGTGATTGGCCCCTGGCCATTTGTATCAGCCGCATAATCGAACGATTTTTCCGTGTCAAGAGAGTGCCGCTAGGGCGAACGTTATAACGTGGGTACAGTTATTTGGCAAAACGCATCGATAGTTGGCCACTTTTCGCATGCTAGGAGCCTGCAAAAAATGAACAAAAATACCGGAAAGCCGAGGTCGAAAAACGAAATAAATTACCAATACTACGCCGCGATAAATAAAAACAATTTTCATTTTTTACTATTATTCCAAAATTTAAAAGAAATCCTAGATAAAATGTCCTCAAGGTATTCATTTTACGAACCCGAATATTTAACAATTAACTGATTTTTGTCTATAATTGAGTAAAAATACACAGCAGAATACTGGTAAAATTTCAAGCGAAGTTACCGAACTTTTATCGAAAAATTACGACTCTGAAAATCATCCCATTTATACGGCGCTTTATGGAGATGACACACGGGATAAATTTCTATCTAAAAATTTAGACACTAAATAACTCTAGATGCCTGATATAAACTACACACGCATGTGAAAAATCTAAAGATTACTTAACGACAATCAAAACAAGGTGTCATCGAATGTTTAAAGAACATATTAATGATAAAACTTAGGAAATTGTGACTAGCAGAAGAATTTTTGTAGTTGCGACTTTTCAGAGACAACATTTGAATCTACTAAATTTGCGCGAAATTTTTTATTCCAGTTTATCGTTGGATATAATAATTGATTGGACTAATTTTGATTAAGGGGTGACGTGGGTTCCGAAGGCAAAAAAAAGCATATTTTCTCTATTAAAAAAAAATATAGAAAAAAAATTATTTTATTCAAAATGTTAAAAGCACATAAAAGAGCAACATTTCAACAATATTTAAAAAAAATTTCATCTAAAAATTTGGCATTCTCAGCTGGTGGGTCCTGATTTCCGGAGACCGCTAAAAAAGTGTCCTCGTGGTGGTCAGGATAACTCATGATAGCTTTATCTAAGATTAAAAAACCAGTTTTGTTCTGTTAGTAGATAAATATATAGCTCGTGATTGAACGAAGGACTTTTAAAAAATCTAATAAAATTTTTTTAATTAGATAATAAAATTCTATAAATTGATTTTTTGAAATTTTCAAACCCACGTAACCTCTTAAGCGCCACTGTAATTTACCAATTATTCAAAAGGGCCGTCCTTGTGCCCCCACGAAATACAGCTCTCCGCGAAAGGAATATTTCAAAACAAAAATAAAAACGAAAATTCCTAAAAACAATTTATTCTTTCTATTAAATTTTTTTTTTTAAATAAAATCCGCGAATGATCAATTTGGAAAATACACTTGAAAAAAGTCCCGATAAACCAAAAGCAGCGTGATTTTTAAAAGTTGAAGAATCCCTATTCTGTGCCCTTAAGCGGCCAATGATTGTACGTGCCCTGCGGACTCGATACGTCTTTTCTTCGTAGCTTTGCTTTAGGGGGGAGCGTGTTGGGTGCGACTGAAAAGGGTCAGCGTTCGATAAAGCTTTTCCATTGTATCTATAGATCCATCCACGGTGCATATATATATACATATTGCGTATATTAGCGTGCTGGATATATACGTATTTGGGGAGAGCGTTTTTTTTTGTCCGGAGTCCTAAACACTGTGCACATAATGTAAATGGTATATGTATTACGTATGTACACAAGGATGGGCACACAAGAATCGCGATGGTATTAGGGAGCGAGGCAATGGATCCCGCAGCTATTTTCCTCGTGGCGCGTGATCGAGTATCCTCGAGATGAGGGCGCTGCGGTGCGCCAGACGACGAAAACTCGAAAAGTCTAGACGATGACGAAACTGCGTTTTTACACGTATTACGATCTGCTAAATCAGCCTCAAATTCTCGAAATTCAATCGATGAACTTTTCTTTAACACAGCTTTAAAAAAATCCTTTCGAAACGAAATTCAAAACATTTGTCACTTTTTTGTTATGTCCATCAAGGATAATTTGTCTGAAAAAGAGGACCACATTACGTAAAGACCATATTACGTAATTTGAAAATACACACTCGGACATATATATATATATATATATATATATATATGGTACCGACCAAAAGGTTTCAATCGCTTTGGATAATTGCAAAGTCATATTAGAACAATATAATATATTTTATAGAGCTATATAGTATGTTCTTAAAATGAGAAATAAAATGAATTATATTATTCTGATATAATTTTGCAATTATCTGACGTGATCGAAAACGTTTGACCGGTACTATATATATTTACTAATTTGGAAAGATGATGTTGAAGTTTGCATCGTTGAAAAGGAACGAGAGTCAATTTTTTTTTCGACTGTTCACGATCCTTGTCGATTTAGGGTACGAAAATCACTCAACTAGTTTTTCCTTATCCTCATAAGAGTTTCACGACCTTAAACTGTAAAAAAATTATAGAATGTAGTAAAAAAAAAAAATTTTAATTAAAAGTAACTATTGTCGCATTTCAACAATGCAGCTTCAACGCAATTTGGAATGGTGATCTGTAGGTTCAACTTCGTGGATCCTCTCTGCCAGAATTTACCTCTTTATTTAAACAAATTCCAGAGACCTTCCTGAAACAGCCACATGGATTAATAGCCAACAATTTATAGGTATAGCGATTTCAAAATATCCTTTCTACCGGTATATAGAGGCTATCTCAAGATAAAGGTCATTCGAGGTTACCTATTCAAATGAAATACAAATCTAAATATCTTGGATATTTAGATCACTACCAGATATTTGGTAGTGATCCGAGATGTTTAGATTTGTATCATCGATACTGACCTTGGATGACCTTGAACGGCTTTGACCCCCTAATGCAGCTTGAGGTGCTCTACAATATGGGTGAAAAAATGTATTTTGCCATTTAAAAAAGTGGAGGTGACCTTCACGGTGTGTCAGCGCCTCCACCGAAATAAAAAAAATTGGTCGCATTTAATGGCCTGTACAACTTTTGTCTGGAACATTTTTTTGTGGCGTCGATAATTAACGAGTTATTTCGGATGGCAGAGATAAGAGGGACACCCTGTGTATAGTGAATCTTCAGTTATAAGTTTTTCAGGGAGTGCATCAAATATGACGTATACGTGAGAATAGCGTAGAAGTGAAGTACTGTATGTATCTGAAACTCTTCAACATTTGAAAATGGCGATTGGTGCATAATTCCCGATGTTTTTCATTAGCAATACCTCTATTATGTTCATGTTTGATTTCCAATTGAAACTTTGATTGGTAATAATTGAGTAATGAGCCAACTCATGTTCTTGAATTTCCGTTTTGAACTTTTATTTAATGCAAGTTCGTAACACGTAAGCTTTGACGTTTTAGACTAGTAAATAACAGACAGGTTCGTATTGATAAGAGATATGTAATCACAGTACATGCATACATAGTCGAGGCCAGAAACAACAAAACATCGAAACATCAATACATCGAAACATCAAAACATCAAAAAATCGAAACATCAAAACATCGAAACATCAAAACATCGAAACATCAAAACATCAAAACATCGAAACATCAAAACATCAAACGAAACATCAAAACGCAGTCACATGAAATTTTCTCCGGCGAGAGAATATCACTAAAACATATTTTTAATTTTCATTTTCATAACTGAAAAAAAACGAACCTCGAAACCGATGCTGGGGAATAAAATTAATGACGTATAAGTGAAAAACGTGGAAATGAAACTTTATTACGATCTTTATGATCGGAATCTGCCGGGCCTAAAGAAATTTGACGTTTAAATGATACAAACGTATAAGTGGAAAACGCATAAACGACGTTTTACTGTACATAGATATCTCATTTTATCAAACTAGGCTCCAATTAGAATTCTAGCAATCTCTGTCAAAGCGCTAATTGCCCGACTTAGAATTAGCCAGGAAAATGTTTCCAGTTTCGTGAAAAATTATATCACAATCGCACGACATATAGATAAATATGTCCCGTTACATCGAAAAGAATGCGAAGGAAAGAAAAAAAATCCACGAGCCATTCCGCAACGATGGAAACTTTTTTTTTTAACTTGTTGCACAATCGAAACGGCGAAGCCAGTCGCCCGGATGCTGTGGTTTTCCAGCGTGTGGTTGCGATCGCGGTGGAGCCGATAAAAAGAGCACGTTTTCATTTTCTTCTTTTTCTTTCGCGATCGCGTTTGTATTCTATTGTCAACGATGCGATTTCAAACTTCCGGTGTCGCGGGCGCTGTGTAAGTTTAGACGAACATGATGAACGCACGATTCATACGAAATAAATTATTACGATTGTGTAGATCCTCACACGAAGAGCTGCGGAATGACACGAAGGATCGATACGTAAAAGCTTTGAATGGGAGAATAATTTTCGATTTGGTGGAATGCACACAGCAATAAGAAAAAGAACAATATTGCGATTCAACTTTTTTTTAAATATAACTTCCGTTTACGTATCGAAATAACTAACTACAGCTGGAACGACGAGCGTTGTGAAACTATAAGATTTCGTGGCTTTCCCGTTTCGCAAGACTGCTGAAATAATTGAGCTCAGATTCACTTGATTCCACAATCTTTTCTTTTTTTGTATGTACAAAGATGTGTTTATTTATTTATACATCTATTAATAAATATCTATTTATTATTGGCACATTGACAATAAATTTGATTAATAGTTATTAATGCATAAATGTTTATTTATCAACACATATATAAATGAACACATAATATTAATCGGGTATTTATTGATACAAGTATTAATGAATAATTAAATTTATATTTATATAGATAAAACTATGTACAAAATGGTTTGAGAATATAAAATTGAAGTTTGCGTCATTAGAATGCAATGAATCTTTGCTTCGGATTTTTTTGTCGTTAGACTTAAGCCACAAAAATATCTCGAACATTTTTGAGGATTTTCATTTGGACATACACAATCTGAATCTGCAGACAAACAGTTTTGTACAATAATGAAGATACAGAAATGAAATTATAAAAAAAATTAAAGTCGTTGCATTCCAACGATGCAAACGTCAAAAAATTCGAAAGTAGTATTAGTAATATACATAGATATATCTTATCACATATACTATACTATAGTCCATATTCTTTAGTATATAGATACTACATAGTAAAATATCAGTTTATATAAATTGCACATTACTTTATGTGTATATTTTATATAAAGCAATCAATATGTATTCACACGAATCAATCTTACAATCAGTACCATGGCCATTTAATCCTAGGGTGAAAGGACCTTCACACTCGAAATGTATCATTAAAAAAAATTAACCACATTTCGATTTTTCAAAACGCGAAGTGAAAACCTCGCTTTCGCACAATGATAAAATTGGTGTTTTTTAAACTCTGGCTCATACGATTTGCATTAAGAGGAGGCACCTGAGTAAACGGCGAGAAAAACAGGTAAACTTCGGGAATTTTTATCTCAAAAACTAATGTTTCGATTGGATCCGGGTTTTTTTATTGGTAAATATGTACATTGAGGTATGTATAGGAATTTTTTTGAATAAATTCGTTGACTGGAAGCGGTTCAAACGCGATTTTCTTGAAACATAGTTTTGAAAGTCGATGCCAGATGTATCTCGAAAACGGCTTGTCCGATTTTGTCCAAATTTGAATACAATGTTCTTCGATAGTTTTTCTCATTCGCGACGTAGGGGTTTTTCATTTGATCGAACCATTGCTGTTTTATCCAATGTGTATGCAATCCAAAATCGTCGGAAAGTGCGAACGAAAAACGAATGTTGAATTTAAACGGTCGAAACTCCGTCAAAAATGAAAATTAAAAAAAAATCCTACGTGGCGAACGAGAAAAACTATCGAAGAATATTGTATCCAAATTTGGACAAAATCGGACCAGCCGTTTTCGAGATACATCTGGCACCGACTTTGAAAGCTATGTTTCGAGATAATCGCGTTTAAATCGCTTCCAGTCAACGAATTTATTTGAAAAAATTCCTAAACATACCTCAATGTACATATTTTCCAATAAAAAAAACCCGGATCCAATTGAAACATTAGTTTTTGAGATAAAAATTCCAGAAGTTTACCTGTTTTTCTCGCCGTTTACTCAGGGACCTCCTTTTGAATTTCAATAAAATAATAATCCATCCGATCGAAATAAAGGATTCATTGAAATTCTCAATGTCGCATTACATGGACGTGAGCTCACGTCAGTTCATGAATTACTCGAGAATACCTGACTACCTCCTGTGCCATATATACACACACACATACAGAGCCGCATCGCATACGATGCACTCCGATCCACTGTCGGCATGAAATTAAGCACAGCGGGACTGTATAAAATGGCAAGCGTGCGCGCGATAGATCGCGCCACGTATTAATGAATACACGCATTAGTGCAACTTTTCAACGTCCACCTGCGTTTCATAACGAAGTGCGTTGCCCTCGGCATAACAAAGTCAAACCCGTAAAAATTCAGGGACACTTGCGAAATGGAAAAGTTCACGGACTCGTGTGTTCGAGTCACTCATTCATGCAACACAATCGTTGATAGAAGATACTCGCACGTATTAATGTGTCTGCGACTAAGTTTGCACTCTTTGATTTGCACATTTAATGCGACGATTTATCGGGATAAAATTAATCTTATGGTTGCAAAACCATAAAATGTCCAGTAATGATTGACATGAACAAACTGAGGCTGAATATTCGAATTACATTGCAATCAGTTTTTCGGTTGAACTAAAATACGTATTTTCAATTTAAAAAATCATTTAATGGTCAATCGTAGAGATTGAACAAGTTCTTTCCTATGTTACCATGTATTTGTTATCGGACTCACTTCAATAGATTTAAAAAAAAATCCAATTTATGATGTTGGAGTTTGCATCGTTGGAATGCAACGGAAGTGAATTTTTCTTCTACCGCTGACTTTTTTGCCGATCTAGGGTACGAAAATCACTCAAACGGTTTTTCTCGTACTCATAAGAGAGCCACGATCTTAATCTATAGAAAATTGTAGATTGTGATAAAGATAAAGAAATAAAAATAATTTTGAAGAACCTTCGTTGCATTCCAACGATGCAAACTTCAACGACATTATGATTTGAAGATTAATGAAACGATCGAAGTTTGAAAGGATGTCTTTTCCCATTTGGTTCTGCCATTCACCCAGGTAGGGAATCAAAAGGCTGACGATGGAAACAAACTTGTGCGAGCCTTGTTTCACCGAGCCTGAGTGAGACAGACCTGGGCCAGGTTTCATTGCATCGTTTGGAGCAGCCTGGAACCAAGACTGGCTGCTTAGCCTAAACTCAGGGTTATTTCAAGCTTTATTCAGCCAGTGAATTTTAAGGCTAAAAAATCAAGGCTGGATGCAGGCTTGTTTCAGGTTGTGATAAAATAAAATAAATTTCAAATAATATTTTTTCTGTACTTTTATGAAAAAAAAATTAGCAATAAATTTGTCGGGTGCGGAGGCACGAAAAATGAAAGCGAAGGAGGCAGCTCAGAACATTCAAACATATTCTCTTATCGATATTCATGAGGTATATAAAACAAAAATTTTCTCGTCACTTACACATTTCGTATATACTCACTCTCTGGGGTTTGCGTACACTCTGTGTATTACGTGTCCCATAAACAATAAATAAAATAAAGTATTGTGTTTAAAATATTTTATATATATTTTATAACAAATAATATAATGAATAATAAATATATATAATAAATAAAATGAATTCTTTACAAATTTATTAAATTTATCCCAATGTAGAATATAGAAAACTGAAAAACAGGCCTCATATAGCCTCGAGAAGAGTTTGGGATAAGCCTGGTCATAAATGCTCGTGAAAGCTTCATTAAGGCTCGTTTTGAACCTTGTTGTTTCGTCGTTTCAGGCTTAGTACAGGCTTTTATACCAGCCTTTGGTCAAGCCTGTGTGCAACTGCCTGAAACCGCCTTATCATTCAGGGGTTCAGCTAGGCCTGAAATCAGGCTGGCGCTCAGCCTGAATAAAAAAATGTGAGCCTTGTTTCAGAGCTTGGCGAGTCCTTTTTTCATCGTCAATTCCTACCTGGGTCAGTCTGGAGAAACAACGAATAGTGCAAATTGAATCGCGTAATCATTTATAATCGCACATATTTGAATGATTCATCACTCGCAAGGTTTTCGTAATCATTTACTTTTTGCCTCATCGGAAATGGAGGAAATAGCATGAGTCAATTATTGCGAGATTAGGGCTTGGAAAAAACCATTACCGCTCAAATAAGAGTACAGAGCTCAGTGTCCCGGAAATTGTCAAGGCGTCTGTTATACTTGCGTGTGCGGTACAGTGCATCATTATTAACGAGTGGATTTCTCATCAAGCCGGCAAGACTACCAGTGACTAATTGCTCTCTTTGTCTCTCGCTTTATTTTGCCTCATCGTACAAACCCTCTTTCCTCCCCATCTTGTTTTTCCCTCCATACAACATTCCGTTCGTCCTATTTGATTGAATGTCTCCTCACATTGGACAAAAATCATTCTCTACTCTACTTCGTTTAATTATAACAAAAACCAAAGAAATTTCTACAATAAAATTATGAACGGTTCAGTGAAACTTCACGTCGTATATTAATGTTTCCGATCATGAAAGGAATGAAAATTATTTTTCTTCGTACTGCACAATTTTTCTTTACCTCATTTTGACTATGAAAATAACTGAAACATTTTTGAACATCCTTTTGAAGGGTCCACAACCTAAATCCGGAAGTAAGGAGTTTAGATGGTAAAAAAAATAAAGAATTTTCTTCGCATTCGAATAATGCAAACTTCGACACCATCCATAAATGCCATGAAGAATTAGTCAGGCTACTTGTTTAATCGTACAGAGCATCTCGGTGGTCTTGAAGTTTGCATCGTTGGAGGGCAACAATGTTTTTATTTTTTATGTTGCCACCCAAAATATTTTACAGGTTTATGTCGTTCGAAAAAAATGCTGAAAAAACGTTCGAGTGATGCTCGTGACCTAAAAGGTCTAAAGTTTGTGAAAAGAAGGTAATTATTGGAAACAATGAATGTTTGTTGCGTTTTAACGATGAAAACTTCGCCATCGTGCATATTGCATCTCAATCATTGGTATTCAACATGTAGTTAATTTTCGCTGCAAATTCTACGCACCGAAGTTTCGGAGAAGTTCGAGGTTTTGGCAAAGTTCGTCAATGAAGTTCGAGAGTCCGGCGAAGTTCATTGGTGGAGTTCGAGGTTTCTGCGAAGTTCGTTGTCGTAGTTCGAGGGTTCGGCGAACTTCATTTGTGAAGTTCGAGTTTCGGCGATGTTCGAGGGTTCTGCGAAGTTCGTCGACGAAGTTCGAGGTTCCGGCGAACTTCATTTGTGAAGTTCGAGATTTCGACGAAGTTCGAGGGTTCTGTGAATTTCGAGGTTTCGGCGAAATTCGTTGGCGAAGTTCGGCGTTCCCGCGAAGTACGTTGGCGAAGTTCGAAGTTTCGGCGAAGTTCGTTGATAAACTTCGAGGTTTCGGCGAATTTCGTTGGTGATGTTCGAGGGTTCTGTGAAATTCGTTGGCGAAGTCCGAGGTTTTGGCGAACTTCATTGGTGAAGCTCGAGGTTTTGCCGAAGTTCGTTGGTGAAGTTCGAGATTTTGAAGACGTCCGTTGATGAAGCTCGCAATTTTAAAGAATTTCGTTAGTGAAGTTTGGAGTTTCACGGACTTCGTTCGCCAAGTTCAAAGTTTTTGTGAAGCGCGTTGGTGAAGTATGAAGTTCGAGGGAAAACGATTTGTTCCCTCAGAGGAAACGATGTGACAACGCAAGCGAATAAACGGCGAATCAAGGAGGCAAGGGATGAAATCGATCGTGTCGCACGAGCCTCGATCCCCAGTGGAGTAACTCGAGTAAACATCCCCCCTGACAAACGCCATTAGCGTGACATCCTTCGGGTGAATAGACCCCCATTTTTTACGCTTCGAAAAATCGACGTCTTGCTTTATTCGATTTTTATTTACTTTTCCATTCGAGAAGAAAATCAGAATGAGAGCCTGGTTACTGACGTTTGAATAATATTTGTCGTAAAAAATGGCAAGATGTAGGAGCAGTCGAATGATCACGAACAGCTGGCACTTTCGATACAGGAGAATCCAAACGGTGGAAGACGGGCTGTTATTATTTTTCATCTTATTCGCAACGGGAGCTGCATCTTTATTGGAATCGCAAAAGTTAAGTAATGCAATTGAGGGACGAAAGTGAAAGAGAAACGACGTCATAAGTTTTGTCGAGGCTGCCTTTCGACTCGGGCAGGAAAAATCGTGGGACGTCTGACAACTACGAATGGACGTGTAGGCCATTAGCAAAGAGGATCCAATAATATCCATGATCGCGTAAGACCGCGCCCTGCCAATCCATTTTTCTCTTCCTCTCTCGTTCTCTTTCTGTCTGGCTGTCATATGAATACATACAGAGATGAACGCTGTTTTCATGGCCTCCCTCTTTTTCAGAAAATTCTCTATAAATACGTTTATTCTGACCCAGTTTCCTCGTGGGGGCGGCGAAAATCGACCGCACCTTCGGGTGAATCTAAGGAATGAATGAAAAATAAATCATAAGCCACATCGTAAATTTTCCGCGCTAATCAACCCTATAGGATAATTTCGATGCTGAGATAAATATATGTGTGCTAGGTCATATCGCGACAGTCTTGAACAAATTGAAAAAAAATGTCCGCAGATTTTTCGCTTTCCCGTACGTTCTCTCGCCAGGAAGTGTATTTAGAAGTACTTTTTCAACATTCCAATCTTCAAATCACGATATTAAAAAAGCCGTAGCTATATTGGGAGCTGAATGAATGAAAATAAATCTCAACTTCTCGTGGTACGATAGACAGATTATTTCGAAAAGCTAAAAAGATCCTTCCATTGATCAAGTCCGAGTAGCTAATACGGCTCATTGGTCACAGATGTTCGACCTTTCGGCGACAATTTCCATAACAAGTTTGTTGGATGTCGTAATAAAGTCTCGATGTACTCAATCACAATAATCAACGCGCAAACTCGTCTAGATCGCAGGAACTTCCGTTGTTGCGACGTGTGACAAACAATTAACTGGTATTAAAACACTAAATAACGGTGCGGGCGCTTCTTGCGAGAACGAGTCAAACCGCGACCGCAAGCGAGAAAGATGTCAACGACGTATATCCTGTCGAGGATGTGGGCTACGTATATACGTATACGAGGGGAGAGAATAAACTGCGTCAGATCTTGCGAGGATCGCCCCCTTTCGAACGCTTTTATCGAGCTCACCCTCGATAGACCTGGCCCGTTCACAGCGGGGTGCAGGACCTACCCTAATTGGTCTCCTACCACCATAATGGGGTCACCATCCGTGGTGCGGCCTTGATGCCTCGGGGAAGAAAAAAAGGAAATTGGAACAACGAGGCCTTGCTAGGGGTCGAAAGGATTTTCTCCGTTGGAAAGGTCATAGGGAATAATGCTTTGAAAGCCACCCCGGAATATTTCATTTCCTTTCACGTATGTTTTGTGTGGGTGGGTAGGTGTGTGTGGTGAGGGATGACTGATGACTTTAACGAATTCAGGAAATGCCTTATTCAGCTGCTCTTCGAGAATATCGAAACATTGTTCACGTGTCGACGTACGGTGATCGATATATCCTACGGGATATATCATGATTGTTGATGTGTCGTCGGAAAGCCTCGGCAGTTGTTGCGGCAACCTAATTCATCGGACCCTTCACACCCCCGCAATATGGTCCGCATGCAGGTCAACAACGGCTGCTAATTTTTAGTGTTTACCCGTGCAGAAATTTGTTGGGTAGTCCTGAGATCATAAGTTTTCCCTATAGAGACTTATAGGGATTTGGTAGGATCTGGTAGATCTCTTAGTAGAGATTTATAGAGGTTCATAGGGGTGCCGCACTTAAAGAGTTCACATTGTAATGCAACTGGATTCCGGTCTATTTTGCCATTGATGTCGTTGGGGAATCTTTCATTCGAACATCTCAACCGGAATTCGTTGGATTTTCCAAGAGAAGATATCCTTTGGTGATGCTGTGGACAAACTTGGGGAGTCGAAAGATGCACCCACATTCTCTGTGGGGATTTTTTTTGGAACACCGCACACAGCGAGGCCTCATTGGGATTCAATTTGATTCTGCACTGTTTCCCGATGAATGCCGTTTGAGAATTCTTACCACGTTCGAATCGAAGATATGTGGAAAGTCACGAGAAAAGACTCGGCGTGTTGAAACGTAACGTCTGCACGCTTTGTGAGTGTGTAGGTGTGTCGTTATATGATGTCAAAGTGCAGTAGAATAAATGACAAACGATAATTACCGTGGATTTTCGGTGATGTGATTGGAATCGGTATTTAAGATATACTTTTTTAAAATGATGTTGAAGTCTGTTGAAGTCTGGATTTAAGCTATAAGAGTCCCGCGATCATTCTTTATTTAGCGATCTACAACCCGAATCTTCAAAATATTATTTTCGATACTAACCAAAGTGAAGACATTTTTTAAAAATCGCTGCATTCCAACGATGCAAACTCCAAGTCCATTTTTTACGCGAATTATTTTTTTTAAATATAAGATTTATACTTTATTGAGATTCACTCACTTTGTATACCTATGTATTTTGTTGAGAAAATTCAACTTCCAGAACGCGATGGGATTCATCAAGAATCGTATCGGATTCTGTTCGATAATATGGGAATCCTTTAGGATTCGGATGGGATTCCTACATTGGATTCCAATGGGGAATCTCGATTAGAATCCAATGTACGAGCTATCCCAATCAGGCAGTAGGAACAAGTATGGGAATCCAATTGGATCCCTACGAAAATCTCTGCATGGAATTGAAGTTTGCATCGTTGGAATGCAATGAAAATTCTCCTCCCTTCCTGATTTTTATTATTATTCAAAATCATGTTCTGCAAGTTCGTTGTAGATCGCTAAATAAGAATACTACAAAAATTTTGCACGATTTTCGTCGTTCAAATGTGTCAAGAGAAATTTGGGAAATAAAAAAAAACCACTTTCGTTGCATGCCAACGATGCAAACTTCAACGTCATATCTCTGCCGGGTACTGTCGCTGAAAACTTTTTTATGTTAAATCCACCTGGTGCTAAACAGCAATGTAATAATGGTCCTGAAGTTTGCATTGTTGCAATGCAACGAAAGTTCCTTTTTTCACATTGTATTTTCCCTATTTTATTATTATAAATGTTTTTTTAATAGTTTTATATTGCGGATCGCTAAATGAATATTTGGAAAAATGGTTGAGGGACTTTTAAATGCAAGATCTGCTAAAATAAATTAAAGAAATCCATAAATATTAATTTTAATTGCATTTCAACGATGCAATCTTCAGCCTCATAATGTAATATAATGAAAAAATACTTTCTTTCTCATTCGACACATCGACATTTAGTATCGGCTAGCCGTTTTCGATGGGTCTGTCCAGGGCAGTGACGTTTTAATGTGGCTCTGTAGCTTCGATGGCAAGAAAACTTTCATTCCCTCGTTTTCACGGATGAAAAAATAGACAGGAGGGTATACGGTGAGACTTCGATGACGCTGTGTGTCACATTGAGATTGGTTTTTTTTTACTCCTAGACATTATGTAAAGGCACTTCCTGCAACCTTTCGCATTTTCCTGCGCCCGTCTCTATCCCACTCCCGCACTCTCTCTTTCCTTTTTTTCTCTCTGTCTTAGTCTTTCACTTCTGCTCGTGAGTGTAGGCGTGGAAAGGAGAATCACGAAGGCACGACTTGGCGCACGTCGCACGATCCAGCCTTCGCGGGAAAAATTATCATCGATTTGTATGCGAAAATATGTTTTTTATGTCTGTCCTACGAGGTAGACGGTAATGTCCTTTTTTGTACGCTTCGTCGACAAAAATTAACGAAATTCAATAGAAGATTCATACACAATTTTTAAGTAATAACAAAAAATACAGAACGTATGAAAACTATCAATGGAAAAAGCGCAATACGCAATGGAACATTCCATATTGCGAGAACATGATTTCTATAGATTTTGTTCCAATTTTAACCAGACATTGATCATATAATTATGCATGTTTGAGTATAATTTCAGAACAGTCGACTATTTAGATTGGGGGATAATGACCTTTAAAATCGCAACTTCTAACACTGCAGGGTTTGCATTGACCGACAGTCGGGTCGCATAATTCGTCGTACAATTCTATTGTGTTTGTAAATTTTGAATAAAAATTATGCTTAGATAGCAAACTAGTTAGGGAAAGAGTGAAAAAAAGTTTGGATTGCCTCTACTATTCAGTTTTGCTAAAAACGTTCAGTAAAGACAGCATAGTTCTTCGTGATAAATATTTCTACCCTATAATAAGAAGACACATGGCAACACCGCAGAACAGTATTGTTCAATATTTCGGGAAAAAATAATCATCGTGTTCGTAAAGTTAAAAACTTTTATCATAAAAACAATATTTGCATTAAAAATATCAATATTTCATATTGTTTATGTTATCTTCATTAACAAATAAAAGTGTTGGTTCATTCATAACTAATTAAAAACTTTGTTCGATTAAAAATTACTTCGAAATAAAAATGTGTGGTGCAGTATTATTGTAAAGGGAGGTACCTGAGTAAACGGCGAGAAAAATAGGTAAACTTAGGAAATTTTTATCTCAAAAACTAATGTTTCGATTGGATCCGGGGTTTTTTTATTGGAAAATATGTACATTGAGGTATGTTTAGGAATTTTTTAAAATGAATTCGTTGACTGGAAGCGATTCAAACGCGATTATCTCGAAACATAGTTTTCAAAGTCGGTGCCAGATGTATCTCGAAAACGGCTTGTCCGATTTTCTCCAAATTTGGATACAATATTCGTCGATAGTTTTTCTTATTCGCCACGTAGAGGTTTTCCATTTGATTGAACCATTGCTTTTTTATGCAATGTGTATGCAATCCAAAATCGTCGGAAATTGCGAACGAAAAACGAATGTTAATTTAAAACGGTCGCAATTCCGTCAAAAATGAACATTTCAAAAAAAATCCTACGTGGCGAACGAGAAAAACTATCGAAGAATATTGTATCCAAATTTGGACAAAATCGGACAAGCCGTTTTCGAGATACATCTGGCACCGACTTGGAAAACTATGTTTCGAGATAATCGCGTTTGAATCGCTTCTAGTCAAAGAATTTATTTTAAAAAATTCCTAAACATACCTCAACGTACATATTTTCCAATAAAAAAACCCCGGATCCAATCGAAACATTAGTTTTTGAGATAAAAATTGCCGAAGTTTACCTGTTTTTCTCGCCGTTTACTCAGGTACCTCCCCTTAAATATGCCGCGCGAACTCACGTCATTGGATACGTGGAACGATGCGGTGTTGCCATATATCTTCTTATTATAGGGGACAAAGATTGTCTACGGGAAATTATTCCGTCTTAATTTCCATGCAGACCCTGCAGTGTTAAAAGTTTCATTTTTTAACGCGGTCCTCTAGTTTCTCGGCTGTTTTTATACGGCTTTTTCAATAATTTTTTTACGGGCAAAGCATCGAAATAATCAATCTCATTGTTTTTGCATAATCTTTATTAACATTTAAGTGAGCTTTACAAATTTTTTGAAGTCAAAATATATAATAGAATAAACGTTATAGTCGCCGACAGGAAGACATCAAGTAAAAGAGGTGCTTGACGGTGACCAAGATTGCGGCTGTTCTGCTTATCTGAAATCAAAAAACCAAACGGCATTTTAATCTTCATATTTAAGACTAGCGATTGAACTAGAGTGAATTCTAAATTACAAAAATTGACTTTTTTATACACTTTTGAAAATTACATTCTATTTTTTACTGATTTTTTCTTAAGTTTTTCGCTCGTACAAAAAAAACTATCGAAGCAATCATGATAATCCTAGTTCAATCGCTGGCTTATAACATATTAAAGATGCTGTATAAATTTGAACAGGATCGGTGCAGTAGTTTCTGAAATATCGTGGTCACCGTTTCGAAAAATGGTGTTTCGAGAAAAACGCGTGTGAAAGTTCGCGCTCCCGGCGCGCGCTCCGTATACCTGCTCCGTTCCAGGGCCGTAACTTGTGAACCACTTCGAATATCGAAAAATCCTTTGACACACATTTTCTACACATGTTGTACATGTGATTTATGAAAAAAAAAATCGATTTTTTCGATCCGAGAAACTAGAGGAACGCCTTAAATCCATTATCTCCCAATCTAAATAGTCGACTGTTCTGAAATTGCACTCAAACATGCATAATGATATGAACAATGTCTGATTAAAATTTGAACAAAATCTATAGAAATCAAGAGCGCGCTCTCGTACTACCTTAAGGGCATATATACAGTTCCCTATAACTAGCAAATGAGTGGGTGATTATAGTGAAGACATCTGAGCCATTAATTGCATCGATTGGACGCCCAGTGTCCGCTGTGTGCGCGTGTGCACACATATACTTGCAGATATACGTGTGTGTACAACGGAGTACATATATGGTCTGAGGCAACCGAATGAACTTTAATTCGGCGATGGTGCCCGCATGGCTAAACGCAAAAAGCGAACGGCATCGATATAAATGGCCTCGCTCATTCTCATAAATATCCACAGTGGTCAAAATGTTATCTTTATTTACTGTGACGTTCACCCACTCCCTTTCCTATTCTGTGGGAAAGTCAATTTTCAGCCTATAAAAAAAAATCCCGAAACTTACTCATTTTTGCTAATCAGCTTCGTGAACTTTAACGATACGACAAAAAATTCCAATATACATTTATTATTCATTCCAATTACTCGGCATATTTTACATATCGTATTTCTTGCGATTTGCATGTAAATGATATTGGTGACGAAAATAAAGTGGAATGATTATTCAAAAATTCATATGCCAAGCGGAATAAAGGACATTAAGAATTGGCAACATTCGATGGTTTCGAGAAATCCAATATCCTCGCAATTCCACTCGTGCCCATTCCGCTACATCATCTCGATATTCCGTATATTGATTACCTTCGTGAAGGAGAAAAAACCATGTCGAAGGGAGTGTCCCGGGGATGACCCCAATCCCATAAATTCATCGGGGCTAAAGAAACCCGCGGGTCGTTTATTTTATTCCGCGTTGCAGATTAACGGATATTATTTCACGATCGTTGAGATAATTAATGAGCCTGGAACGGAATTAGTTGCTGCGTTGTGCGAAATGAACGATGTATTCGAGCACACTCGTAGCATAATTGGACTTCATGTCCATGAGGTCCAATCATAGAAAGTTGATTATATAAGAATCATGGAGCATCAGCATTTTACGTTGTGGTTAACAAACAAAAGATTATATTAAAGTTTACCTCGTTGGAACGCAACCAAAGTGTTGTAGCTCTGATGTTTTTTTTGGATCTTTATCAGAATATTGGAATTTGGATCTTTATTCAGAGAAAATGAATAAATCAAAAAATAATAATGTAATAAATATAATAATTGTATGAATAAATATCACTTAAAATTGTCTATAAATAATATAATATAAAAAATAAATATAAATATAAAAATTAAAATTGTAAAAGAATTTCTGTTGTATTTTAACGACGCAAGCTTCAACATCGTAAAAAATCAAATAAAACACTCGCAAAAGCCTTATCACTGTACGCAGTGGAACGAGGCATGGAATCGATTTTCTTCCGGAACGAAAAAGGCAATAATGTTGAAGGGAGTGCTCGGGTTGGGTCGTGTCTAACAAAATTCTCGACGGTCCTACACACCAGTGGGGAAAAGTGCACGTCGTCATGATATACGTTTGCCCACATATACCAGAGTCTGAAATATTTCTCTCGTCCACATACCAAGCCCTGCCAGGCGCGATAAAATTCGAAAGTGCTCGTAATATTAAGTATATTATACGGTAGTCAATGTCGTTCCGCTCTTTCCTTATTTTCCTTCCACACGAAACTTTATTCAACTCCCTCGTTCCCAGTCGAACTGACCCACCTTCATTTCGCTTGCAAATTATCCTCGTTATTCTGCACCGTTTTACGTCTCGAATTTTGCCAAAAAATTGGGAAGAAACTCCTGAACTTTTCATGCTGCACGTCTGACGATCATGTATTAGGATGTTGAATAAATTCTCGCTGTTTCCCAACAGGTGGCGTTACCAGAACCGCGTGCGTCTAGCTTAAGGCGGGAGCCTGAATTAGAAGGTCCAAATAGTTTTTTCGGGAGTTTTTTTAGAAGGGAAAAAAACAAGCGAACCCGGTAAACATTGAGGTATCTTTTCATGGATATTTCAAATGTATAAAAAAAATTCAACATGAAACAATAAATGACTGCAGATTTATTAGTCTATTCGGCGGGAAACATGCAGCTCGCAATTCTTGACTGAACCAGATAAACCAAGAAAATGTTCAATAGTCATATATTTTTCTTCTGGGTGAATTAAGAAAATGCTGGAAAAATCGTGAAATTATAACTTTTATCAGGTTTGAAAAAAATGTGTTTAAAAAAAACACTTTAACGTGCTATAAAAATTATTTAAAAATACTTTTTCAACAACTCCCGAGTCGAAATTTTTAGCCTCCTCTAAACCCTCGCAGGACCCATTTCTTTTGTAATACATAAGCCGCCAGCCTCCGTTGAACCGACGAAACCTCATTTGTCGAGTTCAGTGCCATGAAGAGACCTCCTCTTGGTCCAGGGTAGCCTCGGCTAGACCTCCCAAACCTTCTCTCGACCCCCAGTTTTAGTGAAACGGGCAGAGCACAGGCCTCCTTAACCTGCTTTCAATCTCAAACTCTTGCCTCGACCCCACCTAACCTGCTTTCGGCCCAAATTCGATATCTCGCCCATGATCATTCCATTGTGGCCTGATCAGTAACCCGTTCGATGACGAAAATAAGACGAAATTAATAAAAATACATCGTCCCCTTATCAAATTATTAGTGCAATATTAATATGCGAAAACAATCAAATTTGCTCAATATCGATTTATTATTATTTTATAGGCAATTCGTAAAAGAATGCTTGTATATACAGTCTTACTCCAATTCTATCGGATTAATGGGCGTTTTCCTGTGAGAAAAAATCTCACAGGAAAATTCTTAAAAAATGCCAGTCTATCCAGTATAAGCTTACACGACGTTTTTCGTCCTTGACATTTCTTTTTAAGCCCTCTAGTTCTTGAGTTACATTGCATTATATAGAATTAGTCTTTTTTAGCAAAAAATGAAATAACATTGCGAAAAAAATCGTACAAAACTTTATAAAAAACGCAAATGGAGTTCCTGCTACCTCGTTCAAGTTTATCATGGATAAACGTAACAAACTTTTTTTTCATAAGTCATGCGCCCAATTCTCGATGGTCGAAAAAAAGCCGAAAATCAGTCACATATAAAAGTACATACCGGGTCGAAAAGAAAATTATAAAAAAATATTTCAGAAAAGCAATATAAAGCTGAATTTATTCCCGTCAAAACGCCGTTCGGTAAATTTGGTTATCTTTTTTTTACGAAGCCGTGTAACTTTTAGTGCAGCAAGAAATATCGACTGGCGTATCCAAACTTTTAAGCGACGGTATATATTATATAATACTATATATAAATATATTATATTCGAAATATGTAGTTGCATTAATATATTCAAATATACACTACCAGTCAAAAGTATTTGGACACTTCAGATAACTGCAAAACTTAATATCACTTTAGATCATTGCAAATTTATGGTAGAACAATAATTATTTTATGAAGATACTATAAAGCTCTGTATAATTACTTAATTATATAGATCTTTATAGTATCTTCGTGAAATAATAAATGAAATGAATTATATTACTCTAACATTATTTGGCAATTATCCAGCGCTCAAAAGTTTTGCGATCATGTGGAGTGTCCGAAAACTTTTGGCTGGTGGTGTAGATCTAAATTAAATATAATGTTGATATCTATATGGAACGTTAGGGTGTTAATTATAGTCTATTTCATGTTCCAAAGGATTGAAATTGTCGGTTTAGAATTCAACCTCATTCGATTTTTTTCTTTATTTTTTCTTTTTGTTTTTGTTCGTTTTGTTTTTTTTTTGTTGATTCAATAATGAGTTGATAAATGGTGACGGCCGATTACCGTCGATTTTAAATGAAATGTTTGATTTTTCTTTGTTTTCATTTTTAGCACGTCGAAAATTTAAAAAATATTTCCACGTGTATGTATGAAGCATATTTTTATTTTTTGCCGCTAAATATGATATTAACTAACCGCGTCTATTTGATTCTTTTTTATTTGAATTAACTAGATTTTTCATAGAACCAAATTTTTCCTATTGCATTCCATTATTAAAATTATTGATTTCAAAAATGTTTATTTATAGAAAATCAATCTATTTAATATCGTCCAATAACTACATATTTTATTTGATCCTAATAAATCTGTGATTCGGTTTCATCAGTTCAACATTTTCATCTGTTCAAAAAAACAATTTAGTTAAGTTCACTGAATGGATCTAGTTATTTGTTTAAAATTTACCTTAAATAGAATTTTCGTAGAGTTAACCATTCTTTTTTTTATGAAACTAACGGTCCATCTTTATTGCAACACTCATATCAAAGGGACGGGGGGTAGAGAAGGTGGAGAGAGAGGATTTATATATATATATATATATATATATATATATATATGTGTGTGTGTGTGTGTGTGTGTTTGAAAAATCTATAGCATGTATTCGATGAAACTCTCTAATTATCACAATCATATTAACTAATTGATATACCTTATGTGATACAACAAATAGTTGGAGGTATTCATTTGGCCTCTTATGCCATATCAGCGACCAAAATGTTATAAGCACTCGGTAGCATAGGGGCAGCGGAGCGTAGCTAGGAGTAGGTAGGCTAGGTTCAAGTCGCATATAGGGCAAATATTTTCTTCGAAAAAAATCATGTCTATAGGCCAGGGAATGACGAATTACGATAAAAATCCTTGTGGTAAAGCTTCTCAATTAAGGAGTTCATTTTATTTTCGATTTATCAAATATTTTATACATATAGTACACTTAGCTTTACAGTGTACATTGTAAGCAAATAAAAATTAATTTGAATCTCATCTTTATTAATGTATACAAATATCTTCGAAAGAAATACGATCGTAGTAGGCTGTGAGACAAGGAAAAAACCTATTTTATTTAAATAGATTCTATATAAATTAATTTTTTTGTTTAGCAGTGTACAGTAGGCCGAAAGGGGGGGCAGTAGGTTCTGCGGGAACGCTCGAAGTAGGCCGACCTGAGGTTCCGTAGGTTCAATTGTGAGCCTCACTGACCTCCTTTGAGTCAAAAAGTCTACTTTCTGCCATGCCGGAGGTTCATCGGAGGCTCTAACGCATGGTACTTTCAAACATTGTACCCTCCTTTAGATACCCAATAATCCGCTCACGCCGATTTCTGTTCGCCTTCATTTTGTGGGTTGAACGCGACTCGAAAATTTCGACTCGGGCTTTTTTAATTCACTTAGAAGAGGTTTTCATACTGAATAAAATGAACTTTGGTTTGATTCAATAGGTCGTTTAGTTTTTTTGCTATCACGCCCGTCAATTTAAAAAAATCGTAAAAATGAAAACTGGAGAAAACGCGCTTCAAAGTTTTCAATAGGAGGAAATATCAATATCAAAGATCAATCGCTTCTCTGCTTTTCGCCTTGTATCGTCGAAAATATTTACAATTTGCCTCGGTAACTTTGTAAATATATTCGCGGATAGTTTATCTATCGATTTAAGCAATAAAAAAAACGAATTCTCGGACCTTTTAATTCAGGCTCCCGCCTTAAGATGGGAGTAAAGTTTACTATGGTGGCAGGAATTTAATGCATTAGTATTTTGTTTGTTCTCTAAGCCTGTGTACCAAATTTGGACTCGATCCACTAACCCGTCGAAAATTGATAATACTTTCAATTGGCAGTACTTTTACGTACGTTCTTACAGGATGTTTTTTATTCTCAGATAAAATGAGCCAAAGGATGATGGAAAAATCACTCGAAGTATTTAGATTCTTCTAAATTTGAGTAATTTGAGTAATTATGTATAAAAGTAATTTTTTAGGAAATTTCACAATTATTCACTGTACAATTGCATTGCACGATATTAAATCAATAATAATTGACTGTAACGTACTGAAATTCTTTCCTTATGCTCCAAAAGTAGACGCTCAAGAGTTTACCTTTAATCAAGTTACATATAAAAAAATAAAGGTGAAAGAATCATTAAAAAAACATGGTTTACTTTTAAAAATAGACACTTCGTTTGCTATTATGCCTCTTGCGACTAACTTCCCATCACATCTAGAACGTATATTTGAGAATGACTAATTTAAATACACATTTGAATCTAATCAATTAAAACAACTATGTCGAAGTGCGCGAAACAGTACGTGAGCCACGTTTTGCCTTAACGGGTTACACTTAGCTCGTGGCCGGAAAAACGAGAAATGTTCATGAATGTTTTCTGACACAATGAGTGTAGGTTTTGATTTCCTTTTTACATCGAAGAGTATGGCTTGAAGCATCATTTACAATTTTTGTGTTGAAAAATCTTTATAAATGTGGTAAATACAATGGTTTGTGCAGACCGCTGTTTGGAAAACGTTCTTCGCGGTGACCACTGCTGCTCGGAAACAAATTATATCTGAAATGAAAAAAAAAATGAAAGGCATCGTTTTTGCATAAAATTTGCAAAAAAAATGGCCGCCGACTAAAGTGGAAGTGTCGACTTTCAGTGAAAAAAAACGCTGTATTTTCGTTGATAAAAGAAAAACTATACATCGAAAAAAAAGTTTCTTCTTTCGAACATTATTTTTTTACGCGTGGATGAAACTCGTAAGGTTTGAAGTTGATTGGTGCAGACATGTTCGAGATATCGTGGTTACCGATTTCGAAAAAGTCACTTTAAGAAAAACTATTTGAAAAATCGCCGGTCCGCAGAACCTGCCTATAAATGTTGAAAACTCCCCCAATTTTTAACGAATCGACTTGAAATGTTCAGAAAATATTTTTCAAGTGTTATATTTCAAGAATCCGTCGAAAACTAGCAATAGATATTTCCAAAAATTAACGCTTAATCCGTGAAGGTATGTGAGTCACCTTAATCCCGTGAACTTGGGTCGTTTTCGTTTTTGCACTACCAAACCAACAATTGTTAATGAAAAAAATCTGAAAAAATTCATGGTCAATCTTTAGTCCTTTTCAACGAAAAATAGGGTTTTTTTTCTTTGTTATTTTTATTGTTTTTTTTTTCATAAAGTATTAAGCAACCTGCGAATAAAATGATTTTGGGCAGGACGAAAATCGACCGAGGTTCACGGATTGAGGGTTAAAACTAGGTATAAGCCGTTAATTAGCACAACTTACGAGACAATTTTACTCGAAAAATCTAACTTCACGGTTTTGTCCTTTGCTTCAAGTTATTCACCCCGATTGCAACCACCTGTTGGCTCCCCTGACCCCCAGATCTCAATCTTCACCTCGTTACGGCGGAAACGGACGAGCATTAACGCTTTTCCCGGCGTGTAGAAAGCGCAGGAAACACCGATAAAACCTTTCCGACGCCATAAAAAAAAAAAGAAAACACGGAAAGAAAAGACTCGGTAAAAAAAGGGTTTGGGCGCCGGTAGCCGGAACGGAAACAGTTACGGCCTTGACTCGTGATAATTAAATTCAGCATTGATATTCATTAATTCCGTACGAAGGAAGTCCATACGGGTAACGTCAAATCGAAATGTGTCTTCGCTCGCGCGCATGTTCACGTATACGTGAACCAGCACGTCAGGTTAGCCCGTGTGTCCGGACAACGTCATATCGGGAACGTCACGCGCCCCATTATACGTGGGTGTACGTGAGGCCAAAATTCATTAACGGGTGTCCACTTCTCCTGCTCGACGTACAATGATACGCGTGGGCGACGACGATCGCGTAGCCTCGATAAAAAAAAAGAAAGAAAATACCCACCCATAGATCTCAGATGTTTTCGTACCGCCCCCGAAAATCCGGACAAGTTCAGTTATGTTGGGTAATGTTCGTTTTAGGTTATTTTGATTTTGGGTTTTATGCAGATTTTAGGCTATTTAGGTTTTCGGTTATTTGGATTTTGGGTTTTATGTAGATTTGAGGCTATTCAGGTTTTTGGTTATTTGGGTTTTGGGTTTTATGCAGATTTTCGGCTATTCAGGTTTTTGGTTATTTGGGTTTTAGGTTTTATGCAGATTTTAGGCTACTCAGGTTTTTGGTTATTTGAGTTTTGGGTTTCATGCCAATTTTAGGCTATTCAGGTTTTTGGTTATTTGGGTTTTAGGTTTTATGCAGATTTTAGGCTACTCAGGTTTTTGGTTATTTGAGTTTTGGGTTTCATGCCAATTTTAGGCTATTCAGCTTTTTGATTAGTTCGGTTTTGGGTTTTGTGCAGATTTTACGGTATTCAGGTTTGTGGTCATTTGAGTTTTCGGTTTTTAGGTTGTTGGGGTTATCTGGGCTTGTTTGGTTAGTCGGGTATAACCTTATTCGACGTGCAATCATCAGGTTATTCGACTTTACTTGTTCAATTAGTCAGGTATACCTGCTGTGAATAAGTTCAAGGTCCCATTAGGAGATCCTCAGAGACTGTGAAAAAACGATATGTTGATGACAGTATTGCGTAACATCCTTGGTAGGTATTTCAATTTCGCAGAATTTGGAAATAAACATCGTCTCTCCTAAAAAGACAATGGTTTAAAGAGGCCCGAGGGTTTCCGTGATGAATGTAAAAAAACATTGATTTTTTTCACGTATACATGGCCATTATCGGAGTAGCACTTCGGAGTATACATGAGTTTGGCTACAGCGTCGAGGACAAAAATCGTGTCCATCGAATTTAGTGGAGTTTTTTAAATGAAAATATGTGAATTCAGAGGTAGATAGTATCGCCTTTATTGACATCGAGTGCCGTCATTGACGTAGAGGGGTTTAGGCTACTGTGACGATCGGAAAATCAGGCTTATTTTTAAAAAAAATATTTTTGAAGGAATAAGTTAGGTGATTGAAAAATCGTTTGGACATGTAGTTGTGTTCACATTAACAAAGTTGTGTACTATATTTCATTTTAAATATTGATCGAGGGCCGGGTTGAAATTCCAAAGTTTGAATGATCAGAACGCTTAAACCTCCGAAAGAATGCTACCCCGAAAGATCAAAACGCTGAAAATCTGAACACCGTCAAAATCATTTAGCTATGGAATTTCGAAAAGTTTCAACAGTTTCAATAAAACGAAGAATTCTTTCAAGAATTTTTTTTATTAAAAAGTATAATTTTGGAGCATTAAAATTAGGAACTTTAAACCGTCGGAGCATTCAAAGTTCGGAATTTCAACCCGGCCCCGATAATTGAAGAATTTATAACCAATCTCGCAATGGACCTTTGAACGTGAGGGGCTCAACGGTGTACTTAATATTGGCCACCCGGGTAATCTAATAATGAAAAAATCTTTTTTCTCTTAAAGCGTTACCCCCACTTGTAGCGCAAAAAAGGCCTTTATTATGAATTTTTTAAAAGTAAACTACAAAACTTTTTTCATCGATCAATATACCATCTTAAAGAACACATCTTGAAGAACTTTCAGTAATTTTTTTATTGAAAAATATTACATTGTTTAGTGGCAAATGGCCGTCAATGAAATAATGTTTTTATATACACGGTTTGCGGTGACCAACATTGCAGCGAAGTGGATCATCTGAAAAAAAAATGCGAATGGATTTAGTCAAATATAAGTATAAACTAGTCTTTAATCGAAGGATTTTAAAAAATATTCATTTTTCACAAAATGGCGGACAGTCAAAGTTAATGGTTCGATTTTAACGAAAAAAACGGCCGTTTTTTGGCTATAAAACGGCCATATTTTCGAAAAAAAAATCGAACGATTAAAGACTACATTTTTATGTATTAAATAAGCCTGCAAAATTTCAAGAAGATCGGTTCATTAGTGTTCGAGTAATCTTGGTCACCGACTTCAGAAATGCCATTTTGAGAAAAACGCCTTTAAAGTTTCTCTTTCAACGCTCTTTCAACGCGGATTCTTCTCTTTCAACGCTCATATCTCAGTCAATTTTGTTCGGATCGACTTGAAATTTTCAGGAGATATTCTCAGATACTTATACTTCAAAAAAATGCAATAAAAAAATCGATTTTTTCAAAATCGCAAGTGGGGCTAACCCCTTAAAATAGATTATATTCACTAAGCTTGATCAACCTTTTTTTGTTATTGGGCTTCGATCATCAAAACAAATTTTTGAACGTTTTTTCGATTTTTTAGGAAAAAATGACATCATATAAACTGTACCCTAACCCTTTAAAATTCCATTGCAATTCACGATTTTCTATAACAAACGGTGCTAACTTGTCTCGATTTCAAAATTCCCGTTGTCTCAAAAGCCATGCGCTAAAACCCGAAGAAATCTCGAAATAAAAATATCATCGGGCGCAGCAACGTCGAAAAAAAATGTCCCTTAACGCATTAATCGGTAAAACGCTTAATTTTTTTTTTTAGACGATGTTGAAGTTCTCTTCGTTGGAACGCAACGAAAATTCTTCTTCAATTTTCATTTCTCCATTTTCTTCATCATCCAAAATCTTATCCTGCAAATTTGGGCAGTAGATTTCTGATGAGTATCCTAAAAAACGTTTAAGTGCTTTTCGTAGCCCAAATTTCCTCAAAAAAAAGTTCGGGCTACTAACCTTTAGTTGCGCTCCAACGATGCAAACTTCAATATCATTTTTTTACGCATCGATGAATTCTTCCTACAACAAAAGAATGAAGTTTCTCATTTCTCTTAATTCGGTAAAACTTTAATTGGTAAAACGCTTAATTTCTTTTTTTAGGCATCGATTAATTCTCCCTTCAATAAAAGTATGAAGTATTTCTAATTACTCGTAATTTTCTTTGCGCGTACGACGATTTATCAATCGGGAGACATATAACAGGGAGAACAGGGCAATTTGTCGCTGTATTTTATTCCCCGTTCGAGACACACCCTCAACCTACTCAGTGCCCATCGGATTAGGCAGATGATTTGTTCCGCGCGTTTATTCATTGGTCTGGCCCAGTACAAACGAATTGTAATTCTGAATAGACGAAAAAGCGTCAACTCACCGAGAGTCGGTGCTTATTTTAGAACGTTTAAGGGCCACCCAGTATCAACGACGCGTTTCGACGCACGCGGAAAGGATTGCATCAAGTGTACTCTGGGCCCGTCCCCACGGCCGAGACGCCAACGAGAGTTTGTCTCGTCATAATTCGGCCCGTGCGACGAAATAATAGTCATATACGCTTCGTGGCCATCCACGTCAACGGAGCTAATCAAACTTGATCCTCGGTACTACTTTTTTATGACGATTAAACAAAAATCTAGCTAAAAATTTGATTACATAAAAAAATGTCCCAAACAAACGATCAAAAAAGTTGAAGCCAAAAAATACGATCAAAAAAGCTGATGCCCAAAACTTCGATAAAAAAGAGATAGAGCCAAAAAATCCGATAAAAAAAGATCAAGCAAATGAATATGAATGAATAAAATGAAAATGAATTCGGCCCGTGCGACGAAATAATAGTAATATACGCTTCATGGCCATCCTCGTCAACAGGGGTAATCAAAGTTGATCCTCTGTACTACATTTTTATGACGATTAAAAAAAGCCCTGGCTTAAAATTCGATTACATAAAAAGATGACGCAAAAAAAAAATTAAAACAAAAAATACGATAAAAATGATCAAGTAAAAAAAACGATAAATACCGTTCAAGCAAAAATATCCGAAAAAAAAGCTGACACAAAAATTCGATAAAAAAAGATCAAGCCAAACAAATACGATAAAAAATATCAAGCAAACAAATACGATCACATTTAAAGTCTAATTAAAGTATTAATTACGACAACACAATTCTTAATTATTGTCGAGGTTCGAATGATCGTCCTTCAAAAATGAACGCTTTAACGTACGCCGGGAAGATACGTCAGCCTTCCACTTGTTCCAGTCCTTGATTTTCGTAAACGAGGGATCAGAGTGGTCCTTGAAAGAAATAGAAAAAAAGCCTCACAGGAGCAGCCCCCGAAGAATTTGAATCTCGCCTCGTTAGCTCTATTCATCTGCGTCCAATCGTTTCTTTAAACGCATTTTTACACTTTCATAACTGTGCTCACTATTTATCGTATCCCAACGTACCGTGGCTGTTCGTTGATTTCGTCCTTTCCAATTTGAGACTTCGCACACCGTTATTACGAAGATTGCGCATACATTTGTCAAATACACATGTATATGTCTACATATATTATTATATTTAGATTCACGTACATATATATATATATATATATATATATATATATATATATATATATATATATATATATATATATATATATAGGGAAAGGTGATTTTCGAGACATTCGACTCCGTGGACCGTCCTCAACATAGGCCATTACTCCCATACTCACATTACTTTAACTTTAATGTCCCCAAAATCTTCTTTACGTAAATGTAAAAAAATGTTTTTTCAAAGTCTCAAGAGCCGTCCTCAAAAGGGCCAGATGTACCGATAACCGCCATTACATGGGTAGAAGGGCTCATAGTTTCGTCCCTTCATGTGCGTGTGTAAATGTTTATACGTATATATGTTTGTGTACATAAGGTCCATACTTTCGTCGCCAGCAACCCTTCTTTGTTCCTCTTCGGGCGCGTGCCTGCTTCCTGGGTTTGTAGAAGGGCTCTGCAAAGCCACGAAGGGGTCGCTCCACAATGCTCTGAAGTGCTGACATATATATATATATATATATATATATATATATATATATATATATATATATATATATATATATATATATATATATGGTACACGGAAAGGGGACGATGAAGAGATGGAATTTTCTATCGTCTTTCTTCGTTCCCCATAACTCGAGTCCTTTCCTAGCGACTGAATCGCAAAGGGCGAAAGGCTAGGCTGCGATACATTTTCTTCCCTTGTCCCTTCGACTGGCTTTCACAGACACGGGTGGCGCCCTGTTATGTGCTCCAAGTGCATATACGAATTTCTCAGAACATTTCGACACGAGTAAAAAGAAAAATACCGTGGATTGTCGACGAATCGATAATGTTCCAGTAAATTGCGTCTAAAATGACTACCTGGACTGCTCGTCCAAGTAGTCATTTTGAATTCAACGTGTTGCTTCACAAACACCCCATACGGGGTGAATAAATTAGCTCGAAGAGCCATAGTGCATCGTAGAAAAGGAAATGAAACGTGTTTCGAAAATTCCAGGAACGCAATTTGTGCAAATATTAGGACGTTGAATGAGTTGTCCCGGTTTTCCAGCAGTTGGCGTTACCAAAACTACCTGCATGCAGTTTAAGTGTGAACGCTGAAAATTTGGGTGATTTTCGGGAATTTTTTGGAACAAAAGTACTCGATTAAATGTTTCGGAAAATTATGAATATATTTGGCTATATTTGACCCATACTACATAATTTTTTCATAGAAAAATATTGAAATCGAAGCGACTTATGCTGCGTTCGGAGGCGCCGAAAAAAAAAGTTCCTCCACTGCTGACATGATTCCGGCCGATTGAGTAGCTGAAACCGAAAAAGGAAAAAATGTCGTTAAACTGGAAGGTATTTTCTGTACAATGACGTAGGATTTTCGAAAAATATCAAAATCTAACAAAATGGCGTTGTTGTGAAAAAAAGTCTGTTTTCTTGCTTATAAAATGGTCGTTTTTTTCAATGCCAAATCGTCAATTTTCATCCAATCAAAAATATCATACGTCATTGTAGAGTAAACATATTCAAGAGTACTCAGTTCAAATTTCAAGTCAATCGGATATTTGCTCTTTGAGTTACAATGTCAGCAAATTTGAAAAATCTCATTTCATATCCTTGAAAGTTAAAAAATTTCACCTCGTATTCTTAAAAGTATAAACTGTCGAAAAAGGCGAAAAAAAATTGATTTTTTAAAAGTGTCACACTGGTATAGCCCCTTAAGATGGTAACGCATCTATAAATAACTACTATAAGCAAGCTTGGAATTCAGTGCACGTCATTTCGCCGAAGTGTAAATAACTTATATTTTCATAGTGTTTCACATGTCAAATTTTGTGCCAAAAAAGAAGATTTGCGGGGAATTTTACGGCACTAGTGTATTAAAAAAACCGCTGCTGAAGCACACATAATTATTACTGAGACTAACGGCGACCATGCTGTGTCGGAAACAACATGCAGAGATTGATTTAGACGCTTCGAAAATAATGCTTTTGATGTGTTGGATTGGAGGCATTGCTTCATGAAGACTCATGTCAGACGCTAGCTGAACTTGTGGAATCATTAGGAGATCATCACACAACAGTTTCGAAACGTTTGAAAGCATTAGGTATGATTTTTTTTTGAATAAAGCATTAATTTTCATATCACAACAGCGAGAGCATATTCAACATCTTATTCACATCAAAAACTTATTCACATCATTCACATCAAAAATATATTCACATCATTCAAAATCTTATTCACATAATACAAAACTTTATTCACATCATTCAACAATTCAATCACATCAAAAACAGCGAGAACTTATTTAACATCATGCATTCTCGATTTACAACGAAAATATTTGTATTTTATCTTCCTGAAAAATACTTCATTATTAAGCTGAACGATCAACTACTCCCGCAAAATGGTAGGGTGAAATACTGGGGAAGGCACCTTGAACGAGAGCTAACATGGAGAAAGCACATAAAAAAAGAACCGGAAAAAAAGCACTCAATCTCACATTACGTAGTACGTACTGGCTACTCGGATATGTCACAACTATCGCTAAGCAACAAATTGCTTATCTATAATGCAACATTGACCCCCATATGGACATATGGGATACAACTATGGGGGACGGTTAGTGAGAGCAATCTCAATACTATCCAACTGTGCCAATCTAAAATACTCCGTACAATAGTGAATGCCCCGTGGTATGCCTCCAATGGAACAATACACAAGGATCTTAAAACAGCAACAGTCAAACCAGAAATCGGAAGATTTAGTGTCAACTACATAGGGAGGATTAACCTGCACCCCAACAAATTGGCTACAGACCTTCTTAATCCAGACGCAGAAACAAGACGTCTCAAACATCGAAAAGCTCTTGGACCGACACAGCGCTTTCAATAAAGGAAACAAAACTAGAAAATACCAAAGAAACACACACACGCCCATACACAAAATAGTAAACAAACATATAAACAATCACGAAAAAAATGTGGACACGTCACTGGACGTTAGTCTAATACCCATGACCCATGTGAATACATCCCAGTTACTTATTGTCGCTAGGAACACAGATCGTAGTTCAGCCTTTAATGATAAATAAAGGAAAAATTAACTATCAAGTAAAAGTAAATCGCGAGATTTGATGTAGGCAATCGCCGTACACAGCTACATTATTTTGACCACTCCAAAATGTTTCACAAACCAATAGAACAAAACGCAGGATTTAAAAAAATATACAGAATGTTTTGTATTAAAAAAAAAAAAAAATCGGCCGTCCAGCGGCCACGGATATATTTGTTCTCTCTTTTTTAGTATCCCGGCCATTTATCCCTTCACAAAGATGGATCCTGTCTATTATTTTCCTCACCCATATACGCAGCGTGACGTACTCGCTTTCTAAATAAACCTTCGTTTTACTAGGTGTTAATGAAAAGAAAAAAAAAGCGAGAAGCCGAAGAGAACTATGGAGACAAAAGTCTACCCCCTGTGATGAGGCCAGCACGTGTTCATTGTCTTCCTCCATGTCTTTCTCCCTTCTCTATAATCATATATATATATATATATATATATTAGCCTCATTGTCATTACTACCTTATTTTATTATTATTATTTTGTTTGATTTAACCCCGGATCCAACAAGGCCCTTCAACACTCGCTATTCTTGTCACACCTCATTCTTCATTTGTTCGTTCATTGTACTCCCATTATTTGTCGGTTTTATCGTGTTCCCTGTGCATAAACGAGTCGAAATTCTCTCGGCGGAAAGATCGTAATAGGGATCAAATTTCCGGGCCACGTGGCGAATACACGCAAACGCATGAAAAAACACGCACTAGGTTTTATTCGTCTTTTTTGGTTTTGTGTGCGCGTATCTATGCTGATGTTTTCAAGAGCTTGTCTATCTATGTATATGTAAAGAAAGGGTGTGTGTGTGTGTGTGTGTGTGTGTCAGTGAGCAGGCGAGACCGGATAACGATCGAATCGTTTGCGCACGAGAGAAAGAGGCAAAGGGTAAAAACGCACGTGGCACACATGCTCGTTCTCCTCGCCTTCGCACGACGACACAAGTTTCTGGGGAAAACATCTCCTATAAGCCGGAACGAATGCCGGGGAATTCCTCCTCGTAGGGATCAACGAAATTAGGCTCGGCAAATTTTTATCGCAACAGCCTAATCGGGTTGTAGCTTTAGACAGATATTCCGGCGTTATCGGCGCTGCACACCCCCGTTCGGTAACAAACACTGCAATCAATTATTTTTGTAGGTTTTTTAGTACGGCTGAAAAGCCTATATTTTAGAGTTTGGGTGGAGCATTTCTGGGTACGATGAAACTTGTTAGTTAGGAAAAATCTATGAACCTAGAAAATTAGTATAATGTGGGATTGGGCGTGGAAGTAACGGATAGTAGAGATTTTTCGTTGGCTCAAGGATATACAAGGGTCGTGAGGAAATTCTATAGTTGCGATTAAGATTGGATTTATTGCTATTTTGTTCATTCCTAATCGTGTTTGCAGAGTTTGATATCGATCCTCTGAATCGTTGAAGAATTATAACACTTTCAATTTGCGGACAATGGTTTTTACTTTCGTACTTTTATCATTGTTCAAAACCATATTTGGTAGATTAACCCTTCGTGACTTAACAATTTAAATATTTTAATATGGTTGACTTTATAGTAGGTTTCGATAAATAAAAAAAGCACGTATCATTTTATTTTTGAAAAATGTAATCGGGAGGCTAGTTATAAAGCGATTTAGGGAGTGTGACAGACATGTTACTTTGTGTCGTATCATTCCTTTATGATGTATAGAATGCTTTGAAGCAGCTGTTTCGCTTGTTATAGCACAAACCTACGCCACATTTTTCACACACCGTTTGTCTTTATGACATTTTTTTCGATTTTTGCAAACTTTACGGACACTCGAATCTTGCAATCTCGCGGTAAGTGAACTTCGAATAAATGTTGAGTCAACTAACGCCATCTAGTTTGCATGTACTGCACTAAAAAAACTATAGAACGTTATGTAGCCGTCGCGTGGCATTAATTGAAAAAAGGACTAAATGTCAACATGGGCTCATGTGAGGACTTAGATGGTTTGTTACAGAACCGTCACAGGGGGATTGTCAAGGATCCTTAAAAGTGGTTGCGTGATTTTGTAGCTTAAATCTGCCAAAGGAAATTTGAGAAACTCGAAGAAGTCATCTTTGTTGCGTTTTAACGATTCAAATACGAACGTCATCACATACTTACGCTACATTCTTACATACTACGAGAAAAGGCGTAATGATAAAATGCTACCGAATGTTTCAAAATACTTGTAGCTGATTCACGTGCGGAATATCTCTTTTGAAAAACATCGCAATCATCCACTACCTAATTGAAAATACTCGTAACATGCTGAAGTTGGAATGAACCTTTTCATCAATCAGAGGTTCTGCTTATTTTCTCATGTCATTCGACAGCTTGGACGTTTGCATCAATGGGTACCACCAATTGGTAAGGATAGCTGACAATCTATCCTTACCAATTGATGGTAACCATTGATGCAAAGGCCCGTCCCATTTTCGCAATGCCATCTCGCGCAAAAAAAGAAACGAACTCTTGCATCAACCCAATATGTGGCAACCCTCTATGAACAATTAAGCTGCTTGCAAATTGCGGCAGTGTGACGCGCGGCATCATCACCCTCAAGAGTTTTGCTCCAAAAAAGTTACATGTTAATGTAAACAGTTGAAACAATTCGAAAAAAAAACTTATAGCTGTAAATTGCAAGCTTGGTGCACGTATTACGCTACCCGACTGATGTCACTTGACATCTAGGACATGTACTTGGGAATTAAATATTTAGCTACGTCTGCTAATAACTAAGGGTGCATGGCACATGCAGTCCCAAGCACCCTTAAAGTTATGCAGAAGGGACGTGGGAGAGATTGTTCGCAATAGCATCGCTAACGGGGGTGTCCGAGCGGCGGAGAATTGACATCATCTCAATTGCAAGATTACAAGAAAGTGAAGTAGGTCTCCAAGCACGTTCGATCTATCCGAAGTCTTTTTTTTTTCATTTCGCGATAACGCACCATGTCAAATGTCACGCTGTTTCATATTCATTGTGTAGGCACGCATCTGCGACGACACGTCACTTAGCTCGATAAAGAGGCGAGGCATCATCGCGAAACGAGACACACATACACGACTGCATACATTTCGAAAGCTCATCTTCCGCGACCTACATTTGGTGCTATGCAACGTCGGATATAATAACGATTATGCAGAATTGAGAGCGGTTGTTAATTTGTCGTCGTCGTGATTGCGCCGTGTATTTATAAGAACGCGCCGTTTGTGAATTGGATGATACGACTTGGACACGGTCGATATAGCACGTACCTAAGCGACGCGACACTGTCTCGGCGCCGTGGCTAATTCAAAATGTATAGCAGCTCGTATATGCGTAATACCATACGTTTCAGAACCGATGGAACGGTATGGCATATGCCTCATCGCCGGATGTCAGAAAAACACGCGTTCATCGTTGATTCCCGTCTCGTATAATTGCAACAAAGAATGGCCGCGCAGCGCCGGTTCGATGTCATCAATCATTCCAAACTGCATTTTCGACGGAAACTGATGAATTTCAAAGGATTATGACCGTTTCTCAGACGTTGGTGTGGCTGTTGCAGGCGGCGTTGACTGGGACCGATACTCGGTAGGTCAGCCTTAAGGGGGGAGATACCTTTGGCGAGGAAAAAATTGCTGATTTTCATTATTTTGTTTTAAAGGGAATAGTTCTTCACCACCGCTTTCGAGACTTAGGGTATGTTTTATTACTACTTTTGGCTGCTACATGGTATTTTTTTTATTTTATTAATCCTTAAAAATGGCGGATGCACGGTCTTCTAAACGGGTGCAGCGGATGTTTTCAGACGGCGTGACACGTAGTGTCGGCAGGATTGATCTGAAAAAACACTAACGAAGATTTTTCTTTCTTTAAAATTCATACGAAGAATATGAACCAAGAAAAAGTGAGAAATGTTGAAAATCGATGAAATGGTACGCTTTGAAACAAAAAGATTGAATTTTCCTAAAAAATAGCTACATTTTGCAATCAAATTGTTTTTTTTTATTTTCAAAAACATTTGGGGTCATCCTTCAAACAATAAGGTTAGAAAGAATTATACTGAATTTAATCAGAATCGGTCGATTATTCTTTTCAGCTCTATATCACATCAGTTTTGAAAATGCAGTTTAGAAGACCGTGCCATACCACTGCCATATTTAAAGATTAATAAAAAAAATATCATGTAACAGCCAAAAGTAGTAATAAAACATACCCTAAGTCTCAAAAAAGGTGAAGAAATCTTTCCTTAAAAAAATCAGCAATTTTTTTCCTCGCCTAAAGGTATCTGTTTCCTTAAACGCGCGCTGGCTAGCCGACTGCTGAGCCGGATTCAATGTTACTGAGTTTCTGCTGTTGACGCAACTAAAAGTCGATAAAATGTAGCCGCCTGCGCTGTTCGTTTCAGTTTGCCTCAGTTTCCTTGTGCCCTCGTACGAAAGCGATACGCGGTAGTGCATGGGGAAACGAGTAGCTGAGGGCGACAATCCAGGTGTTATCTGAAGAAATTGGAAATAATGAAGTCATGAATCGAAGGGGGGGGGGGGGGTGAAAAATCGTAGGGATGGTAGCGTAAAAGCTTGAACGACATACGACGACTTATTCAAGAAACTTATCCAGTTTTTCTCGAACTTTCTGTGATAACACAACTCAAAATGTAACGGAATAATGTAAATTTCGAGTTTTTGCGTATTTTGGAAGAATATAATTATTCAAGAAAGTTTTAACGTCGATCATCTTAGTTCATTTGTTTGAGAGAGACATGAGCTGCAGATAAATTCGCGATTTTCCATGAGAAGCGGTTCTAAATCGCCGAGTTATGCACATATTTTTTTTTCATCGAAAACGATGAAGGGAACATTGTGGAAGTTCAAGCTTGACTTTTCAGTCGAGCTTGGCGCTAAAAAAAACGAATTCTTCAACATTCATCGGTGCAGTGTTCAATTATTAATACTCCCTTATAATATGATATTTTCTTAATATTTTCGCGGAAATTCAGTCTCGTTTGTTTGGGTTGGAGTATCCGTGTTCTGCAGAAGCAAAAACGAACTCGCTCATGATGAGCCACGAATATCTTCGTGGCCTCGATCCCAAAAGACGAGAACGAATTTACGATCGCAATACGCAGTACGAGTTCTCGAAAATTGCACAAACCGCGAAACGCGTGTAAAGATGCACACATACGTGTATATTTTCTAAGACCTTAGAACGATAATCATGACAACCGAAACTGCGTAAAGTCTCTCTTTTAACGTGCATTTTTGCGAACATTTCCAGTCTGTGCAGCTCGAATCGTACGCGACAGGGTATAAATAGGTGGAAAATCGACGCGGTTGGTGCTTAATCGGACTCGTTACCAGAACAAACGCGACATTGCACAGCATCCTTTTTTTATTTTTACGATCTCTTCGAGGAAGATTTTCTTTTTTTTTTAAATAAAATACGTGCTTTTTAAAAATATTCCCACACAGATGTTTCGGTAAAGACGTCACAGATTCGGGGGCAAAATAGTTATTTATCCAAAAGCGATGAGGCTGCAAAAATAAAAGTGCATTTATAATTTGGAATTTCAAAAATATGGTAAACTTATTCCTTCGAAATGAATTTTGAAGGAATATGTACAATTATTGAAAACCCGTTTCGACATTTATTTGTATGTACATTAACAAGGTTGTATAGCAAAATTAAAAAAAATAACAATTAAAGAAGTGATAAACAATCTGGTGAAGGACCTCCGAACATGAGAGGCTCTGCGGTGTACTTAATTTTGGCCACCCGGTTAATCTGAAACAAACAAAAACAGTTTTCCCTTAAAATAGATGATATTTGCTAAAACTTGACCGAGCTTTTTTTTGTTATCAGGTTTCAATAATAAAAAAGTTGCATTATTTTCGCTTTTTAAAAGAAAACGACATAATTATTGTTAATAACTACTAAAAAAAGGTTATTTAGAAAAACGTCGGTCAAGACTAAAATACTACTACAGTGAACAAGTGTGCCAAATGTCAAGTCAACCCGTTCATTAGATATCGAGAAACCGTGTACACCGTTTTAGAAAACAGTTTTTAGAAAAACGCGTTTAAAGTTTGACTAGTATTTTTATCGTTGTAATCATAAGTTTACCTTCAATCTGCGAATCCTGCACCATACGTTGGACCTTCCTCTTCACTTTAAGTTGCCACAAGCGACGAACGAGAGTTTTGAAATTTCATAGTAGTCTAACAACGACTCGAACTCGAAACATCTCAACACACAAACGGGCGACGTAGTGTAGGATCATCTTAATGTATTTCCTACATACACCTTAATGTATGCCCAACGTATACCTACCCTTGCTCTGCTTTACTTATTACCCTTTATGATTAAGCCCTTTCCCATCACCCCCGACCCGCACATCGCTAATCTAACCTAACTTCCGTTGCATCCACAGCCGTCTTAAGGTCCTCCACAGAAGAGTTAAATTAAGAAATGGTTGAAATTTGACATATACGTTATTTAATACATTATCCAAACATCTGTGCAATTTAAATTAGTTTGACCACCCCAAACCTGCGATATTCACACTTAAAGTTGGCTTGGTTTACACGTAACTAATGCGTTATGATGGGCAAACAGAGCATCATTAATTCTACCGTCAAAACTAAAATTAAGAAATTGATTAAAAACGAGGATAAGCTACAGTAAGACATCACGATTAATGTGAAAAAATGAGCATGATTCACCCTCTAGTTTCCAAGATATAACCATGAGAAGCCTTCACAATTTTGGTGCAAAGCCTGGCAAAGCCTGGAAAAAAAAAACAATTGGGGCAAAGCCTGGACAGTCCCGGCAAAAAGTTTACTGGCAATGGTCGATCAAAAACACAATACAAAATATATTTTACGGCAATAAATGATATTCATCGTATTATCTACTAGTACCGAGTCAATATTGCGTAGTTTTTAATTTTATTCATTACTAATTAAACCAATTATCAATCTTTTAAACATGAACATGGTATGTAAACTTTTGGTTGAGATTTTCGCAGAGGAACTACCTTAAGCATTTTGTAGATCTATATCCCATTTTCCGAGGGTACGAGGAAATTGTGGAAAACCCGTACCAGTACAGACGAGCTCAAATTCTTCTGATTCTCTGGTACACAGACGTTGCACTCAAGTATCTACACCAAGGTGTCAAAAGTATTGGCCTTCCGCAGACTGGTTGATGCACCGGCATGGCTAAGCGGTCACCGCTCCGAGTATCGGCCATGCACAACTCTGCTTAACTCGAAGTACCGCCGGACGCTTATCCACCAGTGTCTGTGGATCATTCCAATGCATACCCGGTTAGATGTAGGTACATGAATGTATGTGTTCGTTATAACGAATACGTGATACACGAGTATGACAATGACTTGGGGCTAGTGTGTCAGCGTGCCATCGTCGTTTGCACTATAAATGCACGATATGATGCAGGCATGAAGCTCCTTACGAGGATACCACGCGCTAGAATAGTGGTCGTGCATATAGAACATACTTTTCGGGCTCGTAACAGTTATCAGTCATTTACAAGGGATCCGAATAGAGGTCAAAATCTTCCAAGGCAATACATGGCGGCAGTCTCGTAATTTTCTGCACTTCAGTAATAAATTCAACGAACACCTATATGTTTTTTGTTTGGGTGTGTGTGTGTGTGTGTATATATATATATATGGATGTGATGAAGTATTTTTGAACACATTCGAAACTCCATACGAACGTATTTGAGGCTCCATTTGGTATAAATAGAGTTTGCATAATTCCCGTCATGGAAGATGAGGTTACTGGCGTTTTCCTCGGCTGAACCAAACCGGGGGTAGGCAGACTCTCGCAATCAGCTGTATTTATAGATTCCAGCTGCAGAACAGCAGTTTTCGTACCACTCTGAATGCTTCCATTTCGCCTATACAGCTTTAGGCACACATCCTGACTAACACACTTACCTACGTTCTTACACGACTCAGTCTGAGTTCGCAAACAAGTCTCCATAGGATACAGATTGCATATGCATGTATACGTACATGCGTATATTCGTGTACGACTCGAAAAGGTGCATCTTAAAGTTCTTGTGTATTTAATGCTAAATCTTCGCATTCTTACAATTTTTTTAGAGAATTACAATCCCAAAAATCAGAGCTCGAAAAATGTAAAAAAAGTTCCTAACCATCTTCTTGACAACCAACACTTGCAGTCTTTATTGAATACTGGGCTTCTTTTAGAAAATTTCAATTTTCTCAGCGTGGTTGCTAGTGTTTTTTTTCAGCCACGATACTTTGATAGGGTCCAAAACCAAACTTCTTCGTCATTTCCAACATCGATCGATCCGAACGTGATGTTTCCCAATTCTGTGAACTTCTATCGGCTGGATGTGTCGAGCCGTCCCAGAGGATTCGCCTGTGCCTCAAAGTTTCCTGTGGATAACCTTTTCAAGACCTTTCAAATAGTACATATCTTTCTGAAGACATACACTAGACAAGAACATCCATTCAAGAAACAGAGCTGGAGTCTCGAGAATGCGGCGAAAAAATGGTAGAAATGTTATCCCAGAGGTGGAAGACTTCCGGTGTAGTTTGTAGTGTCAACGGCTGCTGTTGTATGCACCCGACTCCCACTCTCCCCTATCGAAGAGTCTGATATGTTGAAACCCGATGGAAAACACGTGTAAGCTGGCTTCCGTTCTCTCGAGTACCAAAGAGCACGCGCTCCATGTGTGTGTGCATACACACACACATACATCGGCATACACTATTCGAACGCATACGAATGCGTGCACGTGTGTGCATGAAAAATAATCGAGAATATTTACATATATATATACATACAACGAAAAAAATGCTCGATTCTGTTTCGTGAGCTGAAAAATCCCGTAAACAGCCGGCACACTCGAGTCACCCTCGTCGAGAAGCAGACTCGAAGGTAAATGATCATGGTGTACTAATATGACTAGGACTATACGTACGATATATCCGTCTGCGCCCTTACGAAACAAGCCCTCGAAGACTTAAAACAGACAGGGTACCACGAAAGCTTCTGGCCTTCGCACACGCCACGTTTCTCTGTTCTGCCTCGTATCTGCTCTCACCTAGACGTATATGCGGTATAACTACAGCTATGCAAGACAGTCAAGCTCTCCTAAAAATGAAGACATTGCGCAAAGCCTACGAACAGCAGAAGCAACTTCAAATTCAATCAGCGAAGAATCAGAATGATTGTCAATTGGTATGAATATGATGAGGGATCAATTTGAAAGGCGTTGCCGCTAGAGTCATTGTCGCAGTAGTTTGTCATCAGTTTTGGAGCGCAGGATTGTTGGTGGATCACAGATTTATGGAATCTGTGGAATTATTTATCTACCTCGCTGAATTGGCTTGATGGAATGGAATTCCCTCATGGAACTTGCTGATGAAACAACAGTCCGGGAATTCTCGAGGGAGCTCAATGAATTCGAGGGAAATTGTGACCATTTATCGAGACGCCAATGTTCGTTGGCATGTGCAGCTAGGATCGTAACAGCAGAGACTGGATGTTTTCACAAGCGTATGCTGTGAAATCCAAAGGATCGTCGAGGTCCAAGAGAAGCTCGGCGGGTGACGTCGCACATGCCCGAAGCTAATGGCCTTCGAATGCACGCGTATCGGTGCGGTGCCTTCAATCATTCCGGAGTTCTTTGACGCCCCAACTGGACAGTCATTTAACTGACCACATTGAAAGTTTGTCCAGTGCGGGCTCGAAGCGACCTTCCATCTCGAGGGCGCTTGTTCCTGAACCGCACGCGAACAGCTGTGAAAATGAAAGCTCTCTTCTGTTCTCCTCGGTGTTTCCCATTAGCCCGATTCTTTCCTAAATTTCCAACGGTATATGGCAGCAAACAATGTGAAAGGTAGCGACGTATTGTTGGGAAATAAGGAAGCCTCGAGCCCGCCTTCAACATCTAAACTTTTGCTACCAAATTTTTTACAACTGCTTTACGTAGTATAATAATAAGCAAAAAGTTTAATAAGTACATGCGAGTTTGGGATCCCCAAAAACGTTTCGCAAGGCTGGCAGTGCTACCTGTTATCATATTTGTCATAAAAACTATTGTTTATAAATTAATATGATACTCCTGAAATCTGGATATACACCTTTGGCCAAACATTGAATATCTCGGCCAACAAAAATCGGAAACCAATTTACCAAACGGGGTTTTGAAGAGAATAAAGTCAGTTTCAATTTGCTTTTTCGATTTCATTTTTAATGAAAGTTTTAATGAAAATATCTTTGTTTCAAAGTAACGTTTCAAGAAAACGGACATAATTGAATTTGTACGTCGTACGAATCAAATGACGTTCTGAGCTTATACAGAGTGAAACGAATGAGTACTGACTGTCATTCAAATCAAAGATGATCGGGAAAAATAAAGTAATTGCACTTCGGCAGATTCGAAAATTAGCGACAAGTGCTCTTATAAACCAAAAGAAAATGTCGTCTGATCAGTACGACGTACAAATTCAAGTACGCCTTGACCAAAAGCATTAAGCGCCCGGTGTTTTCCTTCTGTTTATAGTTTAGGGTATACCGTTGAACTCTTCTTGTTTTTTAAATGTATTTATTAGTCAATTTATTAGTCAATCAAACAATATTATTAATAGTTAGTTGGTCCACCCACAGCCTTCATCATCTTCGTTTCAATGTAATGGCAATAAATTAATTAGATTAATCGTCGACGATCAATCAAAACTAGCGATGAAAAAAATGTTGCCAAAAAATCTGAAAAAATTTAACAACTCCAAACAAACAAAATAAAACTTTTTAATCCTCTGGACAAATATTCTCAACCTCATAATTTTCACGATACGTTGCACGATGCCGGCTTCGCGGAAATCTGCCGTTTTTTTCAAGAAAAAACTAAATTTCTCTGCGAAAAAAAAATGCAATTTTTTTTTTAATGCAATTCAAGTTGACACTTCCCTTCTCAAAGATCATTTCACTAAATAGCGAGATTTCTATCTTTCCAATGTCCAGCGAACGATTTTGCAAGGTGCGAAGATCGTGAAAAACCGCCATTTTCAAAATGACCTACCGGGCACAAAAAAATCGAAAAAATCAAATTAAAGAAGGAAATTGAAGCTGACTTTATTCTCTTCGAAAACCCCGTTTGGTAAATTAGTTTCCGATATTTTTGGGCCGAGATATTCAATTTTTTGTCCGTAAAGAAAAATTGCTGGGTGCCCCAAACTTTTAGCCAAGGGTGTATAACTATCTGGATATAATAACTTTAGCATTATGGAATAACCTTACTTTGAATACGCTCTCGGTGCGTCTTCAACTACCAATGAAAACTACACTAAATTAATAAAACCGTGGTGTCTTTCATGATAACCTTAGTGTGCATTGTAACCATAGTGTAACCCTAGTGTACTTGATATCATATGGACCTAAGTCAACTCCTGACATACGCACAAACTGAATTTGTGACATACACAGAAGCGAAGTTGCGGGCAACAGTTTGCAATAAACAATACCCGCCTTGGTAAAAACAACCCCTTGGTATGCTATCTTGTATAAGATAGAACCCCTAAAGTTTCGCCGCTCGATTGTCTTACGCATTTGCCGGATTTCCCCTTGTTTTCTCAATCAGTGCCCATTTCTTGCCGAGGAAAGGCAAGACACCCTGACGAACTAGTTCACTCGCCTGTTTTACGGGGCAAAGAAGGGAGAGGGGGAGGAGAAGGCGTAAGCTGCGTATATGAACGCTGGGGGGGAGGGGGGGGGGGTACGAGGGAATACCCCGAGACATCTGACACCCATGTCGCAAGGGTTTGTTTCACCAGGGGTTGTCCCGAGAACTAAGAAAGAGGGGAAGCAAATGTAACGGGAGGAGAACGTCTTGGATGTGCCGAGCACGTTCGTTCCGTGTAGACGCGGAAATAATCGGCACAAAGACGAAACGAGGGGCTGCCGAAATGACTGCACTAAATTCTACTCCACATGTATATAGTGCTTATAATGTGTAAGTAGATTTCGTTGCACTAGAATGAAAAGTATGATTTCGCAGACCTGCATTCTAAGTGAAGCAACGGACGAAAGCCGAAACAAGACTTACCCTCGAGGGGTCATTCTCGAATTATCGCCAAGCTTCCTTTCCAGCGACCCTTCGAGAGCCCTTTGCTCATTGAAAAAGGTTTATCGTGCTATGCTGACACTCCACCATTGATCAACGAGGGGAGCCTAAACTAGGAGGCCCGCACAGTGTATGACATCAATAGCAAATTACTTATCGGGGATTTCGATTTGTCGTGAACGATGATTCAAGTTCAGTTTCACGGGTTGACGTTCATTGGCAAATATTTGTACACAGAACATTTTTACCGTCTTTCAGGTAGCAAGCGAGCAGGAGAAAAACAATTTTCTCTTCTATTTCCATTGGTATACATAGTTTCAGATTCTTTTCTATCGAGGATAAGATGTGATGATTTGCCTTTCACGCTTTGGTCTATTTGTACAGAAAACACACCAACCCATCTTTCAGACGACCCACCATGAAAGCTTCACAGACACAGGGTGGTTTTTATATTTTGGTTCCATCGCGGTTGCTTATACTCACGCCTGCCTAGTGCATAGGGAGTACATACGTATACACACAAGCATTGACGTGTGTAAATCATGGACCGAAGCAGATGTGATCGTATGAAACCTCGAAATGCTGCAGGCTGCGTCGTTGTACATTATACACTGCAGTATCATACATGTGCATATATACATATATATCCGACGGTTCAGAGTGCACATGGACCCGGATACGCCTCCGCATCCGCAACGCACAACGAAAAGTAAAAAAGGGCGATGTCCATGTTGAAGATGTCGCGAGAAACGTACAATAAGCGACGAGGGGGGAGGAGAATGAAACTGCGGCGATATTCAAGTATCGCGGATGGCAAGGGCGGTCGAGGCTTCGAGTTCTTCCTCCGGTTCCTTCGGAACTCGAAGAAAAGACCGGAAGGAAAGACGTGAAAGGTAATCTCGTGCACTCCAATGACATTCGAGATGAAGGGCCTGAAGTCGTTAGAATCAACGTTGCATGAACGCAAAACCCTCGCGGATTTCATCCGTAGCTTGATGATAACCTCCTTCCCAACCCTCATCGCCAGATCGGGAAAGCGATTGCCATTCTTCATGGCTGCTGGCTCTTCCTTCACTTCCGGTAGTTCCCGCATCTTCGACGCACATAAATAGACGAAATTACGAACGAACCATTAAAGTCGACGGAATTCACCCTCAAGGCTTAGGACCAAGTTACTGATCGTTGGCCTGCATAAAGGACCCTCCGATGCGAATGCACGTAGCCATTTTAACGAATCGTTGGGGCAGAGATCGTTAAATCTTCATACACTGCGCATTCAATAGTCCGCGAGTCTAACGATGTCTGTAAATGATGTGCGCGATCTTTGGCTTCGTTGGGTCGAAGTCCCCACGAAGCCAAAGTTCGCGTATTCGCGACTTGTCTCGAGTATTCTCGCAATGCACGGTGATTGATGTTCCGACATTTGAAAATTCGAGGGTGTCATCAACTTTGGTCTTACGTATCGATCTGATTTTTTTGCTTGCAGACATCGCCATGGACTGGTCCGATCACGCCCTTTGGTGGCCAGCGAGAAATCACTGGTTGACGAGAACGCGAAGTACCTTGGATCAGTATGGCGTCGCGGCTGATGCTCTTCTCCACTTCACACCGATGCACAAAACCCTTCGTGTTCAACTGCCCGATATGCGCTGCCTGGATTGCAGGGTTGACTTCTCCGTGAAGACGTTCAATGCCGTCATCAATCTCTGCAAGGAGCTAGGTAAATAGTTTTGTAATTTTTTTTTTTGGCATTTTGATGAATCCTGACGAATATGAAACATCGAAGCAATGTCCACAAAAAATTGAAGGTAGGACGAGTACGGTAGCTCGTTAGAGTCTTCTCACTTTAGACGCTAAAAACGGCTATTTTCATGAATTTTTTGATAGGTTTATATTATAGATATTGATATAAAAGTTGTTATACTTAATAAATACACGTTCGAAATACATTTTGAAAACAATTTATGTATTTATGTAACCCAAACAAACTTTGAACGCGTTTTTCTCGAATCAACGTTTCTCGACGGCTTGTCGATAAAATCTTCGAAACTACTAAACCGATCCTTATGAAATTTTAACCACATATTCTTTATAACTATAGCTACAGCACAAATCAAGGATTTTTTAAATTTCAATATTTACTATTTTTATTGCCAAAACAGTGAAAAAACACATTTTTTCGAAAAATGTCCTCCATTTTGTTATTTTTGCATATATCAAAAATCGTATGATATGCGCTATAGCCATTAATATACTGCATCTAAAACCGTTTGTTTTTTTTGTTTCGGATGATCCATCTCCGAGATTTCATCAAGAGTGCAGACCTACATTTTTTAGGACATTTTTTAACGACCATTTTCGACTACAAATAGTGACTTAAATAAATAAAAAACTTTTTTATGTATTTTAAAAGTCTATTTATTAAGTGTAACAACTTTTATATCAATATCTAATATATAATCCTATCAAGAAAATTCATGAAAATAGCCTCTTTTTAGCGTCTAAAGTGAGAAGACCCTTTAATGTTTCGCTATGAAATAGTTCAAATATCCGTATTTCAATATTGGAAAAATAATAATGTAATCCCGGGTACCCTTATAACGTCCCATACACATACATATGTACATGAAATCTCGTGATTCCATGCTTCTTAATCGGTGAAATGATAAAACTGGGACAATTTTCCCACTCCCTGATTGACTGGGAACTGAATAGGGTAATTCTTTAAATATGTGACTTCCAAAAAATAAGCATAACATTTTTTTGTTGCTATTTTTTCATTCATTGGGTTATAAATGATGATATCCAGTCGGGGGATGCTAAAACTCACCCCCATAAAAAGTTATGGGGTTTTGAAGTTCGCGGAAATACGTGATAAAATGGGACATTTTTGAACATTTCGTCGCCTATATTGGGTTTGTTTGGGTTTCAACCTGTAAAAAAATTGTGAATGAAAAATGTCAGCTTCCCCCGCCTGAATATCATCATTTATAATTCAATAAATTAGATATTAGCAAACAAAACATTAGGCTCATTTTTAGGAAAAGTCACTTATCTTGAGAATTACCCTAAATAAGACCAATTAGTAAAATTGGACTAATAAATCAATCGGTCACCATTAGGTCTCGAATTCATACCGCTGCAATCATGGTACAGAGTGAGGTTCATGCTCGCAGTCCAATCGTTGCCGCTAAATACAATATTGTAATTGGAACATTCTATAACCGCTTTTACCAATATTTTATTGCTATCTTTATTTCATTGCGGAATAAGAATGAAAATGAAGAAGAGCGGATGATGACGCATTTCTCACAAAAAACCATGCTAAATCATCCGAGTTTTGATTTATTTATTTGTCGTAAATTGCCGGTAGCTTTACTTGAGTTTTGCAATACATGCGATTGGCTTGATGCGAAAATTCGTTTCGTTTTTGGCGCTGGGTGGCGTTACAAGATTGTGATAAACTCCCAAAATTTTCCCAATGTATCTTCAAGCTATTTTCATCGAACGAGTTTCGACTACTCGAGGAATAATTTCGGATGAGTTGAAATTCATTTAGAGTTCAACTAAACTCCACCTCTACGTCTCCAAGAGGACATCACTAATTTTTTTTCATTTAAAACGCTTCGTATCATGGCAAAGATACATTTTGAGTGATGTCCCTTGTTGATGTCATCAGCTAAACTTTTATGGGGATAGGCTACACTCGGCAATGTCGACTTAATGATCATTTGTAGCGCACTTGTAATGAAAAGATGGACCAATTGCGTCGTACTGGTCACGCGAAGGTCAGATGCCACTCTTGCACGACCCGTGGGTAATATTATAGTCAAAGCACGCTGGTGACATCTACGTCGCTGTTTAATCAAGAAAGTGGGTTAACGAGCTACAGCATAATTATTATGACGAGTGCGTGACAGAGTTGATGGCGAGAAACCAGATGGAGAAAATTCGTGTTCTGAATAGTTTATTAATCAGTCGCGAAACATGCTTTTTTCAATGCCGAGGAATCTTGCCACGATCTTTGTGACAGCACTATGTGTTCTGCATTGTTGTCCATCCAAAAGTGCATTCTGATATCGATTCGATTGTTCTTGGTGGGCTAGGTGGTCATCTCAAGAGGAGTACACTCCAGTGACACTCCAAAAATTGTTGGAACTTCGGGTATTAATGACAAAATAACTTTTCATTCAATTATTTCCTTTTTGAAACATCATTAATATGTGGATTTTGAAAAAAGAGAATTCTCTTTACTGTGATTATTCAAAGTGAATCGCATGATTAGTTTTCGTACAATTGATTCCTCAACTGATGATTTTGGTCGTCAATCGACCCAAACAGGCGTAACGTTTGAAATAATTCTGGCGTGGATAATCGGAGTGCATATGGAGATAAAGTCTCTCCAATCACGAAACATAAATTACCGTGGCTGCCGATTGCACCAGACTTGTCGCACAACTGCGGAAAGAACTTTTCCCTATCTCCAGAGTTAATTGCGTCCGTGACATTTTTTTTTGCTACCCAAGCGCGTCCGTCGAGAGTATGATGACCCGCGCGATAGCCCTTTCCATGTCACTCGCGAATAGAAATGCCACTTGCTTGGAAAATACGGGACCCAAGAGTGCTCAACGGGGAAAGGCGTATTTGTCGCTCGCGTCATGTTTGTCCTCAGACGTTTGGTAATTGAAAGATAAAAAAGCATCTAGCCACGCTTTTAATTACATGGCAGTGAAGATAATTTCATCCCTCGACGGGTTCGATCGACAGCTGTGAATACACATTTTTCCATTTCACTTTCATTGGCGAATTAATTTAGTATGTGACAGCATCGTTGGAATGCAACGCAAATTCTTTTTTTTTCCCTTTATTTCTTTACAGTGAAACTTCAGTTGTACGTTTTTCAAGGGGTACATCAGATATGACGTAGAAGTGAAATACAGTATGTATCTGAAACCCTTTGACATTTGAAAATGGCGATTGGTGCATAATTCCCCATGTTTATCAATAGCAGTACCTCTATTATGCTGATGTTTGGTCTTCCAATTGAAAATTTGATTGGTTATAATTGAGTAATGAGCCAACTCAAGTTTTTGAATTGCCATTTTGAACTTTTATTTAATGCAAGTTTGTAACAATAAGCTTTGACGTTTTAGACTAGTAAATAACAGACAGGTTCTTATTGATAAGAGATATGTAATCACAGTTCATGCATACATAGTCGAGGTCAGATACATCAAAACATCGAAACATCAAAACATCAAAACGCAGTCACATGAAATTTTCTCCGGCGAGAGATTAACGTATAACTGAAAAAAAAACGGATCTCGAAACCGAGGCTGGGGAATAAAATTGATAACGTATAAGTGCGAAAAACGTATACGTGAAAAACGTAGAAATGAAACTTTATTACCATCTTTATGTATTTTCATTATTATCGAAAATATTTTCTTGCCAGTTCATGTTGTAGATTTTTAATGAGGGCCCTGAAAAACATTTGGGTGATTTTCGTACCCAGTCAAAAAATATTTTGGCCATCGGAAAAAAATAATTTTCGTTGCGTCCCAACGATGCAAACTTCAACATAATAAATTGATATTATGGATCAACAAATGAGTAATAATTATAACGATATATTCGTTATTATCTTGCTAACAAAAATCGTTGAGCTAAATATTCAGATCTGTATCTTCATCATCGTAAGAAAGGCATTCATTGATGACGAAAAAAAAAAATCTCATGAGGAAAGCAGCAATATCCTCACCGTGATAATTACAGCCGAGAATTTTCCACAAACTTCGGCTGTGGTATTTCCGACGTCATTTTTTCGCCGAAGGAAACAAAGATGTGAACCTTCTTCAACAAACCAGTAGTGAGATCGCGAACATTCAAGCCCCACGACTGCAAAATCAATTTGTTTTCGATTCTCATAATTGTCCAATCCTCGTTGATGACCAAAATCACTGACGCTTCTCGCCAGGTATACGACATCCCGAAGAATTGTCGTTCTGCAAGCCCCTCGAGCCGAATCATTTGAAGTACAATCTCAAGGATTTGCCGGTGAAAAAGAAAATTGAGAATCAGAAGAACGGCCACTGGAATGTGCCAGCCGACACGAACACGTTTATCCCGGTGAGTCAGAGTCCACGGGGCTCAAACGGCAGCCTGGATCAAAGTAGCCCCTTCATGTGTGCACCGGTTACGCCAAACAACAGAAATCACAGTACGCCCATCAGTTCACCGGTCTCGGTAAGTTCGATTTTTATCCCCGGCAAATGATCTTATCGTCTATCCTCATATCTCTTTCTTCGATCGTATTGCTTCCATCGTAATGATTTTTCACCTTGTCGGGAATCTTATTACAATTATCGTTATCACACAGCTCAACAGCCAATTTGGTGCCGTAAGACTGTATATTTATTTTTAATCTTATCTCTATACTGATCCCATTTTTGACACTTGATATTGATATTCTACGTAAGAACCCGCAAATAGACAATTTTTCAATAAAATCTAATCTCATTCGAAAATGCAAGTTTCATCAACTATTTTTATATATAGTAAGCTTCTTTTTCGTCATTTTCTTTAGTGAGTTTTGTCTGAAAAGTCCCGCATCAAACTCCAAACATAATCAGCCATCATATATGTGTCCAATCGTTCCATGATTTTTACGCCTTGGTGGAAGCGTTCTCCTTGCTCTTCACCGAAGGAGCCAACATTTTCTGTGAATTTATCTTGATCCTTTATTTCTATCCCGAAGTAAGAAAAAAGCACGTTTCACGGAATTTGTGATCGTTTTTCTAATTTTTTGAATAGCATACTCTCCGCATATATAACAAAATGTATTGAGGTGGTTCGAACAAGATCACTTTGCTACTGTCGACATATTGCTGCATTAATTTATGACAGAAAATAATTGTTTTTAAGTGAAAATTTCTTAAGGACTTTTTCTACTTTAGATGCGTGAAAAAAACGCTATTTTTATTATTTTCTAAAAGAATACGGTTATGTTTATTGATATAAAACTTGTTAGGCTTAACAAAAACATTCGTAAATTACAACAACAAAGTTTATTGATTTTAACCACCTTTTTAGTGTGAAAATGCCAGGTAAACTGGAGTCCTCAAAAAGTAGGTAGGTGGGCGCTGTTGAAAAAATCTGAAGAAAAAAAATTGAATGTTTTTAGGTTTAACGTGACAGTGGCTATATCCCGTACCTCTAATTTCAATTTATATACAAAAATAACAAAATGACGGACAAAAGAAAATTAAAAAACGTGTTTTTCTGCATGTTTTTTGCCAAAAAAATAGTAAAAATACAATTTTTGCAATAATTCTGGTACGGGATATAGCGTGTACAGAATATGAGGGATTCTCCGTCAATTCAGTCACTTTTTTCGACCATCTCGGACCTGCTCCATAATTGATTACATCAAAGTACTACTAAAAGGCATTCTATGTGAATTTTTTCAGATTTTCTAATTCAACATTTCAGACCATGCCGTTTTTTTTTCCTAATAAATATATCTCGGAAACTAGAAATAACCGAAAAAAAATGTCTGTACATAAAAGTTGTAGTTTTGTGTTAGCTTTTGTGCGGACGACTTGAAATAATTTTTACGTTCCGGTAACGCTGATGTTTAGCAAAAAAGGTGGAAATAATTTTTTTATTCAAAAACGGCCATTTTTTTGGCTGAAAAAATTACCGTCTTCCAGTATGTCTGACGATATCGCAAAAAATCGCCAGAGTGGCATGGAGCGAGGTTCCGGTATAAAAAAATGATTTTGTGTGATTTAATTTTTTTACCCTAGAACCGCGATCCGTGTTACTCTAGCGATTTTTTTGCGATATCGTCAGACATACTGGAAGACTCTGTAATTTTTTCAGCCAAAAAAATGGGCGTTTAAAAAAAAAAAAATTATTTTCCCCTTTTTTGGTAAAAAATCAGCGTTACCGGAACGTAAAAATGGCCGCATCGAAAGTTTCGTTTTACATTTTATTTTCCATATTTTTATTATTATGGGCGATATTTTTTTTTAAGATTTTTTATGTAGATCGCTAAATAAATAGCTTAAAAGAACGGTTGAAGGACTTGTGTAGGCGAAATCTGCCAAAAGGAATGACATTCGTTGCAGTCCAACGATGCAAATTTCCGCATCGTATGATTTTTTGCTGTTACTATTGCTATTTTTGCTACCAACTATAATTATTATTGTCAATACATATTATCATCATTATTTTCATTATTACCTTCACTATTATCGTTACAATGGCATTTCCTATTACTTTTATTGCCATTGTCACTACTATGATTCCATCATTATTACGATTCGGATTTGTTGGTTACCGAAGAATTTTTCAACAGCAAACTGGAACATGGAAAAGGAACAATAATTCGTCGGGTTTCGGGAGTACAGGATCGTTCAATGCCAATAACAGCACAATGAGTCTCGAGGCACTGAACGGTGGCCTTACCGAGTCACTTGCCCAGAGTCCAACTTCCATATCTGCCGAAATTCGTTCGAAGCTCGTAAAGCCGAAAAGTCTGATCGAACGAGCGAGAATGAACGTAGCCTGGCTGGATTCGTCGTTGTCCATAATGGAACAGGGCATACGAGAATTCGGCACACTCAGGCTAAAATTCAAGTTCTACTCGTTCTACGACCTCAATCCAAAGACCGACGCTGTGAGGATAAACATGATTTACGAGCAGGCCAAATGGCAATTGCTCGCTGAGGAAATCGACTGCACCGAGGAGGAGATGCTCATGTTCGCTGCACTTCAGGTACACGGAACATTTTTTTTTTCTTCTTTTTTCACCTGTATCACACGAATATTGGAGGAAAAGTGGGGGAAGTTTCGCTTTTATGGAATTCCTTTTTTGCTGTTGACATACTGACGGAAATATTGTCGTAGCATTTTGAAAATTTAAAACAGTTATAGAAACACGATTTCCTGAAAATTCAAGCTCCCTTAATAACACATTTTTCGAACAATATTATTAAAATTGAATCCTGAAATAAATTGTATCACCCAATAGTTTGTCAAATATTCCACAGACCTATAATTAATTATGATGACAATAAAATTCAAGTAAATCACAGTAAGCGAGGCATTTCATATTTTTATAAAGTTTCAGTGTAAAATGGCTTTTTTCTGAAAATTCACACTTTCTTAAGGCGGGATATACATTTGGACAGGAAAAAAATAAGCAATATTGAGGGATTTTTTAAACTAAGAAATAATTATTCTACAAACATCAAATTTTAGGTATACTTTAATAGTATATTTAAGTACACAAAACAATTTTTTTTAATTAAATCATCTTCAAAATGACGGAACTGTGGCAGAGTGTTACAGCAAGGTTGCCGCGGAAGTTGCGAATCGGCGTGCAGTCTAGCCTCCCGTAGAATTTGATTTGCAAAAAAGTTCAAACATTTTTTCAGTTAGAACATGTATAGTTTCTATGTGACGGTAATTAAAATGAAGAAAATGCAAATAAAAAAAAATGGCACGCATTTACAAAAAAAATCAACATTTCACGCAACATTTCTGTAAAATGTGGATTAAAAAAGTAGTTTTTTTCCAATTTTGCAAAAACAATTTTCGTCGAGTAGAAGGTACCAATATTATCAATATTTCTGCCAAGTTTCAGCTCAATCGGCTTAATAGTTTTTGAGTAACCCTGCACGCCAATTTCGATAATGCAGTTTTGAGAAAAACGCGTTTAAAGTTCACGCCCGCTCCGAAAATAATCTACGTATTCAGTTCTATCGTTTAAAGAAAAAAAAACAGAAATCGATTTTTTGATCGTTTTAAATGAATATCCCGCCTTGAAGTCGAAAATGTTTCACCGATTTTTGCAAAATTGAATACGAAAATATTCAATATTAATATTCAATATTATACCCTGCATAATATTCTATTCCTGGACAACAGTTTATTCCGATATTTTGAGTTTCAAGATATTTACAGCATAAAAATCGCGTTTTTGAAAATATGAACACCGTTAAAGTGTTTGAACGGCTGTTACCGATAATTGCAAAATTAAATCCGAAAGTACCTTGCATCATTTCAATCGACGGGTATACCTAGCTCGTGGTCGGAGGAGAATTTTTTGTGATTTTTTTTCTGAAAAAACGAGTGCAGATTTTCAAATTATTATTTTTTACATTAAAGAATATTGTTTTTAAGTATCAGACCGCGGTTCGAAAAACGTCTTTCGCGGTGACCACTGCTACCCGGAAAAAAATAACTCGAAATAAAAGAATTGAAATGCAATAAGTTTTTGCATGAAATGTTCTAGTGCTTGGACGAAGAATTTGATGAAATATTGATTTCTGAGGAAAATGACCGCAGTCCAAAGTGAAAGTATCGATTTTCCGTGGAAAACGCTCTATACTCATTGATAAAAAAAACTATGCACCGAAAAAAGAAATTCCTTCGTTCGAGAGTTGCTTCTTGATATGTAGAAGAAGCTTGTAAAATGTCAACTTGATCGGTGCAGTGACATTTGAGGTATCGTGGTCGCCGATTTTGAAAAAGTCAGTTTGAGAAAAAATGCGTTTAAAGTTCGACGCCCATAACTCCTTCAATTTTGAACGGATCGACTTAAAATGTTCAGACAATATTTTTGAAACGTAATTTTTACCAAAATCCGTGAAAAGCCGAAAATCGATATTTTGAAAAATGCCATCTAAGCATTTTTCAGGGCTTACTTAATGTTAGGGCTTTAAGAATGTTTATAATTATATTTCATACGCACATATACATATATTTGGGCATATAAAATAGAATAATCATTTATTAGAAATCACATTGTTAATTATTATATGGAATGACACATGATTAAGTCATTAATTGACATTATTAAATATCATATGATAATATTATTTATTTCTATTATTGAAAAATTTGGTCTGACCAGCAGAAGACTTTTGGAAATGTTAATAATTCTATTTGATATACACATATTATATATATATATATATATATATATATATATATATATATATATATGTGTGTGTGTGTGTGTGTGTGTGTGTGTGTGTGTGTGTGTGTGCATAAGACATCAAATTATAAACATTCTTAAAAGTTTTTTTTCTGGTCTGAATGATTTTTCATCGATAATATTCAATAATATTATGATATCATATTTAACCCTTTCCTTGACAGACTGTGTCATTTTGACCCTGACGAATTTGAAATAAAATGCTCACTTGCCCAAAATTGCAGGTTTTAAATAATTTTTTACAACAACGTAATTTTATAATTTCCGAATTTTAATTATGCAGACATTTTAAGAAATGTTTCAACTGTCACGCGGATTTTCTTCCAATGAAAACCGACCGAAAGATCGTTAAGGGCAAGTGAATGAAGTACTATCCGGAGCAAATTGACCAAGTGTGTCAAAGTCGTGGCGAAATATAAGTGTGTCAAGGAAGGGTTAATAATATTAGTTAATTATTTAATCATATCATATTTAACATGTGTGTGTGTGTGTGTGTGTCTGTGTGTGTGTGTCTGTCTGTCTGTATCCGTGCATATAAAATAAAATTATTATCATTCTCGAAAGTTTTTTTCTGGTCTGACCAAAACTTTCATTAATAATATTGTCATATAATAATTAATGATATCATTCATAATAAATAATTGGTTTATTTCATATGCACAAATATGAAATAAATAAACAATATATATATATTTTATAATATATATTATCATATTATATATATATATGTGTATGTGTGTGTGTGTGTGTGTATATATATATATATATATATATATATATATATAATTATTAACATCAAGTAAGTCCTGAAAAAATGCTTAGTTAGCCCTCAAATTCCGTTAAATGTATAGTCAAGCCCTTAAATTCATTTACAATATGCTGCCCACGATACACTGCGTACAAAAATTAGAGGTATCTCAAACAGTGAAGTCTAAGCGTGTGCAAAAACTGATCTTCTTTATTTTTATTAGCGAACTATTTTCACTTCGTTTATTAAGCTGTGCAGTAGCGCGATTGTCAAGAAACGCGCACATCGCGAGAACGAAACGAAACATGATGGTTTTTTTTTTATGAGATAGCGTAGGTTTTGCGATATTGAATAACGTCTGAAGTTTCTCTCATATGAACCGCGCTTTCCCCACGCGCGTACCAAGTTTGGCACGCATAATCATTCGGTGGCAGGGGCGGGGGGGGGGGGGGGGGGGAGGAGGCTCATCAGGGACAGCAAAACTGCGAGCGTGTGCATCGGACGATCCACCTCCGCGATGGATTCGTCGCCATTTCTCCCACGTACCTTCTTCAACCCACGTCAGTGGCCTCATCCCTCTCGCTTTTTCGTGCATTAAAAAAAATGCCCGCACACATAAACACTCAGGCGTGTGTGTCTGGTTTCGGTATACGTGCATATACTCGCACTGTGCAACACATAGGTGCGTGTCCGAGCGAGACGAGGATCGATAACAGACCGCCAGACAAAGCTCGTATTAATAGCCTGAAGAATCGACAAGGGTCATTTTTCTTTACTCTTCAATCAAGTACTTCGCCGGGAGTCAATAATTGCGAAATTCGGCAGTCGACCCTCCTTTTTTTGTGTCTAGCTCGAACTTGTAAACTTGCCCTGAGTTAGTAATTCGTTGCTCTCGTAGTAGATTGGGAATTGATTGCATCGTGAGAGGGCCACGGGTGCAATTTTATCTTCGGATGTATGTAGTTGTCGGAAGTGTGAGCGATGATGCTCGGTAAGTGGAGGCTGAAAGCATCAAAAGTTTAATATTCAGTCATGTTATTTTTTGAAGATTGTTAAGATTGGGCGAAGATCGTATCGATGTATGATAAATCAGAGACAATTAATTATATTATCAGTAAATGATCAGGTAATAGATCGTAAACAGCAATCTGGTTATTTAATCCGCTGGATGAGTTTTTTTTCAAATTCGGGATGCAGGGGAATTGCTTTTTCGCACCCCTAAAACAGTAGGTCGCCCCGTTGGATGAAAATCCTTAGCCCCGGGCTGCAAACATAATTTAAAATATGTAACATATACTATCCTACGTTTAGTGCTATTGGATTGTCGACAAGAGTGGGTCACAAATTGAAATCACGGCTTAGGTTCGATAGAAAAAAAATGTCAATGTTTTTGTAACCAATTTTCAATCAATTTCACCAAATTTCGATATGATAGATCAAGATTCAGCATAAAAAAATCGATAGAACAGGAATTTCAATGTCTTTAGCAGAGAATTGATTTAAAAAACGGTGCACACGGTTATTCCTACGAAAGATGGTCAGAGTGATGGCCACTACTTTCAATGCACCGTCAATGCATTCTCAGGGGGCCGGGTTGAAATTCCGAACGTTGAATGGTCAGAACGCTCGAAACTCCGAAAGAATAGTACCCCGAGAGATAAAAACTCCGGAAGAATTTTACACGAAAGACCAAAACTCCGAAATTCTTAAGACCGTGAAAATAATTCGGCTATGGAAGTTTTAAAAGTTTCAAAATTTTCGATAAATCGACGAATTATTTCAAGAATTTTTTCTTATTAAGGCGTTACCCCCACTTGTAGCGCAAAAAAGGCCTTTTTCATGAATTTTTTTAAAGAAAACTACAAAACTTTTTCAATCGATCAATATACCATCTTAAAGAACACATCTCGAAGAACTTTCAGTAATTTTTTTATTGAAAAATATTACATTGTTTAGTGGCAAATGGCCGTCAATGAAATAATGTTTTTATATACACGGTTTGCGGTGACCAACATTGCGGCGAAGTGGATCATCTGAAAAAAAAATGCGGATGGATTTAGTCAGATATAAGTATAAACTAGTCTTTAATCGAAGGATTTTAAAAAATATTCACTTTTCACAAAATGGCGGACAGTCAAAGTTAATGGTTCGATTTTAACGAAAAAAAAAACGGCCGTTTTTTGTCTATAAAACGGCCATTTTTTTCGAAAAAAAAATCGAACGATTAAAGACTACATTTTTATGTATTAAATAAGCCTGCAAAATTTCAAGAAGATCGGTTCATTAGTGTTCGAGTAATCTTGGTCACCGACTTCAGAAATGCCATTTTGAGAAAAACGCGTTTAAAGTTTCTCTCTCAACGCCCTTTCAACGCGGATTCTTCTCTTTCAACGCTCATATCTCAGTCAATTTTGTTCGGATCGACTTGAAATTTTCAGGACTGATTCTCAGATACTTATACTTCAAAAAAATGCAATAAAAAAAATCGATCTTTTCAAAATCGCAATTGGGGGTAACCCCTTAAGAAGTGATTTTACGTAAATTTTGACATTTGTCTAGACAGTGTTATACGTTATACATCATTTACAGTCAACTGTGTAAACTTTCGCTGGCATGATCTTCACATGAGGGCCGGGTTGAAATTTCGAACTTTGAATGCGCCCACCGTTTAAAATTCCTAATTTTAATGTTCCGAAATTACAAGGTTCGTCAAGATTATGCCAGCGAAAGTCTACACGGCTGACTGTAAATGATGTAGAACGTATAACATTTTCTAGACAAATTTTAAAATTGACGTAAAATCACTTGGTAATAAAAAAAATCTTGAAACAACTCGTCGATTTATTGAAAATTTTGAAACTTTTAAAACTTCCATAGCGGAATTATTTTGAGGGTGGTCAGATTTTCGGAGTTCTGGTCTTTCGTGTAAAATTCTTTCGGAGTTTTGATCTTTCGGGGTAGTATATCTTCGGAGTTTTGAGCGTTCTGATCATTCAAAGTTCGAAATTTCAATCCGGCCTCATTCTCAGTAAGTTAAGATCATATCAACTTGCTCTTAATAAGGAAACAATTTGCGGAAAATTTAATTCTGTACTGACAGAAGGAAATTCAGTCGCAGTACTTTTCATTAAAGAGTGCAGACATTATTATGGAAATCACAAAATTCTCGTTGCTTTCCAAAATAAGTTGATAAGATTATTAGTTACGAACAATGTAAACAAAACCGTACGACTTACCCGGATTTTGCTTAGTATTGAACGATTGAAACCTAAATTAGAGCCTGTTCGTTAATACAGACTGACGTGATTAATAAAACCCTGCAATCAGTGCGAATCACCTTTTCTTTAATCAATTCTAGGCTAAAAACATCGAAATTCCTGTTCTATCGATTTTTTAACCTAAATCTTGATCGAACATTTTAAAATTTGGTGTGTGAACTTATTTTCAGTCCCTTGATAAAAGACTGAAAAAAATAGTCGTCCCCTTTGAAAAAATAGATGTGACTTTGAAAATCTCCGAAGCGCCTCCACCTGGATGCACCTCATAGGAACCACTCGCGACAACCCCTTTCGAACTACGCAACATTCGTAGGAAAAGTTTTCGCCTGAGTCTGATAGGTTCAAAGATATTTCTACCGCTAATAGTTGCTGCCTCACCCTGTGGGTGGAGATCGGTAATTCGAACGATCAATATTCCGAAGGACCGAAATTTCGAATTCAGTAATGACGAAGCTTCCAATATAGATAGATCAATTTTATGATAGTCTGTAACACAGTCAATCGAAATTGTGAATACAAAAATCTCGAAGTTGATTTATAGCGAAAACAAATATCAGATTTAACAAAATAATGAGAGATATAATATCGATTCGCCTGTACATATACACCAAGCAATTCCAGACGTCAAATCGTCGAATTGTAAATATTACGACAGTTTACAATTTCGAATTCATCAAAGCGAAGGACCAAAAAGTCGATCAGTTAAAATAGCGATGGGCCAAAATGGCGAACGGTCCGGATAGCGAAAACTTGGGATCGAGCAATACTACTTGCGCTTCAGAATGAAGATGGCAGATGGCGTTAGTGGTCAGTCGGCTCAGGCAGCCATGCCATGATCGCCATTTAGTTATCCGCCATTTCGGACCATCGATGATTTGCATTTATAAGATCCACACATTCGAAGTTTGTAGTCTCGATGCATGGCTTTTTGCTATAGACGGTATTACGAATATTAGATACTCACTTTTTTCTATTTCGGAGATACGAATGTTGTAGTTTGTTCGAATCTGTATTTTTACGACTCAAACTGCAGACTATCTGAATATATGTTCTCGAATAAACGTGCTCTCGAATAAATAATCCTTTGGTGTAATAGTTATTCGATTTCGTCATTGGCCAAAGGATAAAATGTCGAATAATTTAACCTTCGTTATTTTGAGACTTCATAATTCTGTCGTTTCGAAATCTTTGTCGTTCTATATTTGGCCATTCGACATTTTGAACCTCACCCCACCCCACCCGGTACATATCGAATTCGAAACATTAAATAGAAAATCTATGCACAGCTTTGTTGTCATTCATATTCGTGTTCCTTCGACGGTGGCGCTCGTAGCGGTGAAATTCGATACTTCGAGTGACGAACAAGGAAGAAAAAACTTAATTTTTTGTTCCCGCTCAGGTCCAAGTTAACCTTCAGGCAAGCGTGCCACAGCCGAGTTACGAGGCGAACGGTGGAAATTCGCCGATCGAGGACGACATAGACGCCGCCCTTACCGATCTACAGGTCTCTCTCGAGGGCACGAACGTCTCGAACGGGCCGAGCGACATAACCCAAGTACCGGAACTGTGCGATTATCTGCGCTTCTTCAAGCCCAAGCGCTTCACTCTCAAAGCATTCAAGCGCTACTGGTTCACGTGTCGCGATCTTCAGCTGAGACTCTTCAAAACGAGGGAGGAGGCGAACAGCTCCGAATCACCGGCATACGTTATAAATCTTCGCGGCTGCGAAGTCACACCCGACGTCAATCTCTCGCAGGCGCGCTTTGGCATCAGACTGGAGGTGCCTAGCGCCGACGGGATGACGGAAATGTGGATAAGATGCGAAACGGTTTGTGCTGTAATCGATTATTCGTTTTTGATAACACTAGAGAAGCCAATCGCTTCGTAGGCATTCAATGTGAATGAACAGCCTTTTGAAAAGAGGGAGGAAAGCCAGTTCTCGTTTTATAGCAACGATGTGATGGTCGTTTTCCCAAAGTAGAATTGTTTTTATTTGCTTTCCGAGTAAAATGATCTACTTTGAATGGCTTTTACGGGCATTAGAACTTTACAGACATTGGGGGATATCGAAGAACGTATGGATGACCTGATGCTATATCATTATCGGGATGTTGAATGAGTTCTCCCTGTTTTATTGTGAAAATTCATGTTTTAGTTTAAAAAATCATTCCTAATGCGAACAAAATTCCAAACCCAAACAAACTGTCGTGTGATCAACTTCTAATCATACTGCAAGTTCAGCTAGCGTCTGACATGAGTCTTCATGAAGTAATGCCTCCAATTCAACACATCAAAATCATTATTTTTGAAGCTTCTAAACCAATCTCTGCTTGCTGTTTCCGCCAGAGCATGGTCGCCGTAAGTCTCAACGAGAATTCTGTGTGCTTCAGTTGCAGATTTCTTTCGAATAAAGTAGTGCAGTAAAACTCCCCGCAAATATTCTTTTTTGGCACGGGATTTAGCATGTTTAACACTGTGACAAAAATAAAGGTGTTTACACTTCGGCGAAATTATATACACTGAATTTCAAGCTTGCTTATAGCAGAGTTGGGCGTAATTCTATTTGTAACTAAGAATACGAATTTATTCATACTTCACTTATTTGTATTCACATGCATGCATACAAATACAATATATGTATTCACAAATATTCGGAACATACAAATAAATATGTAGAATATTTACAAAAAATCCTGTGAATTGAAAAAAAAACATCAAAATCTGTGAATGCAAATGTATTCACAAAAAATTGTAAATGCAAAAAAAATCACAAAATAAGTTGTCATTTTTTTCGTACTTAAGACAAATTAGAATCAAATTCACAATGATTAGATTAAAATTTACACCAAGAGTGAGGTCGTACGTATTTTTGCACAAAACTTTTTGTGCACAAATTTCTTTGCCTCAACACAATGTTTTCTCTCAAAATACGTAGAAACTTACACCACAAGTGTAAGAAACCATAAGAAATTTACACCACAAGTGAGTTCTTACGTATTTTGAGAGAAAGCATTGTGTTGAGGCAAAGAAATTTTTGCACAAAAAGTTTTGTGCAAAAATACGTACGAACTCACTTTTGGTGTAAATTTTATCTTAATCATTGTGAATTTTATTTTAATTTGTCTTAAGTACGAAAAAAATCACAACTTATTTTGTGCATTTTTTTGCAAATGTATTCACAGAAAATTGTAAATACAAAAAAAATCGCAATATAAGTTGTGAATTTTTTCGTATTTAAGACAAATTAAAATCAAATTCACAATGACTAGATTAAAATTCACACCAAAAGTAAGTTCTTACGTATTTCGAGAGAATACATTGCGTCGAGGCAAGGAAATTTTTGTAAAAAAAGTTGTGAGTTTCAAATATTACATTATAAATATGAAAAAATTCACAAAATGAGTTGTGAATTCACAATTTTTTAAAATTTTTTTGAAAATGTATTCACAGAAAATTGTAAATACAAAAAAATTACAATATAAGTTGTGAATTTTTTCGTATTTAAGACAAATTAAAATCAAATTCACAATGACTAGATTAAAATTTACACCAAAAGTAAGTTCTTACGTATTTTGAAAGAATACATTGCGTCGAGGCAAAGAAATTTTTGTAAAAAAAGTTGTGAGTTTCAAATATTACATTGTAAATATGAAACTCACTATTTTGCACTTTTTTTTACAAATTTTTTATTACTTTTTTATTACAAATTTTTACAAATTTTTACAAATTTTTTATTACTTTTTTATTACAAATTTTTATTATTTTTTATTGAGTACAAGTATACTATTTTGTACTTTTTTTTACAAAAATGAGTTGTGAATTCACAACTCATTTTGTGATTTTTTTCATATTTACAATGTAATATTTGAAACACAACTTTTTTTGCAAAAATTTATTTGCCTCGACGCAATGTTTTCTCTCAAAATACGTAAGAACTTACTTTTGGTGTGAATTTTGATCTAGTCATTGTGAATTTGATTTTAATTTGTCTTAAATACGAAAAAATTCACAACTTATATTGTGATTTTTTTGCATTTACAATTTTCTGTGAATACATTTGCATTCACAAATTTTGATGTGATTTTTTTTTAATTCACAGGATTTTTTGTAGAGTTGCAAATTTTTTGTGAATATTCACAATTTTTTCTGTAAATTTATTTGTATGTTCCGAATATTTGTGAATACAATTGTATTTGTATTCGTATTTACAATAAGTGAAGTATGAATAAATTTGTATTTATATTCACATGAAGATCACGATGTGAATAAATTCGTATTCGTATTTATTAATAGAATTACGCCCAACTCTGGCTTATAGTATTGGGAGTAAAAATCAGTATCCGCCGTTCGACAAAAGATGGCCACACCAGGAGGTTATGGTTGAAATTGTCAGATGTAAAACGTCATGTCGTAAGGTTGGACATCTGGCAAGACCATAGCCTTGAAATATTAGCGATTTTGTATCGGCAGCACATAATTTTTGTTTATATTAATTATTTTTATTTTTGTTTAATAATTTAAGTTTAAGTTTATTTTGTTTAATAATAAGCATCATTTGCGGCAACTCTTGCGTTCGGCACGAATCTCCCTCCAATAATGCTTCCAATTACGCGTCGTTGTTTCGCCCTCCGCTAGTTCTTCGTCTTCGACGTCAAACTCACTGTTCTTAAACTTTTGACACTATTCACGACGACTTCTCTCACGTAAGCCTCACCATATGCTTCTACAAGCAATCGATGCGCCTCAGCTGCAGATTTCTTCAAATTAAAGAAGTACAGAAGAGTTATAAAGTTCCCACAAATGACGCTTATTCGGCCTCAAAACTCGTCATTTTCGCACGAAAAATATTATGTGATGATACAAAATCGATAATATTTTGAGGTTATGGCCTTGCCAGATGTCCACCCTTACGATATGACGTTTTACATCTGACAACTTCAACCACAACCTCCTGGTGGTGCCATCTTTCGTCAAACGGCGGAGACTCATTTTGTACTCCCAATACTTCTTTATAAACGCGTTACCATCTTAAAATAAACGCACGCAGTTCTGGTAACGCCATCTGTTGGAAAACAGCGAGAACTTAGTTACCTCCTATAATATTTTGATATTTTTAAATATGTGCATGCGTGTGTGTATAGATATTCTGAACAAAAATCTGAACTAGCAAGCACTTACTCCTATGAAAAATGCTCAAAGTGGTGGCCACCACTTTCAATGCACTTTCAATGCAGTGTCCGTAAATTAAGATCATATCAACAGGTTCTCGATAAGGAAACATTATGCGGAACATTTAATTCTCCGAGCTTGAAGAAGAGTTTGCAACTCTTCTTCAATTGATTCTAGACGAAACAAATTGAAATTCCTGTTTTATCGATTTTCGTTATTTCTTTTTTTTTTGTAATCGGAAAGTAATGGCGTTTTTTTCTCACAAGTGTCGTTGACAAAAAACAAAATTTCTTTCCGACCAACCCAATATATGTGTGAAGGACTTGGGAAAATAACATTTTCCAAATACAAGTTGGCATATTAGGGACTACATTTTTTTTCGCAACAATATATCTATTCCCAATCGACAATTTCAACAATAGTATTGTGGAATAATGTTTTTTTTTTTAATACAAACATTTTAGGAGCAGCAATACGCCAAATGGATGGCCGCTTGCCGACTCGCCGCCAAAGGTCGTTCACTCGCGGATTCCTCGTACGAGAGCGAGGTAAACAGCATCCAGGCTTTCCTGCAACTGCAGAGGCCTGCTCCCGCACCGGCAATAAATCCCAATTCTCTCGATATCACACCCGAGGATTATGTAGCACCGAGATTCGCGAAGAAACTCAAGGGAAAGGTGAGAAAAACTTTTCTTTTTCCAGCATTATTATCTTGAAGCAAATATACAATAATGTGTTTGCCATTGATGCCAAATATTTACTCATCATTGAATTGAACATTTTCTACGTTTAGATCGTGCAGAGAATTTTGGAAGCGCACGCAAACGTGAAGGATCTCGCGCTCGTCGAGGCCAAGCTGAATTACGTAAAAGCGTGGCAATCCTTGCCGGAATACGGTATATCTCTGTTCGTCGTTAGATTCACGGGTAAGAACAAAGACGAGCTGCTCGGCATCGCGAACAACAGACTGATGAGGATGGAACTGAGCAGTGGCGATCACTTGAAAACGTGGAGATACAATACCATGAAGGTAAACGTTTATTTTTTCACGTCGCATTTTTTTAGGAGAATGTTTAGGAAAAAAACTGGAAAAAGTTTAGCAAAAAATCTTGAAAAAAGTTTAGGAAAAAAGCTTTTAAAAAATGTAGGAAGAAAACTTAAGGGGTTAGGCCACAGTAACGGGTATAAAATCATGTGCGAATTTAACAATTTTTTCCGTATGAAAAAGTGGTTCACTCATAAAATTAATTACACATCTATTAAGTATGAATATCAAGCCGTTAGAATTTTTATTTTTCGATGTACACAATGACCGACTACTAATATTTTCTTTTGTTATCGTTTTTAGGCGCTCCGCGGCGTGACATTTAGCATCCACAATTTTTTACCTAGAACAAAAAACAAAAAGTCTCGTCAATCTACATTAGAATACCTAGAAAAGTGCGTACGGAATTTAAAAAATATTGTTTTATTCAAAAGTTGTAGGTATTTGAACTTAAGGAGGTACGGTGATTTGAGCGAGTTCAAGATAAAAGCCCGATTTTTTTTATAGCATTGTCGAGACCTTCGTCCATGCGTATGCGGAGTTTCCACGAGATTTACCGTACACTTTCCGAGTTATTAATTGTTAAAGTTGGTGAATTAGTCACACGTAGACGACAAAATGTGCCTGTCCTCTCATATATCGATTTTTTTGTGCTACTTGGAGCCAAGAAACACGTAAAAAAAACTGATGGTTGCGTTCGTTGAATCTTTGTGATCGATAAGGCACCATGAATTGGAAAGCTCACCGCAGAAATAAGCTATAAATTTAGAAATAAAGTCGCAAAAACCGAAGTTTTCGGAGAGCGAGACTTCTCGTGACGTAACAGCAGCCATCTTGCTCGACGTGTGGCAACGCCGGATACCCGCGCAAATTTGATTCGTCTATCGGATATTTTCAACGCGAATTAAAAATATGACTGTGCGAAGCCGTACATTTTTTAATGGATTATAAAGGGCCTTTCGTCGATATTTACTCGAAGTTCTTTTACGTACAGCAAAGGCATCTCAATTTTTCTGGTGACATGTACCTATACAACGCATCTGTATATAAACTCAGCATGGGAGAACCGTCATATGAAATAAACGTTCCTTTTTATACCTGCAAATATTGTGAAAATTGGGAAAGGGAAGAATAACATAACAATCGATGAAATATGTTTTGACTTTGGACAGATTGGACATTGGACATTGAGGTTAACTTCAACGCGACGTTTTTTATTTGCAATCGCAATATTATCTTTTCATTTTCTAATTCTTGTCCGTCTGAATCTACATTTGTCTCTGAACTGGACTTCAGGTACAATCCCGTTACTCTTTTGATAAACTTCCACAGTATTTTCATTCTCCATGTTATCCGGCTACAAAAAATAATAAGCCGGGCGCGTGGAACCGATGACAGCCGCCGAAAATGCGACGATGCTAAACGTCAACGATATGGCGTACTACTGAAGTCGAGTAGTAGATTATAAAGGTTGTTTCCATATTATAAAAATAATAGGAAACTCGAAATTCAATACTTAAAAAATATTTCTCGAAAAATGGGCCATATACATATATCTAAAACGTGGCGGTATTGCGGCGTGAAATAGACTCTAAGTTAACTAGCATGGTCATCACCGTACCTCCTTAAGAAATGAATTTTCAGTAAAAAATTTCGTTATAACTGCTTATAAACTGCTCATAAAATGAAAAGTTTTCGATTAATCAGAAATTCCGTACGTACTTCTCTGCGAAATGCAATTAGGAACATAACTTTTAAATTTGAAGTAAATCGAGTGAAAATTGTTGAAGTTATTTGTCATGCCAATTGGACAAAAGCTGTTTCGAGAAGTTTCGAGTAGTCGGCCATTTTGTACAACGAAAAAAAATATATTTTTTTTCGTTAAAAATATATTTTTTTTCGAAAATATATATTTTTTCTAACATCTTGATATTCATACTAAATAGATGTGTAATTAATTTTATGAGGGAATCACTTTTTCATTCGAAACAAAATTGTTAAATTCGCACATGATTTCATACCCGTTACTGTGGCCTAACCTCTTAATACAGCAAACTCTCCCCAACTCAACACTCTGTAGTAGGTAATTTGTATTCGGAATTCTATCTATTTAGCGTTATGAGCAATGAGTAATTTATCAGTCCACCTTGATATTTTCAGTTGATAAGAAAGCAAGTAACTATAGCAACCGAATTTTGAGACTGTTTAGAATATTCTTTGCTGTCGATACGAACTCGTGTTTTCCGAATATTACGTTTACGATTATGTACTTTTGGGAGCTGAAGAAAAATAGATTTAAGACCAAATTTGTAATTGACAAAATCACCGTACCGTCGAATATGATATTGAAGTATGCATTGTTGGAAAGCAACGGAAATTCATCTTTCTTTGATTGCTCACGTTTTTTTCGCACGCATTTAGAGCACGAAAATCACTCAAACAGTTTTTTCTTATCCTTCTAAGAGATCCACGATCTTAATCAATGATAAAATTAAAGATAGTAAGAAAAATGAAGAAGTGAAAACATTTAAAAATAACTTTCTTTGCATTTTGACGATGCAAACTTCAACGTCATCATCGAATCACAATTTCTACGAAAATGAATATATATATTTCGGACCTACGTCCAGTCACTATCGAATGTCGGAAGTTCATAAGGGGTTAGGCTACTGTGACGACCCGAAAATCGGAGATATGACTGAAAAATTGTTCGGACCTTTATTTATATGTACGTTAAGGCGTTACCCCCACTTGTAGCTAAAAAAAGGCCTTTTTCATGAATTTTTTTAAAGAAAACTACAAAACTTTTTTAATCGATCAATATCCCATCTTAAAGAACACATCTTGAAGAACTTTCAGTAATTTTTTTATTGAAAAATATTACATTGTTTAGTGGCAAATGGCCGTCAATGAAATAATGTTTTTATATACACGGTTTGCGGTCACCAACATTGCGGCGAAGTGGATCATCTGAAAAAAATGCGGATGGATTTAGTCAAATATAAGTATAAACTAGTCTTTAATCGAAGGATTTTAAAAAATATTCATTTTTCACAAAATGGCGGACAGTCAAAGTTAATGGTTCGATTTTAACGAAAAAAAACGGCCGTTTTTGGCTATAAAAGGGCCATTTTTTTTTCGAAAAAAAAATCGATCGATTAAAGACTACATTTTTATGTATTAAATAAGCCTGCAAAATTTCAAGAAGATCGGTTCATTATTGTTCAAGTAATCTTGGTCACCGACTTCAGAAATGCCATTTTGAGAAAAACGCGTTTAAAGTTTTTCTTTCAACGCTCATATCTCAGTCAATTTTGTTCGGATCGACTTGAAATTTTCAGGACATATTCTCAGATACTTATACTTCAAAAAAATGCAATAAAAAAAATCGATTTTTTCAAAATCGCAAGTGAGGGTAACCCCTTAACTAAGTTGTGTACCAAATTTAATTAAAAAATATTAATATTTTCAAAAATTCTAAAGAATCTCGTGAAGGACCTTTGAACGTGAGGAGCTCAACGGTTTACTTGATATTGGCCACCCGATCGTTCTGAAACAAAAAAATTGGTTTTTTTTCTCTCAAAATAGATAATATTGGCTAAGACGTGACCAACGTTTTTTGCTATCGTGTTTCCATAATTTAAAAAATTGTATTTTTTTCCCATTTCGACGAAAAATTACATCGTTATTACTAATAACTAATGAGAAAAAAATGTTAGAAATAAAAACGTGGGTCAAGACTAAACTGCTATTACACTAAATAAGTCTCCCAAATTTCAACTCAATCCGTTCATTATATGTCGAGAAATCGTGTACACCATTTTGAAAAGCATCGTTTCGAAAAGAACGCTTTTACAGTTTTACTAGCAGTTCTATTATTGTAATCATAAGTTACCCTTCAATCTGCGTTTCCTGCCCTATTTTTTGGACATTCCTCTTCAATTCAAGTTGTCTCAAGGGATGACCGATTTTTTTAAATTTCACAGTAGCCTAACCCCTTAAAGAAAGTGGAATTTCATCCGTATGAAATGTACAATTGAATTCATTAAACAAAATTAAATTCAAATTCATTCACAATCTCTATTAAAAAAATTATCAAACGTAACAGACGAGTTTATAAAATTGCATAGGTGTCGAGTACTTGCTAAATTAGTGTGGGGATCGGCAATTCGAGCGATCAATATTCAAAAGGACCAAAATTTCGAATTCAGTAATGACGAAGGTTCCAATATAGATAGATGAATTTGATCATAGTCTGTAAAATATTCAATCGAAATTGTAAATACAAAAATCTCGAAGTTGATTTATAGCGAAAAATCGTGAATACTAAACGACAGTCTACAATATCAATTCCATCAATTCCCAGAGTAACGATATGACGAATAAATAGCTGATCACCCAACTTTTGTTTTTCCGTAGGCATGGAACGTGAACTGGGAAGTGAAACACATGATGGTACAATTCGAGGAGGAGAACATCATTTTCGAGTGCCAATCGGCCGATTGCAAGGTCGTCCACGAATTCATCGGTGGTTACATATTCTTGTCGATGCGCTCGAAAGAAGCGAATCAGACGCTCAACGAGGAAATGTTTCACAAATTGACCGGGGGTTGGGTCTAAACATTCAACGAGCGATTCAAGTTGTCAAACAGCCATCTCCGTCTAATAGATTATTGCGTCGTTTTCTCAATAATCGTTTCAACGATTAATCTCCAATTCTTCTCGTGCCGACCGGAGTGTCCGTAATTCACGTGTTAAATTATGACGAGGAAAACATTTCACCGATTCTAAGTATTTCGTTTTAGACGAAGAAAGAAATAAACGGAATGGTAGTACGCGTTTTTATCACTGGAGAGTGCCAGTGGCCAGAATCCAAAAACTGAGACAGAATACGACAGAGAGAGCGAGAGAGGGCGGGAGAAGAGAGAATTAAGTTAGTGCGCCAGTCTATTAACCAGTTGTGGGAGATAGTGTAACTAGATCGAAATAGAGAGTTATATTTTTTAAAAACTAGACTTTGTCAATTACGGAGTTAATGCTCTGATTCATCGCTTTGAAAAATCTTTCAAATTTTTATCCCTCAGACGACGGATTCACATGACGAAAAAAAAAAAACACGCACAAATTTATTTGACAAAATTTCGCGCGTTTTTATTTTCTTACAGAAAAAGATGGCCGGTCCGATCCGTAGCGCCGTCATGTTGGGGCTTATATTTTTTGATAATGAATAAAAAATCATATACATACATTATATATATATATATATATATATATATATATATATATATATATATATATATATATATATATATATATATATATATATATATATATATATATATATAACAAAAAACGCAGAAAAATGGTCTCTCGATTCAGCGGTGTACGAAACCGCGCAATATCAGATAAACATCGTCTTGTGTGTCGCAAGTGTCAGTCCCAAACGATTAACAATTATTCTCAACATCACAGAGGTGCTATACACCGTCCGGGAATATTTTTGGTCGTTGGAACTTTGCGAAAATCGTGTAAATTATTTGTTACTTTTAATGTAAACTATACAATACTGAAAGAACACTCATACAAATTTATAGATATATACACATAAATATATATATATATATATATATATATATATATATATATATATATATAATTATATTTACCAATATCGTTATATTATCTGCACGCGATTACGTTATTACACCCTTGTGTATGTATATGTAACCAAAAATTATAGTTTTGTATATTAATAGAAGATAGATGTACAATAAAGTAATTATTACGTATGCGTGCGCTCGTTATTTTCGTGAATTATTTATTTCAAAATGAAAACCCACAACAGCGAAAAGTAATTGATCTTTGTAAATTGTCGAAAATCGAACGAAAATCTTCATTCCGATGGAAATCCCGTAGAAGAAATGAAAATATTTTCAAATAACGAAAAAGACGATGATTTTTTTCTTGCGTTCGTTTCGAATGAAATTCGATCGTGGTTCGTAAGGCAGGCGCGTACAGTTGTCGCACAGGTTGGAATTCACGATATTACGTATTCTGGTTCATCCACCCTCAGGAGGTCGGTACCGATGATGGCTGAGTCGAAGTTTCCTTTCTCGAATTTTCGGCAACCTTTCCGTTCGTTTGGTGACTCGAATGTCCGGAACCTTTGAATATCGAAAGACCCATTCTCGTTGACTGCAAGGGGTTTCCGGTCCCACCGGAAGGCCCACCGCCACTGCTCAACTGATGATGCACGAGTAAACGGAAAAGGAAATGATAAGGGTTGGATGGGGGGGGGGGGGGGGGGGGGTATTTTTTTGAGCAACGTTGATTGAGACGAAAACTTTTTTTAAAAAGCCTGACAAGAATTGAAGTTCTTTTTCTTCGTTTGCGAAGGAATGGGAGGGTTTTGGAATTTTTTACCATTGTTGTTATTCTACTAGGGAGAATTCTGCAACGATCGAAGCCACTTGGCTTGGACAATGTACTGTTTATTTTTAGCACCGTACCAGAACAGAATTTAGAACATTCCCAGATGAATAGAAGTCAAATATTCATATCTGAATGGAAAGTAGAATGGAAAATATCAGATGAGTGAAATATTGTTAGGGAGTAACCCTAGTCCGAGGAGGCGAAGCAAAATTTATTTTTGAGCTTTCAACCATTTTTAGGGTCTTGACAAAAATGCATTTGGTTGACTGCGAAAAGATACTGTTTTAACTACTAAATTTTTACTTTCAAAGGTAAAACAATTGGACGCGAAAATGTAGAGGCTTTTTTCCCGAAACGACATTTTTCAAGGGCTTACCTATTTGAAATTTTTGAAAATATTGATTTTTCGTTTTCGACGGGTTTTTGAGGCGGGATATACATTTACAACGATCAAAAAATCGATTTCCTTTTTTTCTTTCTTTAAGGGGTTAGGCCACTCTAGAGGCAGAAAAAAGGGTTTTTGGGGATTTTTTTAGAAAAACTACAAAATAAATCGAGATCACACAAAAGGGAGTTTATCGTACATATCAGTGACTGTATTCAATAATTTTTTGAAAGCGATTAATTTCAAAATGGCGGCTGTGCAGCGTTTTTCTCAAAACTGAATTTTTTAAGCTGGCCGGAAACATAACTCAGACAATTTTCAACCGATTCACTTGAAATGTTGGATATATCTTGAAAAATACATTGTCTATGGAAGTACGTAGATTTTTTTTATATTGCATAGTTCTTTTGTTATTAACAATTATGTCACGATATTTAGGCAAATTTTTGGACAATGGAAAATTTCCTCAGATATTTGTTAGTAACAAATGAACTATGCAATATGAAAAAAAAATCCTACGTACTTCCATAGACAATGTATTTTTCAAGATATATTCAACATTTCAAGTGAATCGGTTGAAAACTGTCTGAGTTGTTTCCGGGCAATTTAAAAAATGCAGTTTTGGGATTTAAAAAAATCCCCAAAAAGCCTTTTTTGCGGCCTCTAGAGTGGCCCAACCCCTTAAGGAGGTACGGTGATGACCATGCTAGTAAACTTGGAGTCTATTTTGCGCCGCAATACCGCCACGTTTTAGATATTTGTATATGGCCCATTTTTCGAGAAATATTTTTTAAGTATTGAATTTCGAGTTTCCTATTATTTTTATAATATGGAAACAACCTTCATAATCTAGTACTCGACTTCAGTAGCACGACATATCGTTGACGTTTAGCATCGTCGAATTTTCGGTGGCTGTCATCGGTTCCACGCGCCCGGCTTATTATTTTTTGTAGCCGGTTAACATGGAGAATGAAAATACTGTGGAAGTTTATCAAAAGAGTAACGGGATTGTACCTGAAGTCCAGTTTAGAGACAAATGTCGATTCTGACGGACAAGAATTAGAAAATGAAAAGATAATATTGCGATTGCAAATAAAAAACGTCGCGTTGAAGTTAACGTCAGTGTCCAATGTCCAATCTGACCAAAGTCAAAACATATTTCATCGATTGTTACGTTATTTTTTCCTTTCCCAATTTTCACAATATTTGCGGGTATAAAAAGGAACGTTTATTTTATATGACGGTTCTCCCATGCTGAATTTATATATAGATGCGTTGTATAGGTACATGTCGCCAGAAAAATTGAGATCCCTTTGCTGTACGTAAAAGAACTTCAAGTAAATATCGACGAAAGGCTCTTTATAATCCATTAAAAAATGTACGGCTTCGCACAATCATATGTTTGATTCGCGTTGAAAATATCCGATAGACGAATCAAATTTGCACGGGTATCCGGCGTTGCCACACGTCGAGCAAGATGGCTGCTGTGACGTCACGATAAATCTCGCTCTCCGAAAACTTCGGTTTTTGCGACTTTACTTCTAAATTTATTGCTTATTACTGCGGTGAGCTTTCCAATTCAAGGTGCCTTATCGATCACAAAGATTCAACGAACGCAACCATCAGTTTTTTTTACGTGTTCCTTGGCTCCAAGTAGCACCAAAAAAATCGATATATGAGAGGACAGGCACACTTTGTCGTCCACGTGTGACTAGTTCACCAACTTTAACAATTAATAACTCGGAAAGTCTACGGTAAATCTCGTGGAAACTTCGCATACGCATGGATGAAGGTCTCGACAATGCTATTAAAAAAATCGGGCTTTTATCTTGAACTCGCATGTAGAATATTTTCCCAAAGGTTCAAAGCAAAATTCGAAATACTCCAAACGTTACAGCCCGTTAACGCTGTGCCTCACCGCTCGGGTTCGGAGCGGGCGCGAACTTCCAACGCGTTTTTCTCAAAACTGCATTATCGAAATTGGCGTGCAGAAATATTGATAATTTGGTACCTTCTACTAGACGAAAATTGTTCTTGAAAAATTGGAAAAAAACTACTTTTTTAATCCACATTTTATAGAAATGTTGCGAGAAACGTTGATTTTTTTTTGTAAATGCGTGCCATTTTCTCAAATTTGCATTTTCTTGATTTTAGTTACCGTCACTTAGAAATTATACATGTTCTAATTGAAAAAATGCTTTAACTTTTTTGCAAATCAAAGTCTACTGGAAGCTAGACTGCACGCCGATTCGCAGCTCCCTCGGCGACCTTGCTGTAACACTCTACCACAGCTCCGTCATTTTGATGACGAATTATTTTAAAAAAATCGTTTCGTATACTTAAACATACTATTAAACTATACGTAAAGTTTGATAGTTGTAGAATAATTATTTCTTGGTTTAAAAAATCCCTCAATATTGCTTATTTTTTTCCTGTCTAAATGTATATCCCGCCTCAAGATTTCAAAAAATCACCTTAAAATTTCAAAAAACCACTTTAAGATTTGAAAAATATTCTCTGAAAATGTTAAGTCGATCCGTTCAAAATTGAAGAAGTTATGGGCGTTTATAAGTGAGTTCCGCGGACTTTAAGCTCGTTTTTCTCAAAATGACTTTTTCAACATCGATGACCACGATAGGTAAAAACGTACTGCAGCGATCAACTCCAAATTTTACAAGCCTTCTCACATATCAAAAAGCAGTGCTTGAACGAAGGAATTTTTGTTCGGCGCATAGTATTCTTTATCAGCGAAAATAGAGCGTTTTTCTCACCGGAAGTCGATACTTTCACTTTGGACTATGCACATTTTTTTCACAAATCAATATTTTATCAAATCCTTTGTCCAAGCACTCGATAATTTCATGCAAAAACTAAATGCGTTTGATTTTTCTATTTCGGCTGATTTCTACCACATTTATTAATATTTTCCAATACAAAAATTGTACAAAATTCTTGAAACCATACTCTTTAATTAAAAAACAAATTGAAAAACCTGAATACGTTTTCCCAGAAAAAATCACGGAAGGTTTTTCTTTTTTTCCGGCCACGAGTTAGGCGTAACCCGTTAGTTGACTTGCAGTATACCTTGAACAAATCGTAATCGATTGACTTCAAATTTTCACATTTCTAAATTCGCCACAGAAATATGTAACAATTTTTTAATTTGTCAACATCTCTTCTTATATACAATTTTTCAGGTTTTTAAAAAATCAAACGTTTTTTTTTCAAATGCTTGCGTTTTTGCGATCAGCAATATTATTACCTATAGAAGATAATAAAAACTGGCGTTTTTTGCTTAAAGTTAAAATTCCTAGCTCTTTTTCTGCCAGCCCTTAAAATGTATACATCAGTAAAATGTATACATCATTTCAGCCATGTCATTAAAAAGTATACATTCTATTTTAACTACTCATGTTTCTAAACTCCTAGACTAAATAAAAGCTGAATAACATTCTAAATAGACACTAAAAATAAATCTGGGTATTAAATATATTTCTTTTTCTAATTCTGGGGATCTTAAGGACAGGTTACCGTTCATGACAATGAAAAATTCGATTTTTTAATCTAATTTGCATTATTAAAGTGTTTAGAACTCGTGGTTTTTTGGGTGTCAAATTGTTTGTTTGGGTTGTCAAAAACAAACATTAAATACGATTTTTTAGTAAATCGTTGAAATTATTAAATAAAGTTCAACTAAAAGCGCGTTTTTCTGAAAACAGCATTTTTCAACGCGCAGAGCGCTCTACAGCTTCAACGGATGAACCGATTCACATGAATCTCTGCGCACTTAAAAAAAATTTCATTTGCGAGGCTATCAGAATGCAATTTTTTGTCAAAAATCTACTTGTAAATATCTTTTTCGTAAGTCGAAGCAAAAAAATCGGGCAAAGAAATTGGGGTTTTTTCAACCAGCTGCCATTTTGTTATCGACAGGTCTTTTAGAAAACAACAAAAAACGCTAAGGCCCCCTAAATTTAGTCTAGTTTAATCATGTTTGACTCGTTTTTGTTTCAAATGAACTGACAAGACTTTGGAGCGCCCGGCGCAGACCATCACACGCCGTGCGTGGCTTTATTTTACGAGAGCTGGAACCGTCATTTTGGATTTTTGTTTATAAATAAAATTGAATTTACACTCCATTGATAGAAGAATCAAATAGGTTGAAACACATTTCCGAAAATATTTATTTTGTAAAAAAAGAAAGTTCCCCATGTTAAGGGGTCTTCTCATTTTGGACCCTAAAAAAAGGCTATTTTCATGAATTGTTTTGATAGGTTTATATTATACATATTGATATAAAAGTTGTTACTCTTAATAAATACACTTTCGAAAGATATTTTTGAAAAATTATTTTTTTACGTCACTATTTATAGACGAAAATGGTAGTTAATAAAATATCCTAAAAACAATGTAGGTCTGCGCTGTTGATGAAATTCCGGAGATGGATCATCCGAAACGAAAAAAAATCAAACGGTTTTAGATTCAGTATATTGATGACTATAGCGCATATCATACGATTTTTTATATATGCGAAAATAACAAAATGGCGGACATTTTTCGAAAAAAAACGTGTTTTGTCACCGTTTTTGGCAAATATAAATAGTAAATATCGAAATTTTAAAAAATCCTTGATTTGCGCTATAGCTATAGTTGTAAGTAATATGTGGTTAAAATTTTGTAAGGATCGGTTCAGTAGTTGCGAAGATTTTATCAACGAGCTGTCGAATTTTCGAAAAATTGATTTTTGTTAATCATCCCCTAGGACCTCATCAATGCTGCCCCAAAATATTATGGCCGGGAAAAATCTCTAAGTACTCGGTTTTCGAATTTTAGTACAAGGCCGCCTGGTGCGCAGCGAGCGGACTCAAAACTTCAACCGCGTTTATCTCGAAACTGCATTTTTTAAGTTGGCCGGAAACATAACTTAGACAATTTTCAGCCGATTCCCTTGAAATGTTGAATATATCTTGAAAAATATATTGTCTATGGAAGTACGTAGGATTTTTTTGATATTGCATAGTTAATTTGTCATTAAGAATTATCTGACGATTTTTTAGGCAAATTTTTCACTTTCCACTTTAGAAGTGCGCCATTTGGCCAAAAAACAATATATCGAAAAAAAACCTACGTACTTCTATAGCAGTTATTATATATAATCGAAAAAAAGTCATTGGCTCAATATAATTAAAAAATTACAGGAGTTGTTTGTCCGGCCGGGGACCTTGGAAAACGGCGACGTCATCGCAAAAACCCTGCACAGCCTCCCTTTTGAAATTAATCGCTTCAAAAAAATTATTGTATACAACACAGATATGTATGATAAACACCCTTTTTGTAATCTCGATTTATTTTGTCGTTTAAGGCAGTCCTCTAGTTTCTCGGGTCGAAAAAATCGATTTTTTTTTCATAAATCACATCTACAACTTGTGTATAAAATGTGTGCCAAAGGATTTTTCGATATTCGAAGTGGTTCACAAGTTACGGCCCTGGAACGGAGCAGGTATGAGCTTCTCGGAGAGGCTGAGCAATTCAAACACAATAAACCGCCTCTTTCTGAAGCAGTTCAAAAAGTTGTAAAGCCAATTTATGAGGATTTATCCAAAGAAGAATTGTTAAGCAGATGCCTGGGAGCGGAAACTCAAAATAATAACGAGTCGCTCAATTCGTTAATCTGGACTTTTGCTCCGAAGCACCTCCATTCTGGGCCAAAAGTGGTTGAAATCGCCACGTTTCTCGCTGTCATAATCTTCAACGAAGGATTCAAATTTATCCTGAAGACCTTGGAAACCATGGGAGTGAAAATCGGCCCACAAGCTAAAGGATATGTTCAACAGCGTGATAGCTCTCGGATCGACCGTTCAGAAAGGCGCACGAGTGATGTTGTAAAACAGGCCCGAATCGCGAAAAGGGAAGACGGAGCAGCTCTGCGTGACTTCCAAGAAGAAGTGGAAGGCCTATTGTATGGTCCAGGCATAGCAGATTGACGGTGAGATGAAATTTTTAGTATAAATCACATGCGCGAACTTTCAAACGCGTTTTTCTCGAAACACCATTTTTCGAAACGGTGACCACGATATTTCAGAAACTACTGCACCGATCTTGTTCAAATTTATACAACATCTTTAATATGTTATAAGCCAGCGATTGAACTAGGATTATCATGATTTCTTCGATAGTTTTTTTTTGTACCAGCGAAAAACTTAAGAAAAAATGAGTAAAAATAGAATGTAATTTTCAAAAGTGTATAAAAAAGTCAATTTTTGTAATTTAGAATTCACTCTGTTCAATCGCTAGTCTTAAATATGAAGATTAAAATGCCGTTTGGGTTTTTGATTTCAGATAAGCAGAACAGCCGCAATCTTGGTCACTGTCAAGCACCTCTTTTACTTGATGTCTTCCTGTCGGCCACTATAACCTTTATTCTATTATATATTTTGACTTTAAAAAATGTGTAAAGCTTATTTAAATGTTAATAACGATTATGCAAAAACAATGAGATTGATTATTTCGATGCTTTGCCCGTAAAAAATTATTGAAAAAGCCGTTAAAAAACAGCCGTGAAACTAGAGGACCGCGTTAACTGAAAAAAATCCCCAAAAAGCCTATTTTTTCGGCCTCTAGAGTGGCCTAAGGCCTTGAGTGTAACAACTTTTATATCAAAATCTTTAATATAAACCTATCAAAAAAATCCACGAACATAGCCTTTTTTAGCGTCTAACGTGAGGAGAGCCCTTAATGAATTTTTCATGTCTCTCAAGGGTAAGCTCCCGTTGACAACAGGCAAGTCTAATGGAAGACAGATCACGTGCGTATAATACCTGTGGATGTATGGGCGGTGCGGAATGAACAAGACGTCCAGCGATCGACGCAGACTTGTCCTTTTTAGTTCTCAGCCACTCGTGTCCGAGGACCCGATCGAGGGTGAGCCTAAGAGTAATATCGGGCTCGAGTATATGGCGAATTATACTCTTGGCCAATGGCGATATTGTTTCTTGTACGCGCGAACGATACACCCAATTTTTTGACATTTGATCCTTCAACAATTGTCGAAGATTCTTATCGTTGAACGGCATTCTCTCGTTGAGCATTATGAACAATATGATCCCGAGTGACCATACGTCGGCGAGTTTCGGATTGTAGGGTGTACCGGAAACGACTTCCGGCGCGGCGTACGCCGCGGAGCCGCAGTAAGTCTGACTTAGGACCCTTCGTCCCTGATCGTCCACGCAGAATCTCGCGAAACCAAAATCGGCCAGTTTCACATTGAACTTCCGGGAGAGAAGAATATTTTCGCATTTGAGATCACGATGAGCTATGTTCTTGCCGTGGAGATAATGAAGACCCGAGGCCATTTGACGGAACCACAATTTCGCTTGCTGCTCGACTACCGGACCGTTCCCCTTGACGAAATCCAAAAGATCGCCGTTGTCGGCGCAACGCATGAATATAAAAACCCTCGGACCACGTTGGAGTATACTGTGAACCTGCGATCGAGGGAACAGTCGGAAACAATTTTTCTTCTTCAATCCTTGAAAACCGATTTTTTTTTGTGTCGCGGTACCGTCTTTCAGGGCAGCACCCAGGCTTTGTTTTCATTTAAGGCGGTCCTCTAGTCTCTCGGGTCGAAAAAAACGATTTTTTTTTCATAAATCACATCTACAACATGTGTAGAAAATGTGTGCCAAAGGACTTTTCGATATTCGAAGTGGTTCACAAGTTACGGCCCTGGAACGGAGCAGGTATACGGAGCGCGCGCCGGGAGCGCGAACTTTCAAACGCGTTTTTCTCGAAACACCATTTTTCGAAACGGTGACCACGATATTTCAGAAACTACTGCACCGATCTTGTTCAAATTTATACAGCATCTTTAATATGTTATAAGCCAGCGATTGAACTAGGATTATCATGATTGCTTCGATAGTTTTTTTTTGTACGAGCGAAAAACTTAAGAAAAAATGAGTAAAAAATAGAATGTAATTTTCAAAAGTGTATAAAAAAGTCAATTTTTGTAATTTAGAATTCACTCTAGTTCAATCGCTAGTCTTAAATATGAAGATTAAAATGCCGTTTGGTTTTTTGATTTCAGATAAGCAGAACAGCCGCAATCTTGGTCACCGTCAAGCGCCTCTTTTACTTGATGTCTTCCTGTCGGCCACTATAACCTTTATTCTATTATATATTTTGACTTAAAAAAATTTGTAAAGCTTATTTAAATGTTAATAAAGATTATGCAAAAACAATGAGAATGATTATTGCGATGCTTTGCCCGTAAAAAATTATTGAAAAAGCCGTAAAAAAACAGCCGAGAAACTAGAGGACCGCGTTAAGGTTGTTATGGGATTGAGTCAACATGTTACCACCGAGCTGAATTTTTTTCTGGACCTTTATAACCTCTGCTGATCATCCTGTGCAGTTTGAATACCATCCAGAGTACCGTTTTTTAGAAAAGAAATCGGCAACTCGACGTATTTCGTGGGCTTATTACATTACGCTTATGGAAAACTCTCGATCATTTTTCAGTACATTATCAATATCTGCTAACAAGGAACATCCCTCAGGTGACACCCTTCCATTTTGTTGAAATTTGGATATAAAGTAAATTTATAAAACACCGAAAAGTAAGCAATACGTATTTTTTATCGGCGGAAAAACGGTTTTAAGGGGTGAAACGGACCCTCGAAAATAGGGGTGTTTTTCGTTTTTCGTCGATAACGTTATCGTTCTCATCTCCAATGTATAGTGCACAAAAAAATAAACATTGTTGCAATTTTAAATTTTTTGATATCTCGTACCGTTAAAACGTTATCGACGAAAAACGAAAAACATCCCCATTTTTTAGGGTGCGTTTCAGCCCTTGAAACCGTTTTACCGCCGATAAAAAAATAAGTATCGCTTACTTTTCGGTGCTTTATAACATATCCAAATTTCAACAAAATCGAAGGGACCTGTGGGATGTTTCTTGTAAGTGAATGTTACGACGGAGCTGAAAAAATAGGTACAGTTCGACTAATTATCGGACTAGGCTTTGGTACCGTGAAAATAAGGATTTACAGTACCGTTATAAAATTATTAATGTTTTTGATAGCGAATTTGTGCAAAAATCAAGCACACAAAATATTAGACTGTGCAATAATGGCAACGTCGTAGACGACACAAATGCTACCTATCTTATCGGTATTCGGTAATTATGCCCGGGAACCTCAAACTACTCGGTCAGGATAATTAACAACGAATATCATTGGTACTTATTCTATTAATTAGTAATAATTACTTAATATTTATTTGATAACTATGTTTAGAAGTTATACATTTCTAGACATCTCTAGGCAAAGTCAAAATAACGCGGATTTTTTTTCATACATACATTCTTTTTTGTGTCCGAAAATGATCAAAGTTTTTGACTTCTTCGAGATATAGACAGCTTTAATACACACTTTTTCTTTCCATCGGAATTGTTTTTACTCGGACCGAAGTTCATTTTTGACAGCTCCTTGGGCCGATATTGAGGTTACGAACGGGGCGCATGTGTCTCTAACTTCGCGACACTTCTGCCAACCTGGCATTATGATATACCACGATTTACGACGTTGCCAATTCGTTTCGCGTTAAGGTAGTCCTATCGCTTCACACTCGTCATACCACTGATCATACTTGAGAGTTGTACAATTTATATTTTTAACACATGCAAAAAAAATGTAATACCTAAATTTTCCATGTGTAAACTGTTTAATGAATGTTTACATTTAATTAGAAAAATGAAAAAATAGTTATTCCAACGATTCGCGCAGTATTTCTAGGTTTGATATTTGGCAATATTGGTTCTATATCCGTCTCTTTTTACTCAACCAAGCGAGTTTAACCTCCATGCTTTTCAACGTCGATCTACCAAAACAATGTCAGGTGCGGGAAAGATACAGCATTGTATTCGGGCCACGACTGGTAAAAAGCGTGGAAAATTTGTGTCGGCGAAATATGTCGGTTAAAAATGAAATATGTGTGGAAATTCGAATGAGTGAGATGAGGTTAGGACTACAGTCAGCTGTTGTCTTGCTGTCACGTCTCTTTATCGTAGCAAGTGGTAATAAATCCAATACCGGAAGTTCTAATTAAACTTGATATTACAAAAAAATTAGGTCAATAAGCGTAATTTTTTCCGAGAGCACTGGATGGCTACAAGTGTTGAGTATGTAAATCTGATTATTTTTAAGAATCTGACGGATTCCGACTATTATATGAACTTTCGTGGCGGCCGGAAATTGGGTTTTTGTCTGTCATCTCGGAATTCCTTCACAAAAATACGCAATTTTAATATTTCTTTTCTCTGTAGTAATTTTTATATTTATTTTCTCTGAAATTTTACAGAGGCGATTATTAAGATATTTAGTGAAGCTCAAAACAAAAATTATGAAAATCCTATGGATTGAAGCCTGGCGATAGGACTACCTTCATTGAGCGAGAAAAAGTTATAGAAAATAATTATACAAAGTAATGACACTTGATGTAATAACCGAATGTTCAAAAATGCATATTTTTACAAATTAATTTGGAAAAATAGTTCGAAAACGCACGATTAATATGACGATTATTTGAAAGCTAACACTTGGTGACTGTCAATCGGTTCCGTGCATAAGCATAGGGCGCTCCCCTCGTACTTCACGCCTGACGACTAAACCCCATAACAACCTTAAGGGAGGGCACCACTTTAACTGCCCATTTTCAACCGTCTTTTTTTAACTTTCAAATAAAGGAATAAAATACATGGTCAAAGCAACTTTTAGGCTTTACTAGATATATATGGAAGTATGTAAAAAAATAATTATTTGTCAAAAGAATACAAAATGGCGGGGCACGAATATAGGACTATTGGTTTTCAGCCAATCCTCTCCGTCGCACGCAGTAGAACTGTCGCAAATTTAATCCTGGAACTAAGAGTGAAATATTTTCGTTAATTATGTTAGTTTTAGCAGTCAAGTACGGGATGAAATTAAAAAATAATGAAAAATATATATAGAGACGAGTTTGAAACCAAGTTCGTTTTTTCGACAATAATCTTCATGTAAAAAGTGATATATGGTGTTTACAGTTTTCGATGAATCGAAAAAAGCGCTCGTACTTGACTGTTAAAGCAATCTAAGAAGCTGCAGTTGAATTTTCAAGTCGATTGGACGGAAATTGTTCGAGTTCTGCTGCGTGCTGATTTAAAAAATATGGTTTTGAGAAAAACGGTTTTTATTTCAGAGTCAAGTTTTTGGACGGTATTTTGTGTAGGTAGTACTGCATTTACCGGCGTGGCATCGCCGAAGGCGCTTTTCAGCGCTCGGAGACTCCCCTCAAAAGTAGCTCGAAAACTACTTTAAAACTGTTTTTTTCAGCTATAAACGAATATGCATCATACTTTTGAAGGTTCAAATGATTTTTTTCAACTGTTAAAAAAAACGATTTTTCGACAATTTTACAGTGGCGTCCTCCCTTAATTTAGGATATTTTTGGAATTTTATTAAGGGCTTCGGCTACCGTGACAATTTAAAAACATCGGTCGTTGCTGGTGACAACTCGAATTGCAGAGGAAGGTCCATACGGTGCGGAAATCGCAGATTGAGATATACTTATGGATTACAACGATAGAACTGCTAGTAAATCTTTTAACGCGTTTTTCTCGAAACTGTTTTTCAAAACGGTGTACAGGATGTCTCGACATCTAATTAACAGATTTGCTCGAAATTTGGTACACTTGCTCAAAGTAATCGTAATTTAGTCTTGACGGACGTTTTTGTTCTTAAGATGTTTTCTCGTTAGTTTTTAACATTAATAATGACATGTTCATGCCTCGAAAAATCGAAGAATGAAAAATTCCATTTTTTAATGATTGAATCTCGGTAACAAAAAAGCTCGGTCAAGCCTTAGCCAATATTATCTATTTTAAGAAAAAAATCGCTTTTTTGTCTCAGATTAACCGGTTGGTTATAATCAAGTACACCTTTAAGCCGCTCACGTTATTATAATTAATATTTTTTTAATGAAATTTGGTACACAACTTCGTTAATGTAAATACAAATAAATGTCCAAACGATTGTTCAACTATACGACTTATTCCGTCAATTTTTTCATTTTTATAACCCTGATTTTCGGGTCATCACCAGTAGTTTAACCCCTTAAACTTAAAATTTGAAAACGATAGAGCTTGAGTGAACTAGGGAACTAGGCTTACTCACTTTTCTTTTTCGATACAAATTATATCTGTCATTTAATTTTTGGGTCTGCCAATTTTGAGAAGGTTTGTTTGAAAAATGTATCGAAGAATATGAGAGACGGAGGAATGAGGATGGTGTCACCTGGATTATGTGAGGATTTTCGATTTTCGTAAGAATCTCCAGCTCACGGGGGAAAAATTTTTCGAGGCAATCCAATGGGGCTTTTTCTTTGTCGAAGATTTTGCACGCGAGGCGCATCTTCTTCGAGCTAGTTCCATCGATATATTCGGCGAGATGTACAGTGGCATACGAGCCCTGATACCGTTTCAACGCACCAAGGAAAAGTCGGATATTAAATTACGAAATAAACGTACGTTTTACCTGATGTAAAAAAGTCGATTATAACGTCACATTGCTTCGAAGAAATATAGTTTGTTGATTTTGTTTTGTCATTGATTTCATTTTCGTTCTTTCTATAAAACAGGATTTTGAAAATTTTTTTCGAGTTTTTCTTCATTATCAAACAGAATTTTGATATTTTGTTCCGAGTTTTCGATTATTATAAAACAAAATTCCAGAACTTAATTTTTTTTTTAGGGACAAACAAAATAGTTACGGCCGGTAAATTTTCGAAACACCAAAAAATATATTTTTTCTTCGATAAATTAAATAGATGAGAAATAATATGAGAACCTGTCCGATCTTTTTTCCGATGAGATAACCGCGCTGCTCAAGAGCGTTCACTTCGGAGTTTCGTGGGCTTAGTAACGTGTCCATTCCAAGACCTCTTCATTGGAGCACCACGAAAATCATCGGACCTTTTCCGTTTTCGAGTTTTCGATACAAAAATAAAAAGGAACTTTCAAGCACGTGATCAGTACGAAGTTGTGTCCACGATGGTTTTTTTCAAAGATTTTTTCTTTCCGGTCAAAAATCGCGATTGTGCATTGATAGATCCAAGACGGCCACGAGCGATATCGAAGCTGATAATTGAACTGGAATTTTGGGCATCAAGTCCGGCTTGTACCCGAGGTAAAAAGTACAACTGGAAATAAAACAAAAATGTCTCATCTACCTGTTGATCCGACCGGAAATATGGAAGAACTCTTTTTCATCCCAATTTTTGAAAGATCTATGGGGCTGTCTCAATTTTTGGAGCCTTATATGGATTGAATCATCGATTTAAATTTTGAACACATATTTTTTTTCAACCAGAAGTGTTCTGTAGGTTGAGAATTTTTTGTTCCATTGAACAATGTCTTTACGAAAATAGAGAAATCAACAGATTTTTGTTCACAACTAAAATTAAATAGTAATTGTTCCCAAAAGTGCTACTGGGCACTTCTACTTCTACTTCTACTTCTACTACTTTCACTACTAAAAGTTCGCGGATAGTTAGCTTTTTCATCAGACAGCATTATTTTTCAAAACTTTTTCCAACAAGAACTGAATGGTACTTTAAAAAAACGTTACTAGCCAATACTCTGAATACTGTCACTGCTAAAAGTATTGGTAAATAATTCTCAAGGCCTTATGGGGAGGGTAGGGGTTTCAGCGTGAAAAAAAACACTTTTTTGCGAATTTTTTTCATCTATATGGATAGAGTAAATTTATTGAAACCTTTTGTACATTGTTGAGTGTTATTTCAAGAACATTCCGTGAAATTTGTACGCGAAAATATCCACAAACAAGCCGGTGCCGTGCTTTTCTCGAAACCACTTTTTCAAAGTCCGTGTTCACTGCCATTTGAAAACTACATGACCGATTTATTTCCAACTAGGTGCACACTTTCTTCTTATAAAATACCTCCCCCCAACGGTTAGTTTGAGATTTTTTTTTTACATTGAGGGGGTTTTCCACCCCCAAAATAGCGGAATTTTTGGCGATAAATAGCATTTTTCACTTTACATGACCACCAAAAATGTAGAAATGAAAAAAAAAATAATCAAAGACCGTTGGGCGGAGGATTTGATGATACTTTGACTAAATTTTAATGGTACTTGATTTCAGATAATTTCTAGCTGAGATACAGTGAACACCGCAAATCGTGTTGTTCCAAAGGTGTTCTTGGAAAAGCTTTGTCACCGGCTTGTTTGTGGATATTTTCGCGTACAAATTTCACGGAATGTTCTGGAACTGACACTTAACAATGTACAAAAGGTTTCAATAAATTTACTCTATCCATATAGATGAAAAAAATTCGCGAAAAAGTATTTTTTTTCACGTTGAAACCCCTACCCTTCCCTTAAGTACCTTTGAAAAAAAATGTATTGTTTTTTTATCGGCTTGTGTATAAACATCCCAAAAATGATATGGTTGATATGGATAAATTTTCCAAGACTATGGTCCGAAGGAAAATGGTTTTCAAATTTTAAACGCCGTTTTTCTTAAAATCATGTTTTCAAAATCGGGCGGACTCGTAGCTCCTACAATTTCCAACCGATTGACTTTAAATTTTAACAGTAGCCTCTTACATAGGTTTTCTGGTAGAGTACATACGATTTTCACGATCCATTAATAATCACGGTTTCTATAAACGGATGGAGGCTGATTTCCATTCGGAAATGTGACTTTTTTTTTTCAAAAACGTGCCAATTTTGCAAAAATCAATATTTTGTAATAATCGTGTGTACTTCGCCAACAAAACTCACGTTAATCACGGAAAAAAATTATTTTTCATTCTAGGTGCTCATGTGCGTTTTCAACGAGTCCGCTCATGGAGGGCTCAAAAAGGCGTTCTCTTTCTACTGGGCACTGGGCCATTATGTTGATTTTTTGTAAAAAAATAATTTGAGTACCTACACATATTTAGAATAAATCCTCCAAACCTCATTTGAATTGCTTCATAAAGATTTTCAACAAGAAAATACCCAAAAAGTCTTATTTTTCGATCATTCAAAGGTGTACGAGGCCTTAAAGAGTTTACCTAATTTTTTGTTCACGTTAAAAGAGCAAAATGTAACTACTTTCGTTTAAAACGTCAACAGTCCCGAGAAAGGTAGAAAGGTACGAAAGAGCTGAAGCAGTGTCACGTGCTCGGTCCCTCAATCGTACCGTTTTACCTCAAAAACCATTTTCCTGTCGTCTCCGTCACCGACACGGAAAATAGAACTTGGCGACGGAATATCAGTGTCGGAGTAAAGTTTAAAAGGGAAAGTTGGCGTTTCTTTTTTCCTTTGGACATACCTAAACATAACAAGATGACGAAGACAACCACGGATCGATGGACGTCTGTCCCGTGTTAATCGGATCTGATGGTAGCATTAAGGGAGCGCGCGGCTCCTCGCGCCGCTATCCCACCGCTCCTTAAATGCGTTTCGTCGTTTTTGTTGAGATTAATTTTGACGTTACGAGAGGATTATGACAGAGTCGACGGTTTGAACGGTGCACTGGGAAATTTTCAACGTGATTCAATGACAAATGAAGGAAGAAGCACGGGAGACGGTTGCCAAGGGCGGCACGGCATTTTCTTTTTTTCAGCAACGGCAATTCACGTCATCTCGTTCGAATTTCGAAGGATTTTCCGAAAATTACGAAACTCGGACAATTTACGAATTCACCGAAAAAATTAGAATACGCGAAATAAGAAACTGAATTATACGGTAAACTAATTAATATTCTTTATCACTGGAAAATATTCTCAGCCCTACCCTGAATATTACATCCACTTATTTTCAGTAGTGGATCAATTTTTCGGGACGCAAATTTTTAGTGTCAGCAGAATCGCAGGGCGCAGGTTGCGAAACTCAGCTTTTAAGGGGGTTTCCTCTAGGCGGAGAAAACATTTGGTGATTTTCATTTTTTTTTCTTAAAAGAAAAGACTTTTTGGCCATTTCTGAGACTTCGGGTATGTTTTATTACTACTTTTGGCTGTTACATGGTATTTTTTTAAAATTTCATCTTTGAAAATGGCGGTTGTATGGCACGTCGTCTAGACTACATTTTAAGGGAGACTTTGTCCTTGGAGTGCCATATTTCAGGTGTTAACATTTTATTTTTTTTAAAGGAAACGAGTAAAGCTTTTTGAGTGCGGTTTTTTTCTTGCTTTTATTCATGATATACAGAACGTTAAAAAAAAAATTTGAAAAAAAACCAAAATGGCGGCCGTTGCAGGTCCGCGAAAACAGGTCCTCAAATCGCGGGAGGTAAACCGGCTGACATCACTTAACACATCTACTCTTTGTTGATCTGAAACACAAATTCAAAGCATATTATCAATCTGTAACCCTTTGGTCATGGAATGACGGATGGGTTTTTCGTTTAGTACAAATTTCGGAAAATGGCGGCAATTTAAAAAAATCGAATTTTCGCGTTTTTTTCGCATAAAAAGATAAATAATAAATGCAAAAATGTACTATCGAAAAAACAATCCGTCATTCCGTGAAGACATATTTTCTGAGTATGCTCTCCAAATTTCAGGTCGATATGTTAATTACAGCGGTCAGGAGAATGTCAGCCATGTTTAAAAACGTGTTTTCGAGACAAACGCGTTTAAAGTTTTGTAATGTGTTTACACAAATGTGTTTATAATTACCGCTAATCGGCAATGCCTGGTCCATAAAGGCATCCTCCTGTTCTTCCCTCCTCTTCTTCTAGCTGCTCATCTTGAGCCGCTAACATCTCCAGCTGCATTTCAAGGACAAAGTCTCCCTTTAAAACTGGCGTGACGTATAGCTAAAAAACTAGTCGACCGATTCTGATGAAATTTAACATCAATCTTTCTAACCGTTTTTTTTCTAAAGCATGATTCTCAACGTTTTTGAAAATTAAAAAAAAGTCTTTTTTTAATTGCAAAATGTAGCAACTTGTTTCGGAAAATCGAATATTTTTTTCAAAGCGTACCATTTCATTGATTTTCAACATTCCTCACTTTTTCTTCGTTCATATTCTACGTATGAGTGTTAATGAAAGAAAAATCCTCGTTGTTTTTTTTTGTCCCAGGGTTCGCATGATGCATATCCGATATATACCCATTTATATATATGTTGGATATACAGCGTGTCCCTCTTATCTCTGCCACCCGAAATAACTCGGTAATTAACGACGTCACAAAAAAATGTTCCAGACAAAAATTGTACGGTGTGAAGGAGGCCATCAAATACGACCAATTTTTTTAAGGCGAGAAATCCCTTCAGGAGCGTGAAAAAAATAATTAGAAGGGATACAATTATCTGATCATTTTCAAAGTTAGACATGAGTTTATTATAACTGTCAAGTTAAAAAAAAAAATTTGGGATGACCAACAAAATGGCGGCGTTATTAAGGATCTTCGGACGCCTGTTTTCCGCGACATCGAAAAGTGCCGCAGTTGTCACTCTTTTTCTGTTGATCTGAAAAAGATTGTGTCATTCGTTTGCTGACATATTAAGGGGAAGGATATACCTAAAAAATGATGAAAAAGTGCAAAATTGAAAAATTTGCGAACCTTTTTACTCCAAAGTTCGAATTTTTGACCATTTTTTCGACATATTTGACCCCAAAAACATTATTTATTTACACGCTACCTTTTTGAGCTACAACACGAGCAGTTTTGAAAAAAGTAGTTTCGAGATGATCGCGTTTAAAGTTTACTCGCTACCTGACCGCATGCTGTGCCTGCGCTCTAGACTATATGCGATAACTCCGCAAATATTCAATATTACGCGTTTTCCTTCGGTCAGTATATTCTTGGGTATCATACTTTCGAAATGTGTAAAGAAATCGATTTTTTGAAAATTCTAAAGGGATTTCTCGCCTTAAATTTCGGTGGAGGCGCTGACGCACAGTGAAGGTCACCTCCACTTTTTTAAATGGAATTGTACATTTTTTTTCAACCATCTTGTGGAGCACCTTAAGCCGCATAAAAAACATTAGGAGGTCAAAGTCGTTAAGACGGACACCCTGTATATGATTGATATTTATCCTAAAATACAACAAAAATGCGCACTTTTTAATAAAAATAACTTTATCTTCATGCAACTATACATCGCGCTGCGCTGACCCGACTTCAAAATTCCAAACTATGACGACTTATCCATGTATTTGTCCTTGGTATCAGCAGGCTTAAAAAGGCTCCCAATATTTTTTGTGAGTGCTGACATTTCAAAGAATATCATTGTCTTTCGACCAGCCATTGTTCTCAATTGTGCAATAACAACGGTTTTAGACAAGTATAAATGTTGGTTGCGCTATGAATTATAATAATAATATGATGTTAAATTGAGACTTGGTTGGCTAGGCTCTCATGTGTGCGTGCGCGTAACGATTATAAGGTTGTTACATTGTGTACAACAATGTTGTAAAGTATTTGATTTCTCATCCGACTAAACAATCAGTATCAGATTCGGCGTTCGATATTTGTGATTCGTTGTTGTTTCTGTTAATTTTTTTGAAAGAGACACTTTATTATCAATATTATATATACTAGACCTTATAAATGTGAGAAGTTTAATAGCAGAAATAACTTTCATTTCAACTGTCGATTTATTAGGTAAAAAAAAAGAGAAACGTACCTAATTAATATTTAGTTAGAGACTTGATTTTAAAAATGTGTAAGACTGATTATGGTTAAAAAAAGTAAATAAATAAATATTAAAATAATAAAAAATGGGGTTTAATTTTACATCCATATTTTTAAAAATTCGCAACACTAAAAAACGCAAAAAGGGTTTATTTTTTATAAATATAAAAAGTATAGAAAATATTTAAAAAATTGGATATATAAAAATATCGGTTATTGTCAATATTTATAATATATATATATCGGATTTTTATAAACCGTGTTTTTTTAAAGATTAAGGCGGGATATACATTTAGACAGCAAAAATAAGCAATATTGAGTGATTTTTTAAACTAAGAAGCAATTATTCCACAATTATTAAACTTTAGGTATACTTTAATAGTATATTTGAGCATTCAAAACAATTTTTTTTAATTAATTCATCATCAATGTGACGGAGCTGTGGCAGAATGTTACAGCAAGGTCGCCGCGGGAGTTGCGAATCGGCGTGCAGTCAGCTTCCCGTAGACTTTGGTTTGCAAAAAAGTTCAAACATTTTTTTCAGTTAGAACACGTATAATTTCTATGTGACGGTAATTAAAATGAAGAAAATGCAAATTTAAGAAATTGGCACGGATTTACAAAAAAAAATCAACATTTCGCGCAACATTTCTGTAAAATGTGGATAAAAAGTCGTTTTTTTTTAATTTTCAAAAACAATTCTCTTCAAGTGGAAGGTACCAATAATGTCAATATTTCTACCAAGTTTCAACTCAATAAGCTCAATAGTTTTTTAGTAATCCTGCGCGAGAATTTCGATAAAGCAGTTTTGAGAAAAAAGCGTTTGAAGTTCACGCCCGCTCCGAATCCGAGCGGTGAGACACAGCGTTGACGGGCTGCAACGTTTGAAGTTTTTCGAATTTCGCTTTGAAACTTTGGGAAACTGTTCTACATATATAGTTCTATCGATTACAGAAAAAAAGTAAAGAAAACGATTTTCTGATCGTTGTAAATGTATATCCCGCCGACGCCAAGAGTCACGCCATCTGACAATATTCGCCGCAACTCGTTTAGAATACCGTGCCATAACTTCGCCATTTTTGAAGATTAATTTTTAAACATGGTAAAAAATTGTTCTACTTTTCAGTACATTAAAAAGATTGATTTAAAAAAATCTACATATAAATTATTTTCTACTTTTTTTAGTCTAATTGATTTTACCAGAGCTCTGACATTTTTGTAGAGGTATTAATCCTTACAAACGAACCGGTATTATTATTGGTTGGTTGTCAGGAGAAATCTGATAGGTGGCATCTATCATAGATGTTGGCTCACCATTATTGGACCTTACCTTTAAACCTATTTTACCTATTGGACCTTACCTTTTAACCTATTGGACCGTTTTAACGATTATGCGATGCGAGAGCACTTAGAGCCAATTCATATTTTCTCATGCACTTTCCATGTAGTTTAGCTCAATTCAATGTTTCTCATTCTGTTTATTTCTGCTAACGCTTCATTATTGCAAGATCTCTATTCTGTTAGCTTCGCAATACATTTTTTTAAATCATGCATTGTCACCGCTTTGAAGTTGCAAAATTTGCAAAATTTCAGACCCCTAAGTAGTCTGGAAGTGGGTGAAATATCGATTTCCCGTTTTGCACCTCACAAAGTCAAGTTCAATAAAAGCTTGTAATAAATACCATGTAACAGTCAAAAGCAGTAGTAAGTACATACCGTAATTCTCAAAAAATGGTGCAGAAATCTGTCCTTTAAAAAAATCAGAAATTGTTTCCTCGCCCAAAGGTATCTCTCCCGTTAAAAACTCCTAATTTCCTCGAAAATGGCAGATCAGAGATTTTGTTACCGACTGAGTAAGTGTCATATCAGCAACATTGGTCGGGGCCAATACTCGAATAGTTAAAAAAATAACTATTATAATAAAAGTCGCGTGAGCAACAACGCGGTTTGATTTTATAAACGTTTTTTTTGTTGTTTTATTTAAATCAATTTACACATAATGCAAAGTCATTGCTTTACGCGGCAGGATCGTCGCCCTTGGTCGTACGGGTGTAAATGAGCTGGGCGTGATGTTGAACGACTTGTTTGATGAGTCCTTTCTGTTGGAGCTCGATCAAGGCTCGCCTCGCCAACGAGCCGCGAATCTTCAATCTCTCGCTGACTATAGACGGCGTGATCAGTTTGTACTGAGGTACTTCCTTCAGAAGCTTGTCGTATGTGCCCTTGTCGAACAATACCTGGTTGTTCAACTTGTCACGTACTTTTCCCTTGGACCACTTCTACGGAAATTGAACAGAACAAAAGAAAAACGTTGCATCAGGCTACCGCAGTAAACAAGTGTAAAAAAGAATGGAGGCTTCTGGGAATTCTTCGTCAGTCTCATTAAATCAGTTTTGTGCCCTCACGGATTGTAGGCAGCCATGTTGACATCATACAAAGTTTTAGGGAAGGAGGAAGAGAGAAATAAACGAAGAGACAAAATACAATGTTTTTTTTATAGAAATATGTGCCACTTGAAAAATCATGTGAATCAACACTTTAGGCAGGTCCTGAAGGAATACAAAAACTACGAAAGTTAAGGAACTTCACAATCTTGAACTTTGCATTTTTTTTGCAAAGCTGTGCGAAAATCAATTATTTTTCCTTGATATAATGCCTTATTGGGCAATTTTGGCTATGAATATCCTTCGAACGTTTTTAAGTATTTTTATTGCAGATTTACAACCTCAAGTTGCAAAAACGGGTTTCCAATAAAAATACAAGTGAAGAAAGAACAAAAACACTGTTGCATTCCAACAATGCAAACTTCAACGTCATGGAATTTCAAGAAGAAATGAATACAGCCTGCAAAATATCGAGGCATTTTAGGAAGATCAAGCCTTTCATTAACACATTTTCAACGATACTTATATTTTTCTCAGACTGCTACGCCGTATTAAAATTCGAGCGTGAAGTTTCTGTAAATTCCATTCCATCGTCTCCAAGAATGAAAATAAAAGTCTACCCAACTTGTCGTAGGTTATGATGGAGAATTGCTAATTGCGGTGAAATTTTATCGTCAATGAATGCAGTAAATATGTCAGTAAGAGATATCAGCTAAAACTCACGATTTTTGTTATAAGAAATTGTTTCCAAAGGCTCGAATTTATGATAATTAAGTTTGCATCATTGGAACGCAACGAATCTTTCGTGGCTTCAACGTTTTTTTGACAAATTTGGACTACGAAATTGTCGCTAGAATGTGTTTTTAGTATCTTCATCAGAAATCTGCAGCTGAAATTTGCTGCACAAGCTTTTGGATGATAAAGAAGAGGACGAAATAAAAATTAAGAAAGTAAAAAATTGCCTTCCGATGCAAACTTCAACATCGTCTCAAATTTTAATGTCTAGTTTACAGGAAAACAATTTCAGAAAACAATTCTAGTTTACAGTAAAGAAACCCTATCCCTTAAGATTTAGCAAAAAAGTCTCAATCGTCCTTAACGAATTTCGATACCGTTCCTTGGCTGCACGAGTGGTGATGAAAATACAACGAGTTTTCAACAGACTGCCAACTTCTTGTGAGTAAAGTTTCATGTAAAAATATATTGTTATTGGCCAATATCCAACTCATAATATTGTTGAAAAATATTTTTATCCCGGGAAATGATGTTGATAGTTGTCATTCTTGCGATTTAACGCTATCGCTAAAGCATCGTCGGCTCCAGGTTATTTACACGGTGAAAAACGTGCAACGGTTTTAAATAGTTTTTGATTCGATAAAGTCGAAAAAGTGTTAAGATTATGGAACGGACGAATAAATACATTTTGTTATAAATTTAAAATACTGTAATACTATTTACGTTTCAAACACCCGCCAATTAATGCTCGACTGTGAGTGGCTCACTTGACAGAGCCAGCTAACACGGTCTTGCCACGTCTAACCTACAAATTTCGTTAACGTCCAAAAACAAACCGTTCAAGCTCAAAATTCACGTGTTTTTTCGAGTGTTATTAATAAACGACGTAGATGACGTTGAAGTTCGCATAGTTGGAATGCAACGAAAATGATTTTTTTTCATTTCCTAAATTTCCTTCGGCAGATTTGAACGACGAAAATCATGCGAACATTTTGTAGGATTCTTATTTAGCAATGTACAACAAATTTGCAGAATATGATTTTGGATAATGATGAAAATCTGAAATGGAATAGAATTTTCGCTGCATTTCAACCATGCAAACCTTGACCACATCGAAGTAGAGAAACTGCTAAATTATATGACACGACACCCGCAACAGTATAATCAGGGCTATCTAAATTTTTAGTTTAAATCGAAGTATTATTTAGCCTCCACAGCCCTATAACTAGTGTATATGACGTACCAAGTGTATTATCAAAGTGATAAAGGTCTACCTTGAATGATAAAAATCTCCGAAACTATGTTGTGGAACGGATTAATTTTTCGACAGTTAAGAAGAGATATACACCTAGATGGTCGAGGTCGAGGGTTTAGAAACTATGAACATCCCATCGACCGTAGAAGACCTGCACTATGGGCCTGGCATCAATGATTCCGTGTAAGTTGACAAATTTCATAATTTATTCATTCCCAAATTTTCAAACGCGTTTTTCTCTAAACCACGTTTCTCAAATTGGTACCCAAAATTTCTCGAAAACCAATGAACCGATTGCCTTGAGGTTTTCTGTGGTTATTCTATACACCATTATCGAGTACTTGTCATAGGATTTTTTTTTCCGTTACTTAGTTTTTGTTTTATAGGCAAAATAATAACTAATTTTTGGCCCAAAAATCGCTATTTATGTTCAAACGTCCGCCATTTTGTCATAAATCGATATTTTCAAAATCGGCTATGACAAGTACTAGATTATAGTATCTAATTTAATAATCTTTTTGGTTTTCTTTTTCAGATGATTTTTGAAGAAGCGCTAGTGGGTACCGTATGAGCAGATTTTTTTACGACGCTCCAAGGATCATAAAATGTCCTTGTATATTTTTGATATTTTTAAATAAAGAAATTTAAACATATTTTTAAATGTATATACTTTTAGATAATTAAAACACCAATCCGAAATTTCAAATAGTTTTCCATTAAAAAATTCACAAAAAAGACCGTTTTTCCGGCTCCTAGGTGTACATCTCCCCATAATGCATCCTAAATTAATATCCCGCTGATTTAAATATCAATCGTCCACAAGCATTTCGATTTTAGTCTCGAAACTCCTTAAGGTAGAACGAGCTGCTGATTTCTATAGATTTCGTTTAAATTTTAACCAGACATTATTCATATTATGCATGTTTGAGTGAAATTTCAGAACAGTCGACTATTTAGATCGGGAGATAATGGGTTTTCAAACTGCAACTTTAAAAATTGCAGGTTCAGCATTGAAATTTAGACAGAACAATTGTACGTAAAAAATATTTGTCCCCTATAAAAAGTTCCATGTATCCAATGACGTAAGTTTGCGCGGCATATTTAAAATAATACTGCAACACAAATTTTTATTTGGAAGTAATTTTTAATCGAACATAGTTTTTAACCAGTTATGAATTAACCAACACTTTTATTTGTTAATGAAGATAACACAAACAATATAAAATATCCATATTTATAACGCAAATCTTTTTTGATGATACAAGTTTTTAACTTTAGGAACACAATAATTTTTTTTTCTCTAAATATTGAACAATACTGTTCTGCGGTATTACCATATATCTTTTTATTATAGGAGACAAATATTTTTACGGATAATTATTCTGTCTTTACTGAACGTGTTTAGCAAAACTGAATAGGCAATCTTTTTTTTCCAAAATTTATAAACACAATAGAATGGTAGGACGAATTATGTGACCTGACTTTCGGTCAATGCAGACCCCGCGTGTTAATATTTTCAATTTTAAAACCCATTATATCCCAATCTAAATAGGCGACTGTTCTGAAATTTCACTCAAACATGCATAATGATACGAACAATGTCTGATTAAAGTTTCAACAAAATCGACAGAAATCAGAGCACACGCTCGTTCTACCGTAAGGCCGTGTATCACACTTCCACCCACTTCAAAATTTTGAACCCTTATTTCGACCGAACGATCTAATCAATTGAGATGAAATTTATTGTGTACATGCAAAATTGTTGCAGAAAGCGCCTCACGGTAGACATTTTTCGGGATAAAAAAAACTTTAGATTGTCTTTACCATAGGATGAAATATGAATTACTACTAACTGATGCACCGAATTCATGCACATTTCAAGACCGTTAAAAAACACAATGTAAGTGTCGTTCAAGCTGTTTTGTGGAAAAACGACAGAGAAATTGTGATTTAGTTTTTTTTTAACCTAAAACTAGCAAACTTGTACCAATAAAGCTCAGAATATTATGAGCTCCATTGCTACATTTTAGCATTGGGATTTAAACTCATATTATGTGTACACATACACATATAACACACGGACTTGCAGCAACCGCCACCTATTGGACCTCTGCTCTTTCCTGGAGTTCGAGTAGCAGACGGTTACTGCGATATCTGACAGTAGTTTGCACAGCTCATAGCCAGAAACTCGGATCGAATCATGATTCCTTCCAACCTTTTTTCACCAGAGCGTATATTTCAAGGCTTTCATTCTTAATGGTAGTAACTCAAAATGCGATGCGGCTATAATATCAACCAAACTTTGCGAACCTTCTTTTTAGCCTTGCCACCGGATCCACCCTCCTTCTTTTTCTGGGTCTTCTGGGGTTGCTTGGAAGACCCCTTAGTATCCTTTTTAGGCGGCTGAAACATAGACACTTACGGTTAGTATGTGTTTCGTGCTGTGGCAAATCTACCGATCAACGGAGGATCAATCAGACTCATTAAATCAGTGTTTTGTTGCCACCATGTATATTGTCTAGCAAAAGAATTGCATCATTTTCTTGCGCGTTTGCAACGAGTCTAAAAATTAATTCTTTTCTTTCGGTTTTCATAATCCGATAATTGCCGATAAATATCGAAATTTCAAATGATAAAGAAATATTATAAAACTGCTACACAACACGGATATCGATTTTTATTTTTTCGTTACTAGTAAGTAGAGGTGCTCCCGATTCCAGTCTCGGCGCGAAGATTATAGGTTATGTACACGTAAAAGTTTCGTGACGCTTCTACGGACTCTAGAGTGAAAGTACGTTTGAATAAATTGTGTTGAAGTTCCCACTTAATGAGAGCCAACACTGTAAATACGAAATTCACGAAATACTCGCTGTTTTATGAAAAAAAATCACGTCCGAATTGGCAAGTTTGTTGTGAATGCCATGTGGTCGTCAGACTCGTGAAAATTGTCGATCGAATACTCAAACGTTTATGGGATTTAAAGCTACGCACTGATGACGCCGAGATTTCTCGGATGTTTCACTCGTAATTCGACGCATTTTTCGCCTCTTAATTTCACCTCGCGTAAGGCATTTCCACGGAACAATGACGGATTACAGAAATGTTCACTTACCATGATGGCTGTCGACTTGGAAAGACAAGGGAAGAGTCGAATCGGCCATGCTGCATTTTTCCCTCACTCCGCCTCGCGCCGTCACCGCTCGAGTCGTGAGAATTTCCGTCTTGCGGATAAAATTCGGCACAACTGTGCTCAAAAACTGCTTTTAAATCGATCAAAAATTATTTTACCGATTATTCTTAACGAGCCGAAGTAAAAAAAGGACAGTCGTAATAAATCCGTCACAGTTGCCAGTTTGACAGAAATGACTCAAAATTCGGAGTAAACTTGCCGGTAATTTATGTTTACTTTCCTTTCGCGGAGGGCCGTATTTTGTGGAGGCATAGGGAGGGCCCTTCTGAATCATTGGTGATTGAGGAGCTTGCGAATCAGAACCTGACTTGTCCATGAATTACTTTTTTTTTACAGGAAAGGTTAAAAACCAAAATAACCAAATAGAGATGAGTTAGAATTTTTAAGCTTTTATGCATGGAGGCTCTATCAAAATGTAAGTCTGGACCTGACTTTAGTCTAATAAAGACACTAATTACCAAGTGTATATTTCTAATTAATTTATTTATTCCGCTTTCGAATGATAATCTTCAAACAAAGCATTTAAATGATAATCTTCATAAAAAGCTTTTGGATGATAATCTTATGGACATATTCGGTTATGAAATAAAACTGATTCTTTAAATTTGAATGATAATCTTATGGACATATCCGGTTATGAAATAAAACTGAGTCTTTGAATTGAATATAAAGTTGTTTTTTGATTATCAGTTTGATGATTCTAAACAAACTCTTCCATCGTCACTCGTTAGGCTCACAACAATAACATTCAATGTCATCATCGTCATCACTGTGGTCATCTGTTACTAATTTTTCATCTAGCCAGCCATGGACAAGTCCGTTTCTGCTTGAAAAGGCAGTTTTTAACCAATTTTAAGGTGTTTAGAGCCGGATTTGATAGAAAACATTTTCGGAGCCAATAAAAGTGTGCTTGAAGAACACAAAAGGAAAAAAATGACGTAATGTGGACAAGTTCGGATTTGTTCACCAGCTCCTCAATTACAGTGGCGCTTAATAAAGATAAGTCACAATCAATTATGATACAACAACTGGACTAAACAATTTCGTGCAAATTTGGTAGATTTGGAGATTTTTACATTTTCTCTAAAAAGTCGCGGTTGCAAAAATTCTCCTGCTGGTCACATTTTTTGAAAGTTTATTATTAATATGTTCTTTCATCTATATATTATTTAAACGCCGTATAAATGGGACGATTTTTGTCAGTCACTGATTTGAAAATCAGTGACTTGTTAAATATCCGGGATCGTGAAAGGAATACCTTAAGGTAGTTCTGTAGTTTTGGTCAAATCTTAGGAATTGGCTGAAATCTAAGTATAGTGTAGATATGATCTTTATGGACTGATGCCCAAATATTCAATTCGATTCACCGTTCAGTTCATGAGATAATTGCAATTGAATATGGGTATTTTTGTAAGCGATCCCAATACCTAACACGTAAACCGATAGGAGTTTGCTCGCATTTCTCTATATAGGTTCTAATCGGATCTTAGGATTTCAAAATAAAAACACGTGTACGCAGTACTATTGTGGGGTTGATTTTTTGAAAAATAACAAACTTTGACCGTTTATTTTCGGAGATATCGACTTATGAAAAGTGGTAATTTTATTCCACACCGAACTCGGGCCCAACCATCTGTAACGGAATGGTAACAGTGTACGCTGCAGCCAGCTGATCGGCGCGTGGTCTGGGAACTTGAAGCGTGTTTTTTCCCCGAGTTCTAGTAATTCTGAGACGGATGTGAAATAAATTTATTCTGCAAACAAATTTAATTTGTTCAATTGATGCATGTATTTGTCTTTGTTACAGCGAATACAATTTAAACTGTCCGCAAGATGTTGTAAATCCACGATTCGACGTCCTTCGTCAGCGAATTTTTGTTGCTGATCGTTGAGGTTATGGTTATTCTCATCGCGTTTAGCAGCATTTGCTTGGCACATTGCTGCCACAGCTTTCAGTCTTTTAGCAAGCGCCTTTTTTCTTGTAAACTGTCCTTTGTATCGCATTTGGGTTGACATTATTACGCTTTTTTTATTTATATAAAAAATTTCGCGAAAGACGGATCGTAGGAAGCTCAACGGTATGACTGCAGGAAAATCGCGCCACGATTACAGCGCCGCTCTCTATACGAGAATGAGACCTATCTATGCATGAGGTGCGAATGTGTGGGGCACATAGAGGGTACAAGCTCTGTCAAAAAATTACAACCTACAGCATCGTATAGGCATTGGATGTTACTATACGCTTCGACCGAAACTTTTGGCTCATACGTGTACCTACAGAACTACCTTGAATAAATATGGGCTAAGAAAAAGCACGTAAACGCTGACAAAATATATAATCCAAGGCAAAGTTATATGACCGGTCATTTATCGTGTAACTTGACTGAATTCACAAGTCAGAGATCGCACATTGAACTACTCGAGTCGATAATAAATCAGACGTGCATCTGACTTCGTTCAACTTCGTTGCTCGAGCGTGTTCAACATGGCGTTCCGACGAGGGTACTCGCAGCCGCCGGGAATCGAAAAATCTTGATTCACAACGAAAACAATGCGTCTGTAGTCCAGTAAATAGAACATTTTTGCGCTGTAGCGCGTGATTTTTTCTTTCTTTTTTGTTGACGTTCGTCACGCAGAGCCGGATCAACGAGCGTGCGGTGAGTGTCAGGAGTGTTGACGTTCTTAACCTTTTTTCCCCCCTTGCCATATTATCGTAGACGTGTCACACATCAGCTGCGTACACAGTCGTAGGAACAGTTTTGTCTAAGGTTGCAATCGCGTATGTTATTTGATAATTTGTCAATTTTTGGCTCTTGAGATGCAGTTCCTCCGTTTTCTTTGACATTTCGTTTAACATGCGCCACCGCGGCGACGAAAATCGTTTTTGTAAACAGCACGCGCGAATTTCACGTTCCATAAGGTAGCTCAGTGTCCTGAGCAACACTCATTCGCGAAGTAATTATTTATTTCTTAATGTATCTTCATGACATGTGATCGAATCAATTGTATCAACACCGCATCACAATTATTCTAGTGTCAATGTCAAATTTTCTCTTTCTGTATTTTGCAGCTGGTTCACCTTGCTTTACGCTTTGAATTTCTGTATGTCGCCCAGTTCGTTTTGGCTGTTAAAAATGCATATTTATTTTATATACATTTTTTTATGTATCGTCATGACGTAAGATTTCAGGGGCTACTGTGACACTCCGTAAATCAGGTTGATTTAAAAACGTTAATTTTGAAGGAATAAGTAAGACGATTGAATAATCGTTTGGACAGCTGTATGTATGTACATTAACAAAGTTGTGTACCAAATTTCATTGAAAAATGTTAATAATTATAGAAGTTATAAACAATCTTGTGAAGGACCTTTCAACGTGGGTAGCTCAATGCTATGTTTGATTTTGGCCATCCGCTTGATCAGAAACAGAAAAAACTAGTTTTTTCTAACATAGATAATATTGGTTTTTTTATCATGTTTTAATGATAAAACAAAAAATTTTAACGTGCTTTTCGATTTTTTCAGGCAAAAAGACATCACTTTTGTCAATAAGCAATGAAAGAGAAATACTGAGAAAAACGTCGGTCAAGACTAAACTACTACTACACTGAATAAGTGTACCAAATTTTAAGTTAAGGGGAGATATACACCTAGGAGCCCGAAAAAAGGTCATTTTTGTCAATTTTTTCAAGGAAAACTATTTGAAATTTCGGATTGGGGTTTTAATTATTTAAAAGTATATACATTCAAAAATATGTTGAATTTTCTTTATTTAAAAATATCAAAAATATACAAGGATATTGTATGATGAAAAAAAACCAAAAAGATGATTGAATTAGATACTATAATCTAGTACTTGTCATAGCCGATTTTGAAAATATAGATTTATGAGAAAATGGCGGACGTTTGAACATAAATAGTGATTTGTGGGCCAAAAATTAGTTATTATTTTGCCTATGACGCGTACTAGATTATGGTGTATCGAATAACCACAAAAAACCTCAAGGCAATCGGTTCATTGGTTTTCGAGAGATTTTGGGTACCAGTTTGAAAAACGTGGTTTTGAGAAAAACGCATTTGAAAATTTGGGAATGAATAAATCATGAAATTTGTCAACTTACATGGAATCATCGATCCCAGGCCCATAGTGTAGGTATTCTACGGTCGACGGAATGTTCATGGCATCTAAATCCTCGATCTCGACCATCAGGTGTATATCTCTCCCTAATCCGTTCATTAGATGTCGTGAAGACCGAGAAATTGTGCATGTACAGTTTTGAAACCATAGTTTCGAGAAAACTGCTCTTCAAGTTCGACTAGCAGTTCTACCGTTGTAATCATAAGTTTACCTTCAATCTGCGATTCCTGTGTCATATGGCCAGGGTCACACGGTCAATAAATTGTAGTGTATTGAAACGAATATCGCGATACTGGAATCCCGATATTCATTCCTGTATAACCCTTGCTTATGGTGGACCTTCCCTTTAAAATTAAGTTGCCTCGAGCGACGAACGAGAGTTTTGAAATTTTCACAGTAGCCTTACGCCCTGAGTGAGTCAATGGCATTGATGTCGCTTTCCAAATCCTTTACCCTCGATGTCATGGTGCAACTGTTCGTACATTGCAGCTTGTGTTGGCTTGCGCGTTGAATCTGTGGCTGTTGCGAGTGATTTTTGTAATGTGGGTGCTATACAGCACGTGTTGCACTTTTTGTCGCTTTGGTGTAGCATGGTATTTTGTAGCTTTGGTGTAGCCTGCTAATCATTATCCACATCTACAATTCCCGTACCAATGCTCTGAGTACTCGAATTGTATCACAAGGATGTAGAAACCAGCATGAAGATATTCAGAGATTGGCTGCATTTTTCATGTTGTGAAGTTTGCATCGTTGGAATGCAGCGAAAATGATTTTCTTCTAATTTCCGAAATTTCGTTTGGCAGATTTGAGCTACAAACATCACGCAATCATTTTTTAGTGTTATTTAGCGATCTACAAGAAATGTGCAAAATATAATTTTGGATAATACTGATGATGAGAAATTAAAAAGAACTTTCGTTGCATTCCAACGATGCAAACTTCACCCTAATCATTTTTGTACATACATTTAGGGTGCGGAAGACGCTCTGTGAAGAGATATTCATGAAGATGATCGGTTATTGCATAATTGAAGTTAGCACCGTTGGAATGCATCAGAAGTTTCTATTTATTTTCGCCATTTCTTCATTTTTAATATAACCAATACGTTTTTTTATCCATTAAGGTCGTGGGGATAAGAAAATGGGATAAGAAAAACCATTTGAAGACTTTTCGTCACCTAAATCGGTGAATAAAATGTGAGCAATAGAATAAAAATTAACTTTCGTTGCATTCAAATTACGCAAACTTCATCACACTATACTAGTATCAGGAATTTAAATGATATTTTCATTTGGAATCTATTTGCATTCGCAGCTTCTTAAATATGGCAGACTGCTGCGAATGACATTCGCAAACTGTACTCCCTTTACATTAGTATAAACAAGACACAAATCTATGGTGTGGGTGTCATTCCCGGTGTTGGTTCTCATTGAAAGATGCTGAAGTTCGCATCGTTGGAACGCAGCGAACGTTGGGTAGACCCAAAATCTTCCGACAAATTTGATCTACGAAGATGTCTCAAACATTTTTTATAATCTTTATCAGAAACCTCTAGCCGAAATGTTGCAGCACAAGATTTTGGATGATGAAGGAAATGAAGAAACAAAAATTGAGAAAGAATTTTCATTGCATTCCAACGATGCGAACTTCAACATCGTCTCATTGACCACTTTTTGCTCGTATGCACCTTGAATACCTACCGAGGGATTCATCCACACGCTATACACGTATATGTGAAAATATATCGTGGAAGGCTTTCCGCAGCGTATATCGAGGCAAAGTTTTCTGGGTTAAGGCCTTAGGCCACGGGTATAAAATCATGTGCGAATTTAACAATTTTTTTTCGTATGAAAAAGTGATTCACTCGTAAAATTAATTACATATCTATTTAGTATGAATATCAAGGTGTTAGAAAATATATATATATATTTTTTTTCGATGTACAAAATGGCCGACTACTCGAAACTTCTCGAAACAGCTTTTTTCCAATTTGCGTGACAAATAACTTCAACAATTTTCACTCGATTTACTTTAAATTTTCAAGTTATGTTCCTAATTGCATTTCGCAGAGAAGTACGTACGGAATTTCTGATTAATCGAAAGCTTTTTATTTTATGAGCAGTTATAACGAAATTTTTCACTAAAAATTCATTTCTTAAGTTCCAATACCTACAACTTTTGAATAAAACAATATTTTTCAAATTCCGTACGTACTTCTCTAGGTATTCTAATGTAGGTTGACGAGAATTTTTGTTTTTTGTTCTAGGTAAAAAATTGTGGATTCTAAATGTCACGCCACGGAGCAACAAAAAAAGATAATAAAAGAAAATATTAGTAGTCGGCCATTTTGTACATCGAAAAAAAGTGCATATTTTCTAACAGTTTGATATTCATACTAACTAGATGTGTAATTAATTTTACGAGTAAATAATTTTTTCGGACGAAAAAAAAAACCCCTCAACCCCTTCAAGACGGCTTGCCAAATTAGCCAAACACACAAGAAGTGCTTTCTTGCCTCTTCCATTTCCTAACGTAAGAACGTCCCCGTACTTATGGGGAACATCGCTCTAATTCTGTGTCCGTTTGAACCCGGCAGATCAGCATCGATCATAACCGCCGGCGAGCGAAGAAAGGACTCAATCATGTTGCCCCTGTCGCACAAGGATTCCCGCAGCATGGGAGTCTTCATAAAGGACAACGTGGCCAATCTCAAGCGGCTGATATTCGCCGACAAGACGACGCGAAATTTGTTTCTCTTTTTATTGTTGAATCTGTCGTTCGCCTTCGTCGAATTGCTTTACGGCATGTGGACGAACAGTCTGGGCCTGATATCGGACAGTTTTCACATGTTTTTCGACTGCACCGGCCTGGTGGCGGGTGTCGTAGCCTCGGTGATAACGAAGTGGCGAGCGAACGAGCGTTTCTCGTACGGCTACGTGAGGGCCGAGGTGCTCGCGGGTTTCGTGAACGCGTTGTTTCTCCTGTTCATCGCGTTTTTCATCATGTCCGAGGCGGTGGAACGTGCGATCGAGCCACCGGAAGTGAAGCACGAGAGGCTCTTCGTGGTGTCGGTGCTGGGTCTGCTGGTGAATCTCGTGGGAATTTACGCCTTCCAGCACGGTCACGGTCACAGTCACGGTGGCGGAGGTGGAGGCCACGGGCATTCCCACGGCGCGGGTGGATCCTCGGGACACGGTCACTCGCACAATCAGAATCACGGCCACACGCACGATCATCACGACATCGAGATCGAGGGTAGCGGCAATCTCGGCAGCGGTGAATCCCAAATAATGAAGGGCGTTTATCTGCACATACTAGCCGACACGTTGGGCTCGGTCGGTGTCATTATATCGGCCGTTCTCATGCAAATGTTCGGCTGGATGATCGCCGATCCAATTTGCTCCATGTTCATATCGGGCCTCATAGTGCTCAGTGTTTTAGGCCTGATCAAGGAATCGGCACTCGTTCTTATGCAACGACAACCACCGAGCCTCGATCACGTGTTGCCACAGTGCTACAACAAAGTTACACAATTGGCCGGCGTTTACGCCATACAGGAGCCACACTTTTGGACTCTATGCTCCGATATTTACGTCGGCTGCTTGAAACTCGAGGTAGCCCGAACTGTCGATCCAAAATACGTCGTCGCTCACACGCAAATGATATTTCAAGCCGCCGGCGTTAGGCACTTGACTGTACAATTGGACTACGCACCCATGTGATCCCCGTATCTATTGTACGACAATGCGACCGTCTTTTCTCAACCGAAGATACGGCCCGAACGTGCAATATTCATTCGTGGCCCTTATCAACGTGACGATGGGATTTTAGCCATTGTACGCATTTCTCGTCTCGTACACGCCACCATTTTTCAATCTCTTCCCTACGATGTCAACGTTTGTAGGCTTCGCTTTCGAATTGTGCGAAAACTCGAATTCCAAAAAACCGAGCGCAATTAGCGGACATTATTAATTATTTCGCGCTAACGAAGGAAAGAACTGCGAAGGACGGCAAATAGGCCCTACTAGTACTTTGAAAAAAAAAAAACGACGATGTTGAAATTTGCATCGTTGGACTGCAACGATTTCAATTACTTTTGACGGATTTCGCTTACAAAAGTTCTTCAACCATTTTTAAAGATATTTAGTTAGCGATTTACATTATAAATCGTTAAAAAAAGATCGCCTATAATATTAAAGGTACGAGAAATAAAATGTAAAACGTCGTTGCGTCCCAACGATGCAAACCTCAACACCGTGGAAAAAAAGCAGTCTGTTTTACTCGTTTTTGTAATGTCTTTATTTGCAGTTAATGACGCGGTCTTTTTTATTGTTTCAATATTAACGCCATTGGGAATAATTCTGTCGACAGTTGGTGGCTGTGAGCCTCTTAACTACCTTTTGTCGATTACGAGTCGGAGATTGTAAATCGTTGGTTTTTCTTTTTCGTTTAACGCGGAAGGAAGTAATCTCGTGCATTCTGTGATGGAGTCGTATGCAGTTACAAATTATCCGAAAGCTAGTGTGTAATAATGGATAACGAATAAATTGTAGAGAAACGGTCGACGGATGCTTTTTTTCCGAAAAATCGACAATCAACGCGGAATCGGGATTGTTATTCGTTTTGTGTTTTTTTTTGGAAAGAAGCCACATCGACGACGTTTCTTTGTTAGTACAATTTCGAAAATATTTCGACGTGTATGCCAATTTGTCCGAATTGAAGAAATCAAGCTGCAGAAGTTTGCAAATTTTGAGCCTCAGGCATTAGTGATTGTGACGGCTCGGAAAGTATCAACTTTCACATGCCGTTTCCGAAGAAAAAAAACGAAATGTACGATGAATTTTCCGAGTTGTTTATCTGAAACAAAAAATGCAAGTTCTTATATATCTTTCACTTAAATGTACTCTTATACCTAAGTATTACGTAGACGTATTTAAATCTTTGGAACATTTGCATTTCGCTTGAACAAACATCGCGAAAGTTTTTCTAAAAATTGAAAATTGTTCCATTAATATTTGGGTATAAAAATAGCCAATTCTTTAAATAAGTGACTTTTCCGAATTTTTTTGTTGCTAATTTCTCTTTTATTGGGTTATAAATGATGATATTCAGTCGGGGGAAGCTGACATTTTTCATTAACAAATTTTTTACGAGGCAAAAATCGTTGAAAATAATTTCCAAGTTTTCAAAAACCCAAACAATCCCAATTCGAGCGTCGAATTGTTAAAAAATGGGCCTTTAGCTCGTGTTTCCGTGAACTTCAAAACCCCATAACTTTTTATGGGGAGGGGGGGGGGATTTCAGCTCCCCCGTCTGAATATTATCATTTATAACTTAATAAATGAGAAAATAGCGGGAAAAATGTTAGGCTCATTTTTCGGAAAAGTCACTTATCTAAAGAATTGCCTGAAAATATATTTAATAAAAAAGGTTTTTTTCTTCAGATAATATACAAGCGAGTTATCGTTCGCGTCCCTGCCAAAAGCACAAGCATCATGGCGCTTTCCAACGGCGACATGCTTGATGATTTTCAAATTATAACAATTTTCGACTCTTTATGGTGTATTCAAGTGTAAAACCGAAAATTGACCGGACGTTTCTTTTTTTTTTTTACAAATCACACCTAAAAGATACCTTTAAGGTAGAAGGATCGCGCGCTCTTGATTTCTATAGATCTCGTTCAAATTTTAACCAGACATTGTTCATATCATTATGCATGTTTGAGTGAATTTTCAGAAGAGTCGACTATTTAGATTCGGAGATAATGCGTTTTTTAATTGCAACTTTTGACACTGCAGGGTCAGCATTGAAATTTCGGCAGAATAATTTTCCGTAAAGAATATTTGTCCCCTATAATAAACAGACACATGGCAACACCGCATTCTCCCACGTATCCAATGACGTAAGTTTGCGCGGCATATTTACAATAATACTGCAACACAAATTTTTACTTCGAAGTAATTTTCAATCGAACAAAGTTTTTAACTAGTTATAAATTAACCAACGCTCTTATTTGTTAATGAAGACACCATAAACAATATGAAATATTAATATTTATAAGGCAAATATTTTTTATGATACAAGTTTTTAACTTTAGGAACACGATGATTTTCTTTCTCGAAATATTAAACAATACTGTTCTGCGCTGTTGCTGTATGTCTTCTTATTATAGGGGACGAATATTTTTTACGGATTATCATTCTGTCTTTACTGAACGTTTTTAGCAACAGTGAATAGTAAAGGCAATCCAAACTTTTTTCACTCTTTCCCTAACTAGTTTGCTATCTAAACATAATTTTTTTTCCAAAATTTATAAACACAATAGAATGGTAGGACGAATTATGTGACCTGACTTGCGGTCAATGCAGACCCTGCAGTGTTAATACTTACAAACCCAAACAAACCCAAACAAACCCATTATCTCCCATTCTAAATAGTCGACTGTTCTGAAATTTCACTCAAACTTGCATAATGATATATAAATCAAGAGCGCGCGCTCGTTCCGCCGTAAGAGCTTGAAGCAGCATCCGAAGCGTTTAAGACTAAAAACAAAACGACAGATCGCCCGTGACAACTCAGAACAATGTTTCAGACGTTTACTTAATTTCGCGACAGTGCCGTATCGCCAGTGGATCCTTAGCTCGTGATCGGGCCGAACTCGCAGTTCTTTTCTTTCAAGCCGATAGTATTTATTAGCGTAATCGAATAAAGGAAATGATCCTGAAATCGTTGAGGGATGCGCCTAAAGGAAGACGACAAAAGTGTTTTAACTGCCGCGCGATACTTGGCACGAGAGAACGCGAGAAGCTCTGCTTTGCCAGATATCTTCGATCGATGCGAGACGATGTTCTTCGTTCAATATAGAGAAACACGATTGAAACGGGTTTTTCATACTCACTGAACACTTTCGACTGCGTTTTCTCCTTGGAGTGACCGTACCAAGAGCCACCGTAAGAACTACGATTTTTCTCATCGCTTACTTTGTCTCTCGTCATAAAAAAAACAAACGATACGTCTACCATGTAGCAGCTAAACTTTTACAAATGTTTTTATTTTTATACTGTTGCTATTCCTCGTGAACATTTTGCAACGAGTCTTGTGGGTGCGTGCATGAACATATAAATTTCGATGATATTGAAGTTTGCACCGTTGGAACGCAACGAAAATATTTTGTTTTCCAATTGCCAATCTTATTTGGCAAATCAAAGCTACGACGAACTTTTTTTAAGATCCTCGTTGGAGACCTACAACCTAAATGCGTCAAAAAAAATTTTGGAATACAATAAAAATTGATTGAAAAAGGAAATAAAGAAGAATATTCGTTGCATTCCAACGATGCAAATGTCAACAACATTGAATTTGGATGCATGAGGGACTCTTACCTCTTCGAGCAATATCAATTATGTTGAAGTGTGCATTGTTGATATGCAACGAAATTTAATTTTTCTTTTATTACTCGCGTGTTTTTCGCCGATTTAAGGTACGAAAATCACTCGACGATTTGTTTTTCTCATCTTCAAGAGATCCACGATTTTAATCTATGAAGGAAGTCATAGTGTCATGAAAAGGGAGAAATTACAAAAAAAATGACAGAACTTTCGTGGCATTCCAACGATGCAAACTTGAACGCCATCGATATCACGAGGTACGAGAAAAATTTACGCCAAATTTGAACGTTTGAACAAAGTTCGAACGCGACGAGTGAATTTCTCGATCTAATCGAAAGGGGAAAAAAATGATATAGCACTTGAACTCGAGTAAGACAAATTTGGCATGAATTTTGCTGATACCCGATGGTGTTTTACGGGATGGGAATAACATTTCTTCGCATCCTTATTTTTCGACACACCCTTATACGTAGATATACAGGGCTACTGGTTGGTCAAGGTAATGTGAAAATGTCTTAGGACATGTAGGAAAATGTCGTAGCGGGACAATAAATGTCTATTGAAAAACTGTGGACAACATCGATCAGTACATATTTTCATGTACTTGTACAATTTTTTTTATTCAAAAATATTTCAAAATGGCGGAACTCCAGCTGTCTTCCAGGAGCGCCCTCTTTTGAGCATCAGTTGCGGTGGACATGATAACTCGAGAACGGTTCATCTTAAATCAGAATTTGAAAATGATTTCATTAGTATATTGCATTGGCTTGGGCCGGAACGAAGGATTTGTAAAAGTTTTGATTAAAAAAAATTATATTTTTAACAAAAAAATCATTTTTTGAAGTGCTAAATTATCGGTTTTTTGTTACAATTTTTTTTCTCAACAGGATTCAAAATCCTTCGTCCAGACCCTAGCTATTATAATAAAAAAGTGGTATACATTTGGTATGGCTCGGGTTATTAGTTTTTTAGTAATCGTGTCCACCGCAAAGGTGTATCTAAAAAAAGACGATTTAAGATTCAAGTATGTTTCTTTTACATTTAAAGTTAACTTATTCATACTAACATGGAATCGTCGATTCCAGGGCCATACAGTAATCCTTCCGCATCCTCTGCAGCCTCTAAAACATTGATTTGATACTGCCTACGAGCCAATCTTCCTTCTCTTGTGGCTGCTTGCGCTTGCTGCTCGGCAAGCGTAACACGCGACTTGTGCGGTTGAAATACCTATAACTGCGAATCTAATGCTCTGATCTTCATGAAATTTGGTGAGAATATTCTTGAGATATTGTACTTAAACAATAAGCAATCAAGAAGTTTACCATTTTTTCGACCACCACAAGTGTATATAAGGACTTTTACAAGGCCAACATAACCTCACAAATTTTCCAACCCAATTTTCTCATAGATGGTTAAATTTTTTTCGTAAAAACAAAGCATTAGGCTCTCGAGAATGCCCTGACGCAGAGCTCGATGATTTCCTTTTGCCCCAAATATTATTCATCTCTGAGAAATCTCTATTCGAAAATTTCAGCTATCTCTCTCGTACTCATATGTCACGTGGTAGATCTGCTACTTCGCCTTAACGCAAAGAATAATGCAAAGGTGAACCATTTTCGAGATATTTATTTCAATGAGGAGCACGCAGCTTCAAAAATCAATAAAAAAAAAACTGTTGTATGAAATCTAACTGTTTTTATTATTTGTAGTTTTAAGGAACAGTATCAAAGAATTGTCAACAATAAAATAAGAATAATTATTAGACTCGCCGAGTTTTGGACCCCGAATTAAAAAATGTTTGCCGGTTATTCTTATTTTATTGTTGATTATTCTTTGTTACTGTGTCCTCAAACTACAAATAATAAAAGAAAGTTCGATGCCATGCAACAGTTTTTTTTAATTGATTTTTGAAATTGCCTACACCTCATTTAAAAAATAATAATATCTCGAAAATGGTTCACTTTTGTATTGTCCTGCAAAACCCTTTCATGGGATCGTGACCAACAGCCAGTAGCCCTGTATATTTACCTGTACACGCATATATGCTTCTACTCAATATTGTTCGCTTCCGTATCCAACGTGTTAATTGGATAACTCCTTCGACCCGCATTATTATTTTTCTTTCGACCAGGCAATATCGAGAGCTCTGGCCAAGATGAGATAGAAAAAAAGGACCCTCCCGCGTTGCCTTTCGTATTTCGTCAATTTTAATTATACCTCTATACTGTAATTCAACGTTTTGTGTGTTGAGATAATTTTTTTTTTCAACAAACGAAAAAATAAACACGCACGACCGTTGTTTTTCGTTTTCCCAAATGCTCGCGCGGGTTCGGTCCACCATCGGGAAATATTTCGGGCAGAGGCGGATATTACTCGAGTTTTTATTACTCGAAGGAACAAAGCAGAGGGCGAGAAGTTATCTTCAGTCTCGAGATTAGGCGGACGGAAGAGCGTTATCGCGATGTGATTCACGACATTAACATCGCGACGTGTTGTCGGCGTAGGCAAACAAGAGTCGTATGCACCAAAAAATGAGAACCTCTTTTGCACTTGGAGAATGAATTTCCGTTTTGCATGATTTTTCTTGCAACCATGCTTTTGATTCACTCTTATAAATCATCTTTTCAGGCAGAAGAAAAATTCATACCAATATTGAGCTCCTTACCCCGAGTACGACTGGCGACGCCGGGTAATTCGTCCCCCAAGCGATTATCACCGAAAATTCACTCTTTACGTTCAAACTTGAATAACTCCAACAAGTAATTAATATTTCTCAAATTCAGTCGAAGATTATCAAGGCTGATGTTCAAAGCTTTTAAAAACTCCTTTCAAAATATCGATGTAATTTTTTTACACAAATTACAGTTTCAAAAATTGGAGTATTTCAGTCGGAAATTAAAAAAGGGTTTTTCAAATTACCTATAATTTTTGTCAAAATAATCATAGCGAGATTTCAAAAAAGCTATAAGAGCTTTCGTAATCTTCGACTGGATTGGAGAAAAGTTTGGTAATTGTTGCGTCATTAAATATCCAAATGAATCAGGGGGGGGGGGGAATTCGGCGCTACCACTTGCACTCATCTCCGAGATGTCAAATTTGGTATTAATTGTGTTTGAAGAGATAGATTAATATATTTTTTGTTTTGTTTTGTTTTTTTTTTTTCATTTTTTTCACCCTAATATATACATAGAAAAGTGCAATTGTTGCTGTCGGTATTTTCTCATTTTTTCGGGTTTTTCAAAAGGAACTTCCTGGCATCGTGTACAGCTGATTGCGGTCACGACAAGCAAGCGTTTAATATAATCTACACATTCCATACAGAACTCGGTGGATCTCAGTGATAAGTTGGGGCTCAGGGGAAGTTGAGTGAAAAATCAGAAATCTCGATCGCAATTACGAGGCCAAAGGTGCGATGGCGATAGTCGTTCAAAAAAGATTTAAAAAAAGGGCGTGGAAGGGAGCGACGAGAAGATGACAGGGCAGAAGGAACTTCTCGAAAATGACGAGTGGTACGTAGTAATGGCGAAACACATTTTGAGGGTTGCTGGATTTTGGTCGAAAACCGAAAAAAAAAATCGACTAATCATACGATCGCAATTGGTACAGTGACTACGGGCAAGCTATACCGTATAGTTGAATATCTTTGAATTATCTAGGTGGAATTATAATAGATACGCTGACGAGTGTACTGCGATTTTCGACGAATTGTAGAACGAATGTTGTGTTTTACGAAGATTTCTTACAATATTTGATGAGATATGAATATGAAAAAGAAAATAAAAAAAATAGTAATAAAAAAAAGGAAGATGTGCGAATAACGTCGCGAGAATACCAAGGGTGTACATAATAATGATGAATAATAAAAAGATGAACTTGTAATTAGTTTTCTGCGTGTTCTTTTTTCCTTATCCAGGGTGTCCACCGACTTGAAAAGTCATGAAAAATCTTAAATGTCATGAAATTACACTCGACCCTGAAAAAGTCATGAAATGTCATGAAAAATTACCAGTCTACCTGAATTATTATACCCTACTAAATTATCGTTGAGTCTATATCCAATATGAACTAACTTTGTGGTACTTGTCGATAGAGAAGCGAATATCGAATCGATAGAAAATAAAATAGAAGAAAGTAAAAGAAAATGATGCGTTATCTCAACATATTAGTTTTTCTTTGTTATTCATGTAAAGCGACTAGATGGTATTACTCAAAGTTCCTAAATGTATGTAATATTTTTCTGGATGTTCCCAAAATATATTTCTTTACAGCAATCTTGAAATTATGTTTGTCTCACATTTTTTACTACATATGGAATTGTACAGTTTGGTGACTTTTCGTTTATTCCGTATACTTTTTATTGGCATACAACGCACATCTGTTTGAAAGAGCAAAATAAGAATATAAAAATTTAGAAAATCGGTCGCACTGTAGAATCATTAAGTATATAATTCTATGCCAGAAAGTCATACTAAGAGTCATGAAAAAAGCCCCATTCCTTGCCTTAAAAATCCTTAAATGTCATGCAATTTCAGTTCTGGTCAAAATCAGACATCCTGTTATCGTTCGTTTTATTTGTAATTGTTCAAACTCGATATTTTAAGGTTTTAAACTCTCATGAGATATCCCATTTTTTGCCTTCTATTGAGCAGCTGGGGTCCTTTGGGCCCCACGTTTAACTTTAGTGTATATTGCTTTTCATAAACGACTAGCTTTTTGCCTGCGGCTTCGCTCACGTTGATACACGCAAGGAATACAATTTTCCATACAAAGTTTTACACCCCAATTCACCCCCTTAATAGTTGGTTTTCGAAAAATCCTTTCTTAGAGCTCCTCTACATCTTCTGAGGAATATATCTTCCGAATTGCATGTTTCTATCTTCAGCGGGTTAGGCTGTGCGTTGTCTATATGTGAGTCAGTCATTCAGTCAGTCCCTGACAAGTCCCTTTGTTTTTCAATAACGTAGAGAATGGCGTATATTGAAGTTTTCCCTTTCAAAGTTGGAATTAATTTTAAAAAGTGCTTTAAACAAAAACAAAATCGGGAAACTCTTGCGGAAATTACTCCTATCGAACAAAAAAGTATCTTTTTTGTTGTAATAAACCAATTCTATAATATCAAATGACCTTTTGAAGTAGACAAAATATACGACTAGACAACAAAAATATTATGAATGTCTATCGATAATGAAAAATCATTTGATCACATGAATGTGGCCAATTTTTAATTAAGCCAAAATAGTAAAGAGAAAGAATAATTCAATTAAAAAAAAATTGCACGCATGAACATGTTTCAATATAAAAAAATGCATATTTATAAAATAGGACAATTTAATCGTTCCTTGCCACACTGGGTCATTTTGAACCGGACGAATTTGAAATAAAGCGCTTACTTGCCTAAAATTGAAATTATTCAATAATTTTTTTCAATTCAATGTTATACTTTCCGTATTTTAATTATGCAGACATATTGAGCAATGTTTAAAGTGCATCCCGGATTTTTTTCAATAAAAACCGACCGAAGGGTCGTTAAGGGCGGGTGGATGAAGTACTATCCGGGTGAAATTGACCCAGTGTGTCAAAGCCGTAGCCAAATATAAGTGTTTCAAGAAAGGGTTAATATAAAAATAATTTGTTATAACTATTTAAATATGAAAATAAACATATTCAAATGTAAAAAACTATGTTACTTTTTTTTACGAGTGGCAATTATTCTTCCAACAACAAATGTTCACGGTGCATCTTTCATTTTTATGGAATAATAAATTTATCTTAGAAATATAAAGATGACTTACCGCCACGAAATTTTAATATCTAAGGGTATGTGGGGTCCACTTGGACCCCAAGCGAACTTTCGTCCTTTTTTTAGTAAAAACTAGTGTCTCCCCGGTGATATTGATGCTGAGGATCCATTTTCCCAAAGATATATTGAATTATTGAGGGGCCCAGACTCGAAAACGTCGCTCAGTATTTTGAGAGCGTACTTTCAAGTGAGTAAGGGGATCCCGGGTGCCTTTCCTAAGTAAAAAAAATACGATTTTTCCCGTTTCACATTGGCTAATTTTCGCGAGCGCATTGGTTACTTTTTGTCTCAAAATGACCCGACATTTTTAGTTATTAACAAAACGTATTATTTATTTGAAAAGTACGAATATTTTTATTTTAATATAAGATACAATCTTGGAGGGTATGTGTGGAACGAAATATCCGATAGATGGCATAAACGGCATGGAATTGGAAGACACATTCTTCCAACAAGATGGCGCAACCTGCCGCACTGCGGGCGAATCAATGCAATTATTGTAGACGAAGTTTCATGGTCGTGTTATGTCGCGCCGCGACTATGTGAATTGGCTACCAAGATCGTGCGATTTGACGCCAATGGACTTCTTTCTTTGTGGTTTTTCTGAAAGGAAAAGTGTATGCCAATGATCCACAGACCATTCTGAAGCTCCGGGAAGGAATTGGACGCACCCTCAATGAAATTAGTCTGCAATTATGCCAAAATGTTATCCAACATTTCGTCAAAAGAGTGAGCGTTTGCAAACAGGGACGAGGCGGCCATTTGTCGGATACTGTGTTCTAAACATAACCTCCATGTTTGTACCTTATATTGAAATAAAAATATTCGTACGTTTCAAACGAGTAATTTACTTTTCAAATAAGTAATTCATTCACACGTTGTCTGCCAGGAGTTCAGCGGCGACCGGATCCTGTCCTGTATCGAGCCGCCACGGCTCAATAGGTGGTAAGCCAATTTTAAAGCCCAGTAAACATTTCGAAAGTAAGCACTTTTTAGATATTGATACGCAAAATTGATCTAAGGATAATTGGATAACGCTGAATCGAATGGCGATAATAGTTTTGCAATGAACCCCCGAGAAAATGTTTAAAAATGTTTAAAAACCGTTTAATTCGGAACCCAATGATTTTATCGAAAAATATATCAAACAAAAGTTGTTTAGGACACAAAAATACGTAAATAAGTATTGAACGTTTGTTTTTATATCTTCAAAAATGAGGGAGAAAAAGACGAATGAAAAGTTATTTGCAAGAAAAAATCGCTTTGCAGCCGAAGCACCACTGGGAGTGGCACGCAAAACACTCGTTGGAGCGCGTTGCGCGCATGCGTGGCGGAATGATAGAAAGAACCTCCTATGAGTGCGAACGGCACAGCCATAAAGTGCATCTCTTTCTGCCAGTGATCCTCAACCCGTAATTTTGTCAATGTTCAGTCCCCATTTTTCAATGCTTACACAATAAATAAATAAATTCTAGCAAGTAAGATTAACTCTTACTGAAGCAATATGAAGCAAAAAAAAACTCGAAATATATACGAATTTGATATTTTTTTTATTTTTTGAAACTTCGATATTTTCGGCCTCCAATTGAATGGTTTTTCGTTTTTTTCTCCCTTATTTTTGAAGATACGAAGATGAACGTTCAATACTTTTTCACGTACTTTTATGTCCCAAACAACTTCTGTTTGACATATTTTTCGATAAAATTATTAGGTTCCGGATTAAACGGTTTTTAAAAATTTTCTCGGGGGTTGATTGCAAAATTAATATCGCCATTCGCTTCAGCGACATCCAATTCCCTTTAGATCATTTTTCCGTATTTATATATAAAAAGTGCTTACTTTCGTGCTTATCGCCTGGACTAGTAGGCCACCGGTGACCTTAGAGCAGAACTAATTTCGAAACCTATGGAACCCTGATGCTAATCGAACCCTACCTGATATAATTGTTTAAGGGGTTAGGCCAATCTATAATTTTCGAAAAATCAATTTCTTTTTTAATGGTCCTCTAGGACCTCAAAAATGATGTCCATTATGACCGGGGGAATTATGGTCGGGAAAAATCTCTAAGTACTCGGTTTTCGAATTTTAGTACAAGGCCGCCTGGTCCGCAGCGAGCGGACTCAAAACTTCAAACGCGTTTATCTCAAAACTGCTTTTTTCAAGTTGGCCGGAAACATAATTCAGACAATTTTCAACCGATTCACTTGAAATGTTGAATATATCTCAAAAAATACATTGTCTATGGAAGTACGTAGGATTTTTTATATATTCCATAGTTCATTTGTTATTAACAATTATCTGATGATTTTTTAAGCAAATTTTTCACTTTCCACTTTAGATGTGCGCCATTTGGCCAAAAATCACTATATCGAAAAAGTCCTATGTCCTTCTATAGCAGTTATTATATATAATCGAAAAAAATTCATTGGCTCATTATAATTAAAAAAATTACAGGAGCTGTTTGTGCGGCCGTGGACCCTGGAGAAACGGAGACGTCATCGCAAAAACGCTGCACAGTCTCCATTTTTAAATTCATCGCTTCAATAAAATTATTGTATACAGTCACTGATATGTATGATAAACACCCTTTTTTGTAATCTCGATTTATTTTGTAGTTTTTCTGATAAAAGTTCCCAAAAAGCTTATTTTTTCGGCCTCTAGAGTGGCTTAAGGCAGTAGTCTGCTTTACAGGCTTCAAAAAACCGATTTGAAGAAGAGGAAGGATTATTGTATGGCCCGGGGATAGCTGATTAACATCTAATTAGTGTAAGTATCCAAAAACTTATATTTTTTTGGACCGAAAACTTTAACGCCCGTTTTCTCGAGTTTTCATTTTCACATGTTTGAGAAAACGGTTCCGGCGATAGCAAAAACAATATATGTCCGATCGAAAAAAATCAAAGTGATCTAGTTTCAGTATTAAATTATCTTCTATTTGAACTAAAAAAGTTGGACAAAAGTACTATTTAAATTACTTGTTTTGTAACTTAAAGTGAATTTTTTTTTCAAAAAAGTGAATTTTTTTTTCAAACTTCGAAAAAATTTGAAATTTCATCATTTCTTCGGTATTTTTTTAGTTCATATAGAAAAGGAACTTATAAAAACTAAAAAAAAATTTGGTTCGACTGTTTCAGATGTATCGCACGACCTCCATCACCAGCACCGATTTACAAGTGCAGACTCCAGGCGCCCCAGAAAAATCGTTACAACTTTGAAAAATATCAATATTTTTTAATAATAAAAATTGTTTTTTAAAGCTTGAATATAATACACTATCGTCTCAAAATTTCGTTTACCGCAATCATTTCCTTCCCTTTCAAAAAAATTGCTGAAAAAACGCTTTTTTTTTCGGCTTCTAAAGCAGACTACTGCCTTAAGGGGAAATATACACCTAGATGGTAAAAAAATCGATTTTTTTTGTTGCATTTTCTTGAAATTTGAGGTCTCCAGAATATCTGGTGAAGTCGGCAAGTAAATATTTCGACAAATAAGCCAGTTACAGACGAGAAAGTGAAACGTGTTTTGCGGCGCCGAGCCGACACGTTTTTCAAATCGGCACCCAAAATTTCTCGAAAACCAATGAACCGATTGCCTTGAGGTTTTTGTGGTTATTCTATACACCATTATCTAGTACTTGTCATAGAATTTTTTTCCGTTACTTAGTTTTTGTTTTATAAGCAAAATAATTAATGTTTGGCCCAAAAATCACTATTTATGTTCAAACGTCCGCCATTTTGTCATAAATCGATATTTTCAAAATCGGCTATGACAAGTACTAGATTATAGTATCTAATTTGATAATCTTTTTGGTTTTTTTTTTCAGATGATTTTTGAAGAAACGCCAGTGGGTACCGTAGACGCAGATTTTTTTACGACGCTCCAAGGATCATACAATATCCTCGTATATTTTTGATATTTTTAAATAAAGAAAATTAAACATATTCTTGAATGTATATACTTTTAGATAATTGAAACCCCAATCCGAAATTTCAAATAGTTTTCCTTGAAAAAATTCACAAAAATGACCTTTCTTCCGGCTCCTAGGTGTATATCTCCCCTTAAGGCCTCAAGTTTTGACCCAACGCGTCAGCTTCCACCGGAAGGTTTTTGTGTAATTTTTCTCATTTACGCTATGAGCAGAGAACGTGTGAATAAATAAAAATGTCATGTCATTTTGTGACACCCTATATTTTTCTGACGCGATGAAATCATAGTGCCATTTCCTTTGGGTTGCGGATTGAGGGTGTGCAGGGGTGAAACGTACGTCTGTACTGATAACGAGAATAAGAGACACGATAATCGTCACGATCAAACACATATTACATTTATTTCGAGGATATGTGCACACATATAAATACATAAATATTTCACGATAGAAGCACTCAAGGCGAAACAACTCCTCCTAAGTGTAATATCTCGAGTTTCTTTCCCGTGTAGATTGGCTGGCGCGATTTTTCCTAAATTTTCATTTCTTCTTTCGCGAAAATCGATATTCTCCTTCTCCCTCGAGCATTGAATTTCGATATATCCCGGATCTAGTAATACGACTCATCGTTTTTTTTCATCCCCTCGCAATAGCTTTTCGTTTGATTACGCTTTTCAATCGATACACTATATACGTATTTACATAGCAAACTATCAAATATTTAAAAAATCGACGAACACCCGTTAATCGTAAATGTTTCGTTCCTAAAACTTCCGTAACTTCCGTTCGAACTATATAATGCTTAATAGAAGTATTTTTGTTTCGGCCTCTCTCTGACGCATGAAAGATTCGCAACTATTTTAAACGTCGTTGTGCAATATCATCGCAGATCACTCCGACAGAGATCCCCAAAATGTCTCGCGTAAAAAATCTTCCGTCGCGATGATATTGTCGTTGAGGGGTTACCCCCACTTGCGATTTTGAAAAAATCGATTATTTTTTATTGCATTTTTTTGAAGTATAAGTATCCGAGAATATGTCCTGAAATATTCAAGTCGATCCGAACAAAATTGACTGAGATATGAGCGTTGAAAGAGAAGAATCCGTTGTGTAAGCGACCGGCTAGTCTGCCGTCTGGCGCGCTCGACCTTCCCTCCGACCTTCAATGCATTGTTCGATGAAAAGGGTCGTATACCGGGCATTCACAACGTTCATATAATAGACTGGAATTTATAAAAACGGGCCCGGAATAGATGACTCTATGTAAGTTTACAAAAAAAAATATTTTCTTCGTGTAAACTGAAATTGAAACTTTAAACGCGTTTTTCTCAAAATGGCATTTCTGAAGTCGGTGACCAAGATTACTCGAACACTAATGAACCGATCTTCTTGAAATTTTGCAGGCTTATTTAATACATAAAAATGTAGTCTTTAATCGTTCGATTTTTTTTCGTTAAAATCGAACCATTAACTTTGACTGTCCGCCATTTTGTGAAAAATGAATATTTTTAAAAATCCTTCGATTAAAGACTAGTTTATACTGATATTTGACTAAATCCATCCGCATTTTTTTCTTCAGCTGATCCACTTCGCCGCAATGTTGGTCACCGCAAACCGTGTATATAAAAACATTATTTCATTGACGGCCATTTGCCACTAAACAATGTAATATTTTTCAATGAAAAAATTACTGAAGGTTCTTCAAGATGTGTTCTCTAAGATGGTATATTGATCGATTGAAGAAGTTTTGTAGTTTTCTTTAAAAAAATTCACGAAAAAGGCCTTTTTTTGCGCTACAAGTGGGGGTAACGCCTCAAGATATGCAGAGATCGCGACTTTTTGTTTTCGTCGATCCTCAAGGATGCACAGGAGTTGCGAATTTTTGTTTCTTCGAAAACTCTTCCAACGAGAATCGTAAATTGTCGCCGAAGCATCATTGAGCCAGGGCAACTGGAATCATTATAAAAAATCGTATCGGCGAAACAATTGAATAATATTTCGACAATTTTTCGGACGAACTTGAGTTTTTTCTTATGTATATCGAAACGGGTAGTTCCCTTTGAGTCCCCACGAGTTCTGTTCCGTATGAGTTTGGTACGGCTCGTTTCACGATAATTGCCGGAAAAAAAAGTCAAACTGAACGATGCTCGATGTTGGCAGTTATTTTCTCGCCCGTTCGGAATTTTCTCGGCTAGGCGGGTTTTTAATATTTTGACATTTTTCGATGAACCTACAGGTCACGAAGAAATTAATTGCGAAGAATGAATACCTCTGGGGCTTTTTGAGAGGATGTGTTTATGAAATTAGAACGAGGAATGGACCATAGAGTGTTCATGCCTAATAGGATAGACTCTCTGAAAGCCAATGTATGAACAATTTGTAACGTTCGTACCCTTTTTTTTTCTCTATAATTCTTTCGTTAAAAATCGATACATTTTCCCAACGATTGATTTTCTCATAAGCCTCCCACACATCCTTCGGGGATTGCACAGAACGAGAGTTAAAAAAATTGACGTTGTGGACGAATTTGCGAAATCGTGTGTGCTCGTTTGATTCTGTTTTCTTGTCAAGCTTCGTTACGCGTAATCGAAACATCCTAGAATCATCTTACGTACTACATTCAAAGACGAAAGTGTCGATATCGTTTTTTCTCTTGACGATATACGACGAAAAAAAAATCCTATTTTATTATAATGCTTCTTTGTTTGGCAGTCGATTTTATATAAGGTACTCAATAATATTCTTCTTTTTCTTTTCGCTTTTTTTTATACAATAATATCTCGCGAGCATCTCATTTGAGTTCTACAGCGAGTGCCAAGTTTTTTTTGCTCACTTCTCATACTCCTTTTGTTTCGCCAAGCTTGCAGAGCTGCGTGAAATAATATTTGACGTAGAAAGAATCGCAACGGATCGGCCAAATTTTTACCAACAAAATTATTGAAAATCATATATATATATGTATATATATATATTTCTTTTTTGCCTTTATTTTCTACATCAATCACTATTTTATTTGGCTCTCTGATAACTCTCTGGAGATTTTCGTGCTAATCACTCGATGATTTTACTTTTATTCTCGCCGTGCCATAAAATTTTTAAATCTCCAACAACGCCAATAGCTTTATTTAAATTTTATTCATCTCTGTTTGAATTTATGTGTGTTAATCTCAATATAATAATAATATTCATATATTAATATTTCTCTCTCTCTCTCTGTTTCTCTCGCTCTCTCTGGCTCCCTTTCTCCATCGCTCGCTCCTCGTTTCAATATGAATCGCATTTTACAATTCGATTCGACAACAATACATACCTATATATTTGCAACAGCCTCTTCGAGTATTATTCGCTCGTGTGTCTCGCTCACACTTCGATGAAGAGTGTTTCCTCCTTCATCTCCTAACGAAACGATCAATTTTTTTTTCTTCGTTACAATATTTCAAATCGCCCAGCAAGCGAGCCACATCTCGCATCTTCCATTTCGAACTTGGACAATATCGAAAATTCGCGCCTTTTCGTGTGGTTCTTCGAAATGTGTTTTTTTCTTATCCGGTTTCGAGGCAACGCAGCCCTCGAGACACGCGAAATAAAATAAAACCGCCAAATAAAACATCGGACGATGGAAACAGCGAGAAAAAGATCAAGTCGATATTTTTTTTTAGGTTATAAAACTTTCGTCCTATTCCGCGGGTCCGCTAAAATCATCACCCGGAAATGCCGATTCGACGCGGGATCGCTACAAACTCGATAAACGCAATTTACCGATTGAGCATCATTCGTCAGGACTTTCAAATCCTTTCTCCGTTTTTTTCGTCTTTGTTTTTTCGCTCGTTCGAGGCCGGTCATCATGACGCCTCGCGATTCGTTAAAAGTTCCCGTCTTCGTAATTCTTCAGCACGTTGGTGGAGATTCATTTTTTCTTGGCTTTCCCATTTTTCGGGACTTTCGTTATTTTGAGCCGACAACTCGAGCCACCGGTGTAAACGACCTCGGCTCTACCGGCATCCTCGATCGCCGATACGAGGGACTTGATCGATCTGACGTGAACGTCTTTGGCGCTTATCTCGAGACCGGTACCGGGATAACGATCCCTTATGCACTTGCCCACACTGCTCGCCTGACTCTCCGTCAATTTAACGCCGTCCAGGCACAGCCACGTGAGATTCTGCAAATTCGCGAGTACGGTCTGCAAGAAAACGTGCTCCATTTGCATCTTCTTCGCGCTGTCCGTCACTATGAGACCGTTCACCTTCAAAAAGCTCACGTTGCAAAGCTTCAAATTCTTCGATATTTGCCGCATCGTTCGCTCGCTGTCCTCGAGACTTATACGCCAATAATTGATTCTAAGGGACTGCAAATTGCGAAAGTTCGCCGAGAAACAGGCGAAAAAGTGTTGCAATATTTTGTCGTCGATGAAAAGGAGGGAACTGCTGCTACCGCCGATCTCCGACTTGTCCAACGAGAGATCGAGCTCGCTGAGCGATGTAAAGCCCGCGAGGAATGGCAGCAAAAGCGGCCCGCGGAGTGCCGGTCTGTCGTTGACGGTCACCTGCAATCAAATGATCATAGACGGTGATATTTGTCACGCACGCACGAATCAATCTCGATTTTGATTGGTTTCGCAAATTTCGAGACTGCAATTACGATCCACGATGTTTGCGGAATTTTGCCAGTGCTGAGTTTAACGAAAAAAAATTGTTTTGAATCCATTTTTTCTTTTCGTTACATTCAGCATAAATTAAAAATGAATCGTTTCTAGCTTGTCGAAGCCGAATTGGAAATCACAAAATCGTCAATAGCATTATTGGAGATTAAAATGGTAAAAATATGCTCAAAAAAATATAATTAATTTGAAAAAAAAATAGAAGAAAAAATGGGCCCACGATGAGACTAGTCTTAAAAATCATAGAATAGGTCACGCTATTTTAGAGAATTTTTTCAAAAAAATAAAACATGGCGATCATCTTTAAATAAAAAGTTTTCACTTTAGAAGTAACAAAAAACGTTGATATTGATCGATGATAATTTTTTCATATTTTGTAACGAAAGTATGCTTCAAAGTGTAAAAAAGTTATATATCGACATTTGTCGTTATCTCAATTAGTTTCGGAGTTATCAGCGTTTAACCGTTTCCAAAACTTCCGAAATCAACATTTTGTGGAAAATTATAACTCTTGAAAGAGAAAAGATGGCAATCTAAAAATTGGTGTAGATATTCCTTTCATGGGGTACAATTTTACAAAAAAAATTAGGATAATAAAAAATGGTCGTGTTCACGTGCTAGGTGAAATGGCGTGGAATGTCCTATATGTATATTAACGTTGCATGCAACAGAACAATATATATATTTTTTATTATTTAGTTACTATATATTATTTTATATTATTTATAAAAATGTATATATATAAACTATATATTATTTTAATATATAGTTTAATATATAGTAACAAATATATATTAACTTTCAACAGTGTTCTGTTGCATGTAAAGTGATCAATTATTCGCTTTTAAAATTTGCTAATTTGTAAAAGATCGCCGTATTTTTTTACTCCATGGGTTTCATTGCTATTTTAAGGCGTCCACGTGTATTTGATCTACTTAATACTAACTCAACGAGCTACTATACCGACCACCTGTTATGCGGCTGATTCATCATTTTTTACAAAGATTTTCATCTTCGTCCGTTTTCCAGATATCAATTTTCGAAAATTGTAGAAGTTTTCGTTTGCTTCATATCTCTTTGACCGAAAACCGCGGAATAATGGTATCGATATCAACAGGGAGGTTATTCTCTAAGCCTTGAATCTAACTTTCAGAAAAAAACCCAAAAAGTGTTGGACATTGTTTTGATACTTTTCGATTGCTCCAAAAACAAAAAAAGCTCATTTTATCTACATTTTTTTGTTGCAAAAATATATAAAATTGGAGGCGTCATTTAAAAATTGTTGAACTATAATATATAGTGGGATACCGATTTTCACAATTTTTTTGGAGACATGAAAAGGTTTTTACAAGAAAACAAAATTTCGACTATATATCTTCGATGCGCTTGAATTCTGATGTCAAATATTTCTCTACCTCAAATAAAGAAGTGATAGGCGCTGAGGTTGATCGGTAAATGGGATTCAATAATTGCCCACATTGGCATATTGGGTTTCTCTTCAATATATCTAATATTTGGGCCGTTCTAACAAATTCATCCGATACTTTGACCATTCTCATTCACCTAATATAAATATCGACCAGAGTTGGGCGTAATTCTATTTATAAATACGAATACGAATTTATTCACATTGTGATTTTCATGTGAATATAAATACAATTTTATTCATGCTTCACTTATTTGTATTCACAAATATTCTGAAGATACAAATAAATTCACAGAAAAAATTGTGAATATTCACAAAAAATGTGAATATGTATAAAAAATCCTGTGAATTAAAAAAAATCACATTAAAATCTGTGAATGCAAATGGATTCACAAAAAATTGTAAATACAAAAAAATTCACAAAATAATTTGTGAATTTTTTCGTTTTTAAGACAAATTAAAATGAAATTCACAATGATTCTTACGTATTTTGAGAGAAAACATTGTGTCGAGGCAAATAAATTTTTGCCAAAAAAGTTGTGAGTTTCAAATATTACATTATAAATATGAAAAAATTCACAAAATGAGTTGTGAATTTCCTCAAGTTGAAGAAAGTTAAAATCGAATTCACGATAATTATATAAAAATTTACACCGCAAGTGAGTTTTTACGCTTTTATTTTCTCCTTCTCTTCTTCAACTTGAGGAAATTGACAACTTATTTTGTGCATTTTTTCATATTTATAATGTAATATTTGAAACTCACAACTTTTTTTGCAAAAATTTCTTTGCCTCGACGCAATGTTTTCTCTCAAAATACGTAAGAACTCACTTTTGGTGTAAATTTGAATCCAATGATTGTAAATTTGATTTTAATTTGTTTTAAATACGAAAAAATTCACAACTTATTTTGTGAATTTTTTTTAATTCACAGGCTTTTTTCTAAATATTCACATTTTTGTGAATATTCACAATTTTTTCTGTGAAATTATCTGTATGTTCAGAATATTTGTGAATACAATTGTATTTGTATGCATGCATGTGAATACAATAAGTGAAGTATGAATAAATTTGTATTTATATTCACATGAAGATCACGATGTGAATAAATTCGTATTCGTATTTATAAATAGAATTACGCCCAACTCTGATATCGACATCTTGCATATATATCTCAGCATATGTTTATCGCGCAGGAATGCGATGTTCACGTAATGATTCTCGAATAGCAATACACAGGAATGCGGCAACTATCAGCATTTGAAATATTTTTTAACCTATCAAACCTATCCAAAAACTTTCGTACAAAAGTTGCATAGTTTGAAGGGAGTCATTGAGTGGTCGCCACGAGGTTCATCCAGGTGGAGATGCCTCGGAGAGTTCAAGGTCAACTCCACTTATTCATAGGGGACCACTGTTTTTTCAGATTTTAATCAAGGAACTAAAAATAAGTTCACACCCCAAATTTCAAGAAGATCGATTAAGATTGAGCATTAAAAATTCGATAAAACAGAAATTTCAATGTTTTGACCCTAAAATGGATTCAAAAAACGCTACATATACTTGCTCCTATAAAAGGTGCTCAAAGAGATGGCTACCACTTTAAATGCACGCTTTCAATCTGATTCGCATTGATTGTATTGAAATCGATGGATCAAAATCACCATGAGCTTCCAACAGTATTCGTTTGCTTTCGGCAGCACGTTTCTTCAAATTGGAGCAAAAACGCAATTTCCCGCAAATTGCGTTTTGTTAGCACAAAATTCGGCATGCTCAACGCTCAAAAAAAGATGTCTTTTACACTTCGGCAAAATAACATATACTGAAAACTAAAGCCACGTGATGATGCTTTGACATGCAATTAGTAACAATATGACCCGATGCGATGATGACCCGATGCGATTCTAGTTACGCCATCCGTTGGAAATCCCTTGAAATGAATGCACACACCAAAGTCAGACTGTATTAATGAGCAGGCGTTACCAGAACTGAGTGCGTGTAGTTTAAGGCGGTCCTCTAGTTTCTCGGGTCGAAAAAATCGATTTTTTTTCTTCATAAATCACATCTACAACATGTGTAGAAAATGTGTGCCAAAGGATTTTTCGATATTCGAAGTGGTTCACAAGTTACGGCCCTGGAACGGAGCAGGTGTATGGAGCAGGTATACTTTCAAACGCGTTTTTCTCGAAACACCATTTTTCGAAACGGTGACCACGATATTTCAGAAACTACTGCACCGATCTTGTTCAAATTTATACAGCATCTTCAATATGTTATAAGCCAGCGATTGAACTAGGATTATCATGATTGCTTCGATAGTTTTTTTTGTACGAGCGAAAAACTTAAGAAAAAATGAGTAAAAAATAGAATGTAATTATCAAAAGTGTATAAAAAAGTCAATTTTTGTAATTTAGAATTCACTCTAGTTCAATCGCTAGTCTTGAATATGAAGATTAAAATGCCGTTTGGTTTTTTGATGTCAGATAAGCAGAACAGCCGCAATCTTGGTCACCGTCAAGCACCTCTTTTACTTGATGTCTTCCTGCCGGCCACTATAACTTTTATTCTATTATATATTTTGATTTCAAAAAATTTGTAAAGCTTATTTAAATGTTAATAAAGATTATGCAAAAACAATGAGATTGATTATTTCGATGCTTTGCCCGTAAAAAATTATTGAAAAAGCCGTTAAAAAACAGCCGAGAAACTAGAGGACCGCCTTAAGTTAGTATCGCATCTATGAAGAATTACTATAAGCAAGCTTGAAATTCAGTGTATCTCATTTCGCCGAAAACAATTTCATTTTTCATAGTGTTAAATATGTCAAATTTCGTGCCAAAAAAGAGTCTTTGCGGGGAATTTTACTGCACTACTTTATTCCAAAAAATCGGCAGCTGAAGCACACGGAATTCTTGTCAAGACTTACGGCGACCATGCTCTGTCGGAAACAACAAGCAGAGATTGGTTTGGACGCTTCAAAAATATTGATTTTGCTGCGTTGAATTGGAGGCATTACTTTATGAAGACTCATGTCAGACGCTAGCTAAACGTGCAGAATCATTACGATTAGATCACACAACAGTTTCGAAACGTTTGAAAAGATTAGGAATTCTTTTTATAAATCAAGCATTATTTTTTATTCAACTGAAGTAAACTTATTCAACATCCCGATAACTTTTCTTGCTTTTTTTTCCTTTAAAGCACCCAATCGGCTTACTTGAGACTCGGTAAAGGGCTCCGAAAAGCCTTGAGTTAGCAGAGCAACATTCACCATTTTTTTGCGACGGAGCACAACACTTCCGGTTAGCTATCTGGCTATAAAATAATCGGTTATTGACGGCGCTTTGCTTTTCTCTCTCCTTCTCTTTCTTTGTCACTCTTTGACTTTGGCTATTTTCCTTCCGCATCTCCGATAAAAGCCTCCAGCGAGGACAAAAAATCCCCGCTCTATGGAGCAACCGTGCTCTCGTTTTATACGCGGCATATCATTTTTTCATATAACTGATATTGCGCAGTCCAGAGGGGGAAATAAACCAGAATCCATTCGACCTCTAAATTTTATACTGATTTTGATCCGTTGACTTGGAGGCATTACTTTATCAACACTCATGTCAGACGCTAGCTGAACTTCCAGAATCATCAAGAGTTGATCACACAAAAGTTTCGAAACGTTTGCAAGCATAAGGAATGATTTTTTTAAACAAAGCATTAATTTGCACGAAAAAAACAGCGCGATTTTATTCAACATCGCAATCCTAAATCTTGATCGATCATCTTGACATTTGGTGTGTGAACTCGTTTTCAGTTTCTTGATTAAATTCTGAAAAAAGTGGTCCCATTTTAACAAAATGGTGGTGACCTTGAAATCTCCGAAGCGCCTCCACCTGGATGAACCTCGTAGTCGCCACTTAAGGACCCACGTCGAACAATGCAACTTTTGTGAGAAAAGCTTTCTCCTATGTCTGATAGGTTAGGAAATACTTCTACTGCTAATAGCTGTTGCCTCAGCCGGTATGTAGAGAAAGGATATTTTCAACTCGTTATACATCTATGTAATGTTGCCTATCAGCACATTTCGCTGTTTTGAACACTGGACCGTCCTTGAAAGGACCTTTACATAAACGTGCATTCAGTGATCCAGAAGAAATTTTGCGGAAATTGGGGCTTGTATGACATTGACTATAGGGATGATTGGCTGATATTAGGACGGTCCTTGTAGTTGAATAACCTCAAAATCGCTGGGCTGATATGGATATGGGTGTGTGTGTGCTATATACACGGATGTCACAAATGCATCAGCTCGCTCCAACGTTTTTAGGCACAAACGAACATTTCGAACGTGCTTAATACGTTGCACGCTGCCGAGGATAAAGTTAATGGGGAGCCGAATCCGCCTTCAAAGGATTATCCCCATTTCGCCCCAATTCTTCGTCATCCTAGCGGGCGTTGCTTCGTCTAATAAATATTCTCTTCTAAACGTGTCTTCAATGCGCCATGTTGTTGGTATTGTTACCGAAATAGGGATGTTGATAACAGGGTGGGATAAAACCCACCTTCAGCTGACTTAGCCGGTAAACTGGTTCTGCCAGCTCGAATGATCACGAAGTGAATTGTTGTCGTTTGAGAAGAAATACTCCGATCAACATTGTGTATTGCTGTGCCGAGTCCTTCATCAATGGCTTAGGCCACAGTAACGGGTACAAAATCACGTGCGAATTTAACAATTTCTTCTTGAATGAAAAAGTGATTCACTCATAAAATTAATTACACATCTATTTAGTATGAATATTAAGTTGTTAGAAATTTTTATTTTTCGATGTACAAAATGGCCGTCTACTCGAAACTTCTCGAAACAGCTTTTTTCCAATTGGCATGACAAATAACTTCAACAATTTTCACTCGATTTACTTCGAATTTGAAAGTTGTGTTCTTAATTGCATTTCGCAGAGGAGTACATTCGGAATTTCCGATTAATCGAAAACTTTTCATTTTCTGTGCAGTTTA
>OY723385.1:38306061-38663561 GCA_963210295.1 Ophion ellenae
GCCGAAATAATCGTATCCACATTTGTTAACGCTGTGGCTATCGAAATAAAAAAACACGGACATTACTGCAACATTGATATTGAGCAAATACGCGATTCGATTAAAAACAATTCAGGAATAAAGAAGTCCAAGTTAAAAGTTCGGAGTTACAGGATCGTTCCACTTCATCGTCCCCCACGGATTTGCATTTTTTCTGCACAAAGTTCTCTCGGGTTCCCGAAGTTCGAACGATTAAGGATCCCAGCCCCCGAATTAATTTCGTCGTCCTCAACCTATTCTACCATTCGAAAAGGTACGACGACCCATTTATCATAAGCGCTGCGGAGCCTCTGCAGTACTTTATATTGGCACGTTTAAAATTGCGTTCTTTTCGCTGCGTCCGATGTTGGCCCATGAAAGAATAAGGTATTAGGGGCGAGTGTAATCCTGCAGGAATATATATGAGCAGGGATTTTTCACCAATCGCGACGCAGTGGAAAGCTCGGGTATAAAATTTGAAGATCGAATGGATTCTGGTTTATTCCCCCCTCTGGAATGCGCATTATCAGTTATATGAAAAAAATGATATGCCGCGTATAAAACGAGAGGACGGTTGCTCCGTAGAGCGGGGATTTTTAGTCCTCGCTGGAGGCTTTTATCGGAGATGCGGAAGGAAAATAGCCAAAGTCAAAGAGTGACAAAGAAAGAGTCGGAGAGAGAAAAGCAAAGCGCCGTCAATAATCGATTATTTTATAGCCAGACAGCAAACCGGAAATGTTGTGCTCCGTCACAAAAAAATTGGTGAATGTTGCTCTGCCAACTCAAGGCTTTTTGGAGCCCCTTTATCGAGTCTCAAGTAAGCCGATTGGGTGCTTTAAAGAAAAAAAAGCGAGAAAAGTTATTGGGATGTTGAATAAGTTTAAGGCGTTACCCCCACTTGTAGCGCAAAAAAAGGCCTTTTTCATGAATTTTTTTAAAGAAAACTACAAAACTTTTTTAATCGATCAATATATCATCTTAAAGAGCACATCTTGAAGAACTTTCAGTAATTTTTTTATTGAAAAATATTACATTGTTTAGTGGCAAATGGCCGTCAATGAAATAATGTTTTTATATACACGGTTTGCGGTGACCAACATTGCGGCGAAGTGGATCATCTGAAGAAAAAAATGCGGATGGATTTAGTCAAATATAAGTATAAACTAGTCTTTAATCGAAGGATTTTAAAAAATATTCATTTTTCACGAAATGGCGGACAGTCAAAGTTAATGGTTCGATTTTGACGAAAAAAAACGGCCGTTTTTTGGCTATATAACGGCCATTTTTTTTCGAACGAAAAAAATCGAACGATTAAAGACTACATTTTTATGTATTAAATAAGCCTGCAAAATTTCAAGAAGATCGGTTCATTAGTGTTCGAGTAATCTTGGTCACCGACTACAGAAATGCCATTTTGAGAAAAACGCGTTCAAAGTTTCTCTTTCAACGCTCTTTCAACGCGGATTCTTCTCTTTCAACGCTCATATCTCAGTCAATTTTTTTCGGATCGACTTGAAATTTCAGGACATATTCTCAGATACTTATACTTCAAAAAAATGCAATAAAAATTTTTTTCAAAATCGCAAGTGGGGGTAACCCCTTAATTCAGTTGAATAAAAACTAATGCTTGATTTAAAAAAAACATTCCTAATGCTTTCAAACGTTTCGAAACCGTTGTGTGATCAACTCCTAATGATTCTGGAAGTTCAGCTAGCGTCTGACTCTTCATGAAGTAATGCCTCCAATTCAACACATCAAAATAATTATTTTTCAAGCGTCTAAACCAATCTCTGCATGTTGGTTCCGATAGAGCGTGGTCGCCGTAAGTCTCGACAAGAATTCCGTGTGCTTCAGCTGCCGATTTTTTGGAATAAAGTAGCGCAGTAAAATTCCCCGCAAAGATTCTTTTTTTGGCACGAAATTTGACATATTCAAAACTATGAAAAATGAAATTGTTTACACTTCGGCGAAATGACATACACTGAATTTCAAGCTTGTTTATAGTCTTTCTTTATAGATGCGTTGCCATATTAAACTACATGCACGCAGTTCTGGTAACGCCATCTGTTGGAAAACAGCGAGTACTCATTCAACGTCTTCATACATTAATGCAAGCTTTCGTTCTCGCAGAAAGGATGCATGAGAACAAAATAGCTGTTATTTGAGTATTGGGCCCTTAGAGCAGATTTTTAAGGGTGTATTGGCCATTCCCTCCATTTTGTCTCCTCATTCGAAAGTTCTCCATGAAAGCACCGAAACATCGATGTTTCAAACAATACGCCACCCGTTCTTCGGATGCCTTCGCCCATTATTGTTCTCCAGATATTACATTCCGCAATTCGTTTCACTCCTCATGATAAATTCAGCTAGCGGACTCTGTTCCAGAGATTTCCGGCCATGCGCATTAAAATTGTCCGCCAGACAAACTCGACCAAGCTTCGAGCAACCATTCCTTCTCCGAGCAACGCTTTTTCGCTCATCTCCGGGTCAATATTTGTCTATGTCCACTTCGTTTTTTAAAGCTTTTTTTCATCGAAGGATTTTTCATGCCGGGTCGGGCGGAAAAAAAACACGTTCGAATGAAAGTTCGTAGGGTTTCGCGGCTGTGGTATTCTCGACGAAGTAAATCGTTGCGAGTTCACAGCTTCACGGTCCGGGCGTTGCTGAATAAAACTTTCGAGACAGGCGCAAACTCTCTTTTCAAGGATTTCATTGCTCAGTCGAGAATTTGCGAATCGAAACCGCGCGTCGACAAGGTGGAACACACTTGGAAAGACGAACGACAAAGCGGAAAGCTATAAGGGGAAAAAAAAAACAATAAAAAAGTGGAAAATTATACGATAAAGTGGCAACTTCTTTATCGCTTTTACTCGAGAAAAACGAGGAGGAACTTGTATGCGAGTGTTATTGTACGGTGTAATTTACAAAGTTGGACCGCGGTTGTCGTAAAAGGAACTATAAAGAAAATTGTTTGTCTCAGCGGGATCTGCGATACGTAATCATATACGTACGTTAGGGTGGCATAATTTTGACCTCTATCTTTTTTTCCTTTTTCTCACCATCCAATTATCTTCTTTAAAGGAACAAAAAAATTGTCGTCCAAGCTGCGGGCGGTCAAAAAATATTTAGAGGTCGCTCAAGCCTGTCAGAATTCCAAATTTTCATTAAAAAATGCATTTTTTTCGGTCACTTCTCACCCATGAATTTTACGCTTTATGGTTTTTAAATTAACTTTGCCGAAGCTCTAGTCGCCCAATGAATATTTAGTGGTCGCTCAAAAGCATCCAAATATTCAAAGTTCGCAATTTTTTTTTACTCTTCTCACTCGTAAATTGGACGCTTTGTTCAATTTTCAAAACAATTAATCCTTTTTTCCTTAGAAACAGATTTTTTTAATTTACCTCACACTACTAATCCAAGAATTATAATCTTTATTCTCATAAAATAATTCTTTAAAGCCCTTGTCCGTAACCAAAATTGTAAGTCGTTTTATCCGTAAAACTGAAATGGCAGCTGTTTCCCGCGCATCGTAATGCATCGTAAATACATAATAATACATATCGTCTAATTGGTGCTTGTTACAAATGATTATAATAAATTATTCGGAAAGTGTAATACTTCGTTGTTTGTTTTGTTTTTATGCCACAAGAAATTATAGTGCATGCGAGATTTATTTTTTGGCAGAAATTCGGAATTTCGAAAACCTTGAGCGACCACTAAATATTCATTGGCCGGCTAGGGCTTTCGCGAGGTTAATTTAAATATGATAAAGCGTACAATTCATCGGTGAGAAGTGGAAGAAAAAAAATCCTCTTTTTAATGAAAATTTGGATTTTTGGGAGGTTGAGCGATCTCTAAATATTTTGTGACCGCTCGCAGCTTCCGCGACCCTTTTTTTCTTCTTTAAACAAGGTAATCGGATGGTGAGAAAGAGGAAAAAAATAGAGCTCAATATTTTGCCACCCTACGGGCACACACACACATATATATATAGTACCGGTCAATAGTTTTCGATCACTTTAGATAATAGCAAAATTATATCAGAAAATAATTTTATTTCATTTCTTATGTTACGTGCATACTAAAGGGTGTCTCAAAATGACCAAACATTTTTATTTATTTATAAAACGTATCATTTATTTGAAAAGTACGAATGCTTTTTATTTTAATATAAGGTACAAACATGGAGGTCATGTGAGGAACACAAAATCCGATAAATGGCCGCCTCGTCCCTGTTTGCAAACGTTCACTCTTTTGACGAAATTTTCAATAACATTTTGGCATAATTGCAGACTAATTTCATTAATGGTGCGTCCAATTGCTTCCTCGAGCTCCGGAATGGTCTGCAGTTCGTTGGCAAACACTTTTCCTTCCAGAAAACCCCAAAGACAGAAATCCAATGGCGTCAAATCGCACGATCTTGGTGGCCAATTGACATCGCCGTGAATCTCGGCGGTCGTGTTGTCTCGGCGCGAGATAACACGACCATGAAACTTCGTCTGCAATAACTGCATGAACCGCAGTGTGGCAGGTTGCGCCATCTTATTAAAAGAATATGTCTTCCAAGTCCATGCCGTTTATGCCATTTATCGGATATTGTGCTTCACACATAACCTTCATGTTTGTACCTTATATGAAAATAAAAATATTCGTACTTTTCAAATAAATAATGCGTTTTATTGATAAATTTCAATATCAGGTCATTTCGAGACACCCTTCATATAGCTCTAGAAAATGAATTATCTTGTGTAAATATAATTTTGCAATTATCGGAAGCGATAGAGAACTTTGACCGGTACTGTCTATAGACTAGTGCAGCGGTTCCTAGCCTTTTCAGTCTTGTCCTCATTTACCGCCCCCCCCCCCCCCCGCCTCTCCCTCCCTATCTACACACGAACATCACTATACCTTTTAAGAGTGCACAAGCAGCGGGAGAGAGCGCAAGCCACATGGTGCTGACCTGTGATTTTATCACCTACATACGGGGTCCTCAAAATTGCCAGCCTTATTACCCCCGTCCAATAGCTGTTTTACCCCCGTGGGGGTAATTAGCCCCAGGCTCGAAACCTAGGCACGAGTGGAACTAATTCTGGACACTTTTCAATTTTTTTTCCAAATTTCGTATTTATTGAAATTCTAATCACTTATATTTTTTATTATTGTCCAAGTAGACCAATTGAGGAAAATATTAAGTAGAAACATTATAGATTAAAATAAAAACATTACAGTATCATTTCGGCGTGGCAGAATATACATTTTCTGCGTAAATATAAAAAAAGGTTTATTTCTATTAAAAGTGCCCAGAATTAATTCCACTAGTGTATGCCAAAGCGATATTTTGAGCAGGTATTTCTATACAATTTTATGCAACTTTTGAGGACAGCCCATACAATTTTTTTCAACGACACTTTCGCTTTCGAAGCGCGGGGATCTTCAAAACAAACTTTACATAAATGTGTGGACATTTATCTTTATGTGATTTTGAATACATGGGGGTTAAAGGGTCTTCTAACTTTAGACGCTAAAAGAAGGCTATTTTCATGAATTTTTTTGATACTTTTGCATTATAGATATTGATATAAAAGTTGTTATACTTAATAAATCCACTTTCGTAATCAATTTTTTTTTAATTATTCATTCAAGTCACTATTTATAGACGAAAATGGTAGTTAAAAAATGTCCTAAAAAATTGTAGGTCTGCGCTGTTGATGAAATGTCGGAGATGGATCATCCGAAACGAAAAAATCGAACGGTTTTAGATTCAGTATGTTAATGGCTATAGCGCATACCATACGATTTTTGATATATGCAAAAATAACAAAAAGGCGGACATTTTTCGAAAAAAACAACAAAAAAACGTGTTTTTTTTCACCGTTTTTGAAAAACGAATTGGTAAATATAAAATGTAAAAAAATTCTTGATATGCGCTATAGCTATAGTTGTACAGAATATGTGGTTAAAATTTCATAAGGATCGGTTCAGTAGTTTCGAAGAATTTATCAACAAGCCGTCGAAAAACGTTGTTTCGAGAAAAACGCGTTTAAAGTTTGTTTGGGTTACATAAATACATAAAAATTTTTTTTATGTAATTCGGAAGTGTATTTATTAAGTGTAACCACTTTTATATCAATATCTATAATATAAACCCATAAAAAATCATGAAAATAGCCTGTTTTTAGCGTCTAAGGTGAGAAGATCCCTTAATATAGTATTGTGTATAGGGACAAGTGGCTACTATGAGGATGCTCCTTAAAGCAAAAGGATTTAAACGTTCTTCCCCCTATATATATATATATATATATGTAAATATGCATGTACATAACGCGTATATGTGTATACGCGCAGCCGCACACGCGCGCGTGTGTGTGTATTCCGCCCCGTCATCGTCCTCCCTGACACTGATGTGCCATCATTTTTCATCTGCTTCAGCCGTCCGAAAGCTATCATCAACCTGCAGCGAGGCAATTTTTCAAGCTCGAGCTTCCGCACTCTTCGCAGGTTACGTGATGAGCTGAAAGACGATACCGGGCCAATACGACGGCGAGGACAAAACGGATGCTCCCATCTGCCGCTCGCATACTTCATATGCCGCGCTTTCTTCCTTCCGACATCGATATCGTAAACTGTGAATATCGATTGTATGCAAGCTGCTGATATCCGTGTGTGGATATAAAGTGACAGCGCGATAGAAAAGCATGTGACAAAAACCTGGATCCGCAAAAGTATGTTGACTTCTTTCGGGACTAACGAGGAACATCACTTAAGGAGAGATAGGGGAGACCGGGGCAAAATGGTATAGCGGGGCAAAACGGTACCGGGGCAAAACGGCACTGGGGCATAATGGGATCGGGGCATAATGGGATAGCAAAAAATGAAGTTTCTTGGGTGCTTGATTTGGGGCAAAATGGGATAGGGGCAAAATGGGACACACAAAAATGAAGTGTCGCAGCCCGCTGAATTTGGGGCAAAATGGGATGACAGGAAAATTCATGCTTCGGCTCTATGAAAGAGCTGTTGAAACATAATCTAATCTAAATGGTGCTTGTGGTTCGTTTCAGTCCACATATACGCAGATAATACGGACTGACCGATATATTTGTCGACACATATCCGTCGATTTCATGGGGAGCGGCGGTCCTAGTTTCATAAAACAATTTACGTAAAAATTGACAAGAGTTAGATTTTCATCAATGGCTTGAAAATCAGTATCAGTAACGTGCAGTTGGCAGAAAATAAATAAAAAAAAACAGAGAAAGATAAAAATTAAAAAAAAACCATAAATTGCGCGCGTCAGATTATAAAAATTACTTGATTATTTAAATAATTAATAACGACAAAGAAATTGTACCAATCGAATAAGAAGGCTCAAATAACAATTTACGTCAAGTTTGGTACAGTTCTGACCGCAGAATCAAAAGTAATTGTTTAACAAACTTTAATAACAAATGAAAAATTAGTATTTTTTTGAATGTTGAAGTACTTAAATTTATTGGATTCAACGAATCCTGACGAGCCGAGCACGAACTGTTGTTGTAAAGTCAAAAATAATAATAATTGTTTAAGCGATTGAGTTAACAAATAAAAATTGTCGTCTTCTTTAATGTTAAATTACTACGATTAATCAAATTTCAACGAAATCGAACGAGTCGACCTTGAAACATTGCCTTAACCGCATGTCCAATCATTATATTTGGTCAAACAATGAATATCAAAAAATCAATTGAAGTTTTAGACTGCATTAATAGTCATTAATGCATTAATAGACTACACCAAACTTGCGAAGATTCTAACCGAATGATAAAAAATTATTATTTAAACAATTTCATTAACAATTAAATTGTTCGAATCAAATTGTTACGCTCGATTAACAATTTCCAAGAAAATTTCAGAAAATGCCGATCGTACAATGAAGAATAAATATTTGAACAATTCAATTAACAAATGAAAACCGCTGCAGTCTTTAATATTAATAAATGATTACGCGTAATCGAATCTCAACGATATAAAATGAGTCGATATCAAAATACGTCTTTAAAAATATGCTAATTAATGCAATTTAGTTAAACGATAAATATCAACAAACTTATCGTATCACCTGGATTGTTAAGCTCAATTAACATATCCATTGTTTTATCGAATGCATCGGCCGTAGTTTCGTGAAAAAATAACTATTTCCACAAAATAGAACTTTTTTTCATCCGCCATATTGGATTTTCAGTTTTTAGTTTTTCATTCCAAACTCCTATCCTCAATTCATGAAATCAATGTCTTATGTTTTTATTCGTTATCTAAACGATTACGTATTTATTCATCTATCATTATTTCGCAACAAAATCATGAGGTACATTTTATTGTTGTTGAACCCTAGTCAATGTTATTTTTGTTTAGCAGTGAGACGCCATACGCGTCCATTGTGAGTCGTTTTTATATTTGTAACTAATCTAATCTAAAAGATTCGTTGTAATTCATGCGAGAAATGGGCCCACTATTCATGTGCCCATGCTGACGATAACTTAATCGAGTACGTTTGCGACAATTGTGCCGATAAAAATTAGCTTAGTTAAACAAGCAATAAAAATTAAACATTGCCACCGTTAAATTACAGTATCATAAGTAGAGTGTGACCCAAATATCGTGTAACATTAAATAAAACCTGTTTTCACTCATTTATCACCCCTCGTTTTTTACCCCTGCATTTCTTTCGTTTTTGCATCGAATTATTCTACTGTCCCATTTTGCCCCAACCGCCTCTTTCTGAGGAGCCTGATTTTCTCCGGCCCATTTTGCCCCAGTCCCGTTTTGCCCCAATGACGTATTTTCCAGCAGTGTTGATTTTCACTATTCCATTTTGCCCCAAACCCGTTTTGCCCCGGTCCCATTTTGCCCCGGTCCCATTATGCCCCGCTATACCATTTTGCCCCGGTCTCCCCTATACACCTAGATGGTCGAGGTCGAGGATTTTGAAGCTATGAACATTCCGTCGACCGTAGAAGATCTACGTAGAAGACACTATGGGCCTGGTATCGATGATTCCATGTAAGTTGACAAATTTCATGATTTATATATTCCCAAATTTTCAAACGCGTTTTTCTCAAAACCACGTTTTTCGAATTGGTACCCAACATTTCTCGAAAACCAATGAACCGATTGCCTTGAGGTTTTTTGTGGTTATTCTATACACCATTATCTAGTACTTGTCATAGGATTTTTTTTTCCGTTGCTTAGTTTTTGTTTTATAGGTAAAATAATAACTAATTTTTGGCCCAAAAATCACTATTTACATAAATAGTGAACATTCAAACGACCGCCATTAATTAACCAAACATTCAAACGATTTCAAAAATCACTATTTACATAAATAGTGAACATTCAAACGACCGCCATTTTGTCATAAATCGATATTTTCAAAATCGGCTATGACAAGTACTAGATTATAGTATCTAATTTAATAATCCTTTTGGTTTTTTTCAGATGATTTTTGAAGAAACGCCAGTTGGTACCGTATACGCAGATTTTTTTAAGGGGTTACCCCCACTTGCCATTTTGAAAAAATCGATTTTTTTTATTGCATTTTTTTCAAGTATAAGTATCTGAGAATATGTCCTGAAAAATTCAAGTCGATCCGAACAAAATTGACTGAGATATGAGCGATGAAAGAGAAGAATCCGCGCTGAAAGAGCGTTGAAAGAGAAACTTTAAACGCGTTTTTCTCAAAATGGCATTTCTGAAGTCGGTGACCAAGATTACTCGAACACTAATGAACCGATCTTCTTGAAATTTTGCAGGCTTATTTAATACATAAAAATGTAGTCTTTAATCGTTCGATTTTTTTTCGAAAAAAATGGCCGTTTTTAGCCAAAAAATGGCCGTTTTTTTTTCGTTAAAATCGAACCATTAACTTTGACTGTCCGCCATTTTGTGAAAAATGAATATTTTTTAAAATCCTTCGATTAAAGACTAGTTTATACTTATATTTGACTAAATCCATCCGCATTTTTTTCTTCAGATGATCCACTTCGCCGCAACGTTGGTCACCGCAAACCGTGTATATAAAAACATTATTTCATTGACGGCCATTTGCCACTAAACAATGTGAACAATATTTTTCAATAAAAAAATTACTGAAAGTTCTTCAAGATGTGTTCTTTAAGATGGTATATTGATCGATTAAAAAAGTTTAGTAGTTTTCTTTAAAAAAATTCATGGAAAAGGTCTTTTTTTTTGCGCTACAATGGGGGTAACGCCTTCAGACCCTCCAAGGATCATACAATATCCTTGTATATATTCTTCATACTTTTAAATAAAGAAAATTAAACATATTTTCGGATGTATATACTTTTAGATAATTAAAACCCCAATCCGAAATTTCAAATAGTTTTCCTTGAAAAAATTCACAAACATTACCTTTTTCCGGCTCCTAGGTGTATATTTAAGTGTCCCCTTAAGTGTCCGTCTTCGATTATGTTGAAACTCACATTCGTAATAAAGCATTGAAAACTATTGGATACGTATTTTGTTATATGCGCGGATTGTTTTAACCACCCCTCAAAGAAAGGCTAACCACCCCTTAATTATTAAAAAAAATACTTCTATAGTGGATTTTTCATCGCTTTACATTAGAAGACTTTTGGTTTTCGATTCATTCGGACCAGTGGACTGCTTGTGGCCACCCACAAGCAGTCCACTGATCTCAATGAACCAAAAACCAAAATTCCTCGAACGTTCTCCAAAATCTGAATGAATCAGATCTCCACTGATCCGAATGAATCAAAAATCAAAATTCTCCACAACTGCAAAATCAGCCCTCGATACGCCTTCTTCAAGGGGTGGTTACCCTCTTAAAACCGTTTTTCCGCCGATAAAAAAGTGTCTAATAGTTTTCGATGCTGTATCACATACATCAGTTTCAACACAATCGAAGGCGGGCACTTGAGTGATGTTCCTAGTAAGATTGTTTATTGGAACTGAAAGTATCGTCGATCGATTGCAAATTTGAGAATTTGTGGGAAGAATCTCATCGCTAAACAGTACGGAATAATAGAGCGATGGAGAGTAAACGGACAAAACTGATGGTTCAAGTTCAACGATTTATGTCCCCCAGTTTGTGCACGTCGTTGAAGGAGGCTTGAGTATGGAAATCCATATTAACCCTCGCCATAATCCAACATGAAAGGATGCTCCTGGATTTTGTCTTCATACGTGACATTTGTACGACTTGAGTCGGAATTCCGCTGTACATATACATGCAAAAATATATTTATGAAGACAGAAAAAAATCTCCAGGAATTCCGTCTCGGCGTGAGATGAAAGCATCCGAAATAGATTCACTGGCACTTGGAATTGTATCTGCAAACAGAAGAGAGCAAATGTATACTCCTTGGTCTCGCTATTCGCGTAACTGGTCAAGAAACGAAATTCCAAGGCGGCTCGTAAACCGTCTGGTTCAAGAAAGAAGCGCGCTCCGCGAGCCCGCTCCTCCAAATATATGTATATATGCATTGGCTTCTTAAGAAATGGGCGTATGTTACGTATGCAAGACAGCAGGCTCCAAGGCATTTCGGTTTTGGGATATTCCTGGACTGACGTAAGTCTCTCCATTATCCCATTCTGCGCAACCCCCGTGGCATCTCATCCAGCGAAATTGGCCTATTGGATCCGCTCTTTGGATTTGAATAATTTTCGAAATAGGTTCGCGTGCACCTGAGGTAAACCACCGATTGAATGTAGTCCAGCAATGTCTCTGGCTCTAAGTCTCGCCTGTGCATCTACCAATCCGTCCGTCTCGCCCTGTTCAATTGCCTCGGAAGTAACTGCGGTCGACAGCTTTTCAACCCCAGTCCTCCGCAACCGCACTCCATTCTTCCGGTTCTCTGCATTTGCAGGTACAGACGGAGGATTGCTTCCAATAAATTCCCAAACGATGTTCGTCGACAGTCTATAATCGCTGGAGGTAGAAAATAAGTCTATTCAGGGTAACTGGATGTACCCAATTCCCGCACAATTGGGTCTTTTTCTACAAGCCAAATTGTCCCCACGGCTGGGAACGAAAGTTATTGTTAGAACTTTTCTACGTTTATCGTGAAATATTCCATTGAACAATACAACTGAATGTAAATACTACAGTGATGACTAAAAACGTCGAAGAGATGCTGTCACAAGTATGGCAACGAGATGTGCCATTGGGTTGTCAGTAGTTTTAGTAAAAAATGGTTGTAAGTTATTCCAAACGTCAAAGGTAATATGTGTTTATTCCCCACGACGAGAAGCCTAACGCTGATGATAGTAACAATAATTGGCATTATAGTATTTATGTGCAGTTGTTGAAATGGATTTTCATTCTTGCCCTCAGTAAAATCCATAGAGGATTGCCGCCATTTATTTCCGCACTCCAGCAATTTTCTTTTTGTTCTACCGTTTGTTCGTTCCATCTTCCCGCCTTCTCTCGGGTGCTAATTTACTATGCGTATCACGAGATGATAATGGCCTGCTGCCAAGATGATGGAGGAGAAAGGGAAATAGCGGAGCTGGGAAAGGGAAAAGCGGGTATGTAGATTGCAGTAATGGGAGAACTCGAGCTGTGGAAGTAAAAGCATTTATTCCTTCTCTTCCCTCTCCCCCCCCCCTCTCTCTATTTGTCTCTACCTCTCTCTTTCTGTGGCTATCAACATCTCTTCGACCTTTTTCTCCATTTTGCCCATCTCATCTCTCGCAAACGTGATCGTGCGTCTACTCTATCCATTTTATTACGTACGACGAAGACTCAGACAGAAATAATCTCTGGATTGTGCCCGAGTTTTGAAATGCGAGAACTTCCGCAAAATTCACATTTCCGTTCGTCCAGACCGCATCTTCCATCCCGACGGACAGCCTTCGTCGCTCAACTCCATTTCATACCGCGAGCAGGGATTCTGTAGTGAATTAGATCGAAAGCTCTGATTTTCGTTCGTTGCGATCACCTCGAATTTCCTTCTGCATAGGGGAGTTGTGCTTAAAGATGACATACTCTTTCTTTTACGATAAACATTCAAATGAATGCCGTCCGATGGATGTAAAGTCAAGCGTATAATCATAAAGGTTTATCATTATAATGAAATAGAACCAGTTTCAGGACATAAGTTACTTAAGGGGTTACCCCCACTTGCAATTTTGAAAAGATCGATTTTTTTATTGCATTTTTTTGAAGTATAAGTATGTGAGAATATGTCCTGAAAATTTCAAGTCGATCCGAACAAAATTGACTGAGATATGAGCGTTGAAAGAGAAGAATCCGCGTTGAAAGAGCGTTGAAAGAGAAACTTTAAACGCGTTTTTCTCAAAATGGCATTTCTGAAGTCGGTGACCAAGATTAGTCGAACCCTAATGAACCGATCTTCTTGAAATTTTGCAGGCTTATTTAATACATAAAAATGTAGTCTTTAATCGTTCGATTTTTTTTTTCGAAAAAAAAATGGCCGTTTTATAGCCAAAAAACGGCCGTTTTTTTTTCGTCAAAATCGAACCATTAACTTTGACTGTCCGCCATTTTGTGAAAAATGAATATTTTTTAAAATCCTTAGATTAAAGACTAGTTTATACTTATATTTGACTAAATCCATCCGCTTTTTTTTTCAGATGGTCCACTTCGCCGCAATGTTGGTCACCGCAAACCGTGTATATAAAAACATTATTTCATTGACGGCCATTTGCCACTAAACAATGTAATATTTTTCAATAAAAAAATTACTGAAAGTTCTTCAAGATGTGTTCTTTAAGATGGTACATTGATCGATTAAAAAAGTTTTGTAGTTTTCTTTGAAAAAAATCATGAAAAGGGCCTTTTTTTGCGTTACAAGTGGAGGTAACGCCTTAAAAAAATGTATAAATATGATAAACCGAATGTAGGTCGACGTGTGTAAGACGACATACTTCTGTCTAAGATGACATACGTATGTCATCTTGCAAACGTCGACCGAATTATGCTCAGATACATCAATTTCTGGGTCAAAAGTTGGTTTATAGCGACCAAGATTTACTGGAATGTTATTATAGTGACGACAAAGTGTTTGCGACAGGTTAAAAAGTTTGGACGCTGAAAGCCAACGCCATTCTATTCTTCTTTGCTGCTTCAATGGCCTTGATCGTGTGTTCTTGTGACCACAGTCCTGGATTTGCCAATAGGCCGTATAGGCAGCTGCCTAGGGGCGGCGGATTTTAGAGGCACCCTAAAAGGCCTAGGTAAATACAAGCGATTAAGGGGAGGGTAGGGGTTTCAGCGTGAAAAAAACACTTTTTTGCGATTTTTTCCATCTATATGGATACAGTAAATTTATTGAAACCTTTTGTACATTGTTAAGTGTCATTTCAAGAACATTCCGTGAAATTTGTACGCGAAAATATCCACAAACAAGCCGGTGCCGCGTTTTTCTCGAAACCACTTTTTCAAAGTCCGTGTTCACTGCCATTTGAAACTTACATGACCGATTTATTTCAAACTTGGTACAGACTTTCTACACATAAAATACCTCCCCCCAACGGTTAGTTTGATTTTTTTTACATTGAGGTGGTTTTCCACCCCCAAAATGGCGAAATTTTTCGTGAAAAATAGCATTTTTCACTCTACATGACCACCAAAAATTTAGAAGTGAAAAAAAAATTATCAAAGACCGTTGGGGGGAGGATTTGATGATACTTTGACTAAATTTCAATGGTACTTGATTTCAGATAATTTCTAGCTGAGATACAGTGAACACCGCAAATCGTGTTTTTCCAAAGGCATTCTTGGAAAAGCTTTGTCACCGGCTTGTTTGTGGATATTTTCGCGTACAAATTTCACGGAATGAAATTTTCAATAAATTCAACAAAATTCAACAAAAGGTTTCAATAAATTTACTCTATCCATATAGATGAAAAAAATTCGCAAAAAAGTATTTTTTTTTTTCACGCTGAAACCTCTACGCTTCCCTTAAGATAGGAGGGGCGGCACAAAGTCGAGTGGCCTATACTTAAGGGGTTACCCCTACTTGCGATTTTGAAAAAATCGATTTTTTTATTGCATTTTTTTGAAGTATAAGTATCTGAGAATATGTCCTGAAAATTTCAAGTCGATCCGAACAAAATTGACTGAAATATGAGCGTTGAAAGAGAAGAATCCGCGTTGAAAGAGCGTTGAAAGAGAAACTTTAAACGCGTTTTTCTCAAAATGGCATTTATGAAGTCGGTAACCAAGATTACTCGAAAACTAATGAACCGATCTTCTTGAAATTTTGCAGGCTTATTTAATACATAAAAATGTAGTCTTTAATCGTTCGATTTTTGTTTTCGAACAAAAATGGCCATTTTATAGCCAAAAAACGGCCGTTTTTTTTCGTTAAAATCGGACCATTAACTTTGACTGTCCGCCATTTTGTGAAAAATTAATGTTTTTTTAAAATCCTTCGATTAAAGACTAGTTTATACTTATATTTGACTAAATCCATCCGCATTTTTTTTTCAGATGATCCATTTCGCCGCAATGTTGGTCACCGCAATCCGTGTATATAAAAACATTATTTCATTGACGGCCATTTGCCACTAAACAATGTAATATTTTTCAATAAAAAAATTACTGAAAGTTCTTCAAGATGTGTTCTTTAAGATGGTATGTTGATCGATTAAAAAAGTTTTGTAGTTTTCTTTTAAAAAATTCATGAAAAAGGCCTTTTTTGCGCTACAAGTGGGGGTAACGCCTTAAGGAAAGTATAAATCCGGCACTGTGTGATCAGCTCTTACGAGTCGAGGTTCGTTGATAATTGCCAGGCATCCTACAACGATAAGCCAAAAAATCTGATTTTACATCGGGTTTTACACGCAGCAGGGTAAGATGACGTAGTGTGCCATCTTACACCAACGTCTGGTATGTCAACTTACCCATGAATGAATGCAGTTTTAGTTTATTTGTTGTGACAAAAGCTCTGGATTTAAAACTTCCGTTGTACAGTATTTCTGAAGTACAATGATCGTAATTGTGAATCTATTAGTTCAACTAGAAAAAATCTTACCTGACGGCTATTTATAGCACCAGATAATAACGTGGTCAGTTATTTATTGCATTTCGAAGTCACGAAAATATTTACCACGTAAGAGCACGCATTCACTGACAGCTATACTAGATTTTGCTACTAGCGACACTTATTGGCCACCATAGAACGTCATCGTTACTTGTATAGCGCTAATATTCGAAAAGCTATTGAGAGTGTATCGTCTTATCTGGCTATGTCATCTTAAGGACAACTCCCCTACGTGTGTGCGCATAAAGACTAACCCGAATCGAAATGTTCCACTACGTACTCGTGAAATAGCGCGCTGATACGGCTGGCCAAGTGTTCAAATTGTACATTGCGTTTCAGGAGGCAACTCTGCTCGAATATATAAGCTACTATGTAACATAGTCGAGGACAAATGCGCACGTGTTAATGATAGACTCGATACTAACCGCGACGTGGGCTTGTCCAGAGTTCCAGAAACTCCCTTACCAAACTCGATGTATTTGAAACAACTAAACCGAACTCCCGAACTCCAACCTGGTCTAGATCATTCAGCACTGAGTCGCTCGCCAACATCCTCCTCTCAAATAACTAGTACAATCTCCATTTCTCCCGAGTGGCTTGGACGGTCCAATTCCGGGGTCACCAACCTCGGACACTGAGAAGCCCAAAGTCCAGGAAACGCAAGCTTCTATCAAATGAGGTCAGCTCATTGAAACAACGCCATTGATTGATTCGACCCAAATTCGACCATCGGGTCTCCAATTCGTAGTCCCGATTCAAATTACGGTGGTACAGTCCTGCTATCCAGTCGCAACGCTTCGATGATATTAACACGAATAAGGCATTTGGTCGGAAAAAGATGCTGTGCTTGTGAGCCAAGGGATTTTCAGGTATAACCGGAGATATTCTCAAGAAAAATGGAGATAGTTTCGCCTAAGGCTGGCAATGTTAACCCATGGTGAATCAAAGGTTCACTTCGAATATGCATTTGAGGTGAAATAGTAAAAGTGTGGTGTCTTTTTAGGGTTAGAATATGATGCTTAAGACGAAACCTATGACTTTTAGGAATGGTGGCCGTCTGTCTGTTTGACCAAAGTCTGCGTGAAAACGGCATGTGGTTTTTGCACTGAGCTGAGAAGTTTGTTTCATCTGCATTCGTCAAGTCAAACCTAAGAAAACGCCATTTACCGCGCTGTGATTTCCTCTTTTTCTTGAGATATCTATCATTTCATTTTTTGATGCTTGTTTTGAAGACATCCGCTCCTCCGTAATCGCTGTAAACGGTGACCACATATCCGAGTGGCTAAGGGTCAGCCGTAAGTAACTTTGCACCTAGCGAATCGCGCGAAACCGTCAGTCCATTCGATGTCCAACTCGCGCGTATAACTGACGAACATTGTGTTCGAGATGCAAGCACATACACATGCCCGAAACTACATCATGACGAGCCAATGCGGTGGCGTTACTGGAGTTCTCGTGCTCGATGTCGTGCGGCAACCGGAAAAGTGATGGTCCGCGGCAAAACGGCAAACGTGGTCGGTAACAAAAGTGAAGCAACCAACGCTCGAGGCATTCGTATCGCGTTGGCTCACTGCTCTCGTGAGCTAGTTGGCCAATGCTATGGAGATGGTTTGTTGGAATGCAGTTCAACGGAGCTCCAAATCGCACCGGAGTTTTCCCTCCGCGTGTCTCCATTTCCCGCTTCGTGAATCTTCCTCTTCCACATCCAATGCCCCGTACTCGGCATATGTCATATATATAGACGCGTACGTGCAACGTATATGCAGGCAACCAATGACGACACCGGTTGTAGCGGGGTTGTAACGCTGCATGGAAATAGCTATGCCCGAACAAAGTTACCTGGTATTCTATGCGATACTCCACGGATTGGCGTGCAGCATACTTCATTCTGTCTATACATGGGTCCAAGCCCTACGGTCCATAAACGCAATGGAACTCGTAATCCTGTTCGAACATCCGTTCCCATGCGAAATTGGACGAAAATATTCAGCAGGAAACTTTGCTCTGTGCGGAAATGTAGCTTTCACAAATATTCGGGCCTATCCACTTTAGCAAAGATACGGGGCGTTGATATCATCTCTGATGGGATATTCGTAGACTGTCTAGAAATGGGTGGTACTTGGATGCAGGCGTGTAGGCAGACGACCGATATGAGTATGATTGAACCAATGATGATGATGATGACGATGATGATGATGATGATGATAATGATTATGGTGATGATGATGTTGATGATAATGACGATGATGAACGGATGGTTTTTTATGTCGGAGCTCTATTATTAGTGATAATTTTTGCTATTATGGGGTAGACTCGCAGTTTTTCAAACTGTCGCGAGTAGTGTTCGAATCCTCAGTACTTGCTAAAAGCTAAAGCGCAACAACCGAATATAATTTAACTCGTATAATAGTCCGACATCCGTTAGCAATGACCCAATAAGATGTTTACCACGGAAAAATTCAAGCGGATGCTTCGTTAAAAAACTAAAACTCACCTCTATCCGGAAAGTCCATCCCTCGAGACTGAGCAGACGAAGCGTGGCGTTCCTCGCGAGAGCGTGGCAGAGTAGCCTCGAAGGATGATCATCGAGTGCCAATCGAGGACTGGCCAGATCCAAAAGCTGAAGGCAAGGGGCCTCGGTGAGTGCCAGGACAAGGGGCATAACGTCAGCCGGCCTCGATGCCCCCGAAGCTCTCAACGCGTCCAAATAACGGGCACGTCTGATCGTCTCACCGAGACAACCCGCGTCCAAGCCACCTTGCAGACACTTCGATACGTTCAACGATCTGAGCTTGCAGTTTGGCTCTCTGTGACAGAAACATGAATGAATGAGACGAAACTTGTCGTGTCGATCGTAAAACTTTCCACGCAGCTTGTAAAAGCTTTGCTTTCACTTTTCGTTGCTCGAGAACCTTTTTTTTTTGGATTTTTTATTGGAAAACAAAATGAAGGTTTTCGATTCGAAACATATTGGACTTCCACTTGGCTAGACTTCTCGGATGCTGGAGTTTAACGAATTTGCACATTCTTGTAAGAAGCTCGATGGATATCGGTGCTTGCAATCATAGAGAAAAATGGCGTTGGGACTTGGAAAAATGCACAAGGAATGTGAGCACTGAGAAAGAAAACGTGGCAAAGTTGGACGAACGAAGAAAAGTTGAACATGATGCAGCTATCGTGGAGTGTCAAAGTTCGGAGAAAAATCTATGTGAAGCTCTTTTCTAATGACACGGTAGCAGTACGAGGGTTATCGATCCTGTACATGGGAGTCAAGAATTTCCAGTGCAGCGGAGAAAGTACGGCTTAACGTTTTTTCCACTCGCAAGCGCATTTGTCGTGTCCTCTCGAGACTCGCTCATCTATCCTGCAACGGTGAACGCAATAAGAAAAAAAAATTACCCGACAATACCGAAAGGACCGAGATACATGAAAAAGAAGAAGAAGAAGATGAAGAGAGGGAGAGAAATTGAGAGCGCAATAGTTGCCGGGAGGGAAAATCGTTGCCATCCGGCACAAAAGGATTGACGTGGAGCATTAAATCCGAGGTCTCGTCTGGAAACTTCTTCGCCGACGATGATGGACGAGAATTGCGCAGCTGCCCGACAGGGATGGATAACAATAGAGAAACGAAACATCGCGGCACTGCCCGGAGCTTGAAACGGGTGAAAAGTTCATCGGCAATAATTCGATATTTCGCATTCATGCGGTTGAATGGGGGCGAGGAAAATGGAGCTCTAAAAACGAGCATCACATGGTTTTTTTCGAAAATACTTTTGAGAAAATGCGGTCAATTATTCAACCCTATCTACGTCCCATGGAGTCATCAAGATTCAATCATGCCCTTAAGTTTTTTGAACCTCTGGAATTCTCCAAAAACTAGTTAGAGAAGAAGTTCAATATCGCTGGTTGAAAAATGACGCAGGGGCGAAAAGTCATGGTTCAAACGTCTTTAAAGCCGGAGCCTCAATTAGAAGGTCCAAAAAAGCGTTTTTTTGGGAATTTTTTTAGAAAAGAAAAAAAAACAAGTGAGTCCAGTAAACATTGAGATATCTTTCCATGTATATTTGAAATATATAAATAAATTTCAACATGAAACAATAAATGACTGCAGATATCAGCCTATTCCATGTGCGTCTTGCCCCTACAGTCTCCAATCGACGGGAAATATGCAGCTCGTAATTCTTGACTGAACCAAATAAACCAATAAAAATTTCAATTGTCATAAATTTTTCTTCTGGGAGAATTAAGAAAACGCAGAAAAAATCGTGAAATTATCACTTTTCTCAGGATTTAAATAAAATGTGTTTAAAAAACACTTTAACGTGCTATAAAAATGATTTGCAAAGACTTTTTCAACGACTTTTTTAATTCACTTAGAAGCGATATTCACACTGAAGAAAAAAAACTTTGGTTTGATTCAATAGGTCGTTTAGTTTTTTTTTGCTATCACGCCCGCCAATTTGGAAAAATCGTGTAAATGAAAACTGGACAAAACGCGCTTCAAAGTTTTCCATAGGAGGAAATATCAATATCAAATATTAATCGCTTCTCTGCTTTTGGCCATGTATGTTCGAAAATATTTACAATTAGTCTCTGTAACTTTGTAAATATATTTTTGGCCAGTTTATCTATCGATTTAAGGGGCCAGTCCACTTTGAAAATTTCAAAAAATCGAAAGCAAGCAAGACTTGAAGAAATCGACGATGATGAGCAATCAGAAGGGATTTTGTACGGTGCAGGAATTGCCGATTGAGTTTAGGTAAGAGTTTTTCATAGTATAAACTTCAAACGTGTTTTTCTCGAAACAACGTTTTCAAAATCTAGCTCCAGCGTATCTATAAAACTAATAAACCCATACTCTTGAAATTTGAACCACATATTGTAAACATGATTGGCGACAAGTCGACCCTCGATGGTTTGAAATTTTGATTTTTACTCTTTTTTTTTGCGAAAAACTGCGAAAAACGCTTTTTTTACTTTTTTCGTTTCATCTGCAATTTTTTTATTTGCTGATAAAACCTTAGATCCGAGGGTCATTTTGTAGCTGGTGTCATACTGAATCTAATGGACTTTGATTTTTTTGTTTCAGACAAGCCGTTTCCGAGTTGTGATGGAGCTACCTAGCCCACCTATTTTTGAGGCGTTACGTTAAACTATAGTTTTTGTACTAAAAAATGAATAAAAATGAATAAATTTTTTTAAAATGTATTTCAAGTCTTTATTTATCAAGCCCAACAACTTTTATATTCATATATTTTATAAAATCGTCAAAAATATCGCGCGAATAGCCTTTTTTCGTGGCTCCAAAGTGGACTGGCTCCTTAAGCAATTAAAAAAAAACGATATTTCGGACCTTCTACTTCCGGCTCCGGCCTTAAGAAGAACTTTAGCCTAGAATTCCATGGGTACTAAGGCGCATCAGCAGTTCGGTAACTTACTATTGTAGTTGTTACTAAAATTGTAGTTAGGGGAGACCGGGGCAAAATGGTATAGCGGGGCAAAACGGTACCGGGGCAAAACGGCACTGGGGCATAATGGGATCGGGGCATAATGGGATAGCAAAAAATGAAGTTTCTTGGGTGCTTGATTTGGGGCAAAATGGGACACACAAAAATGAAGTGTCGCAGCCCGCTGAATTTGGGGCAAAATGGGATGACAGGAAAATTCATGCTTCGGCTCTATGAAAGAGCTGTTGAAACATAATCTAATCTAAATGGTGCTTGTGGTTCGTTTCAGTCCACATATACGCAGATAATACGGACTGACCGATATATTTGTCGACACATATCCGTCGATTTCATGGGGAGCGGCGGTCCTAGTTTCATAAAACAATTTACGTAAAAATTGACAAGAGTTAGATTTTCATCAATGGCTTGAAAATCAGTATCAGTAACGTGCAGTTGGCAGAAAATAAATAAAAAAAAACAGAGAAAGATAAAAATTAAAAAAAAAACCATAAATTGCGCGCGTCAGATTATAAAAATTACTTGATTATTTAAATAATTAATAACGACAAAGAAATTGTACCAATCGAATAAGAAGGCTCAAATAACAATTTACGTCAAGTTTGGTACAGTTCTGACCGCAGAATCAAAAGTAATTGTTTAACAAACTTTAATAACAAATGAAAAATTAGTATTTTTTTGAATGTTGAAGTACTTAAATTTATTGGATTCAACGAATCCTGACGAGCCGAGCACGAACTGTTGTTGTAAAGTCAAAAATAATAATAATTGTTTAAGCGATTGAGTTAACAAATAAAAATTGTCGTCTTCTTTAATGTTAAATTACTACGATTAATCAAATTTCAACGAAATCGAACGAGTCGACCTTGAAACATTGCCTTAACCGCATGTCCAATCATTATATTTGGTCAAACAATGAATATCAAAAAATCAATTGAAGTTTTAGACTGCATTAATAGTCATTAATGCATTAATAGACTACACCAAACTTGCGAAGATTCTAACCGAATGATAAAAAATTATTATTTAAACAATTTCATTAACAATTAAATTGTTCGAATCAAATTGTTACGCTCGATTAACAATTTCCAAGAAATTTCAGAAAATGCCGATCGTACAATGAAGAATAAATATTTGAACAATTCAATTAACAAATGAAAACCGCTGCAGTCTTTAATATTAATAAATGATTACGCGTAATCGAATCTCAACGATATAAAATGAGTCGATATCAAAATACGTCTTTAAAAATATGCTAATTAATGCAATTTAGTTAAACGATAAATATCAACAAACTTATCGTATCACCTGGATTGTTAAGCTCAATTAACATATCCATTGTTTTATCGAATGCATCGGCCGTAGTTTCGTGAAAAAATAACTATTTCCACAAAATAGAACTTTTTTTCATCCGCCATATTGGATTTTCAGTTTTTAGTTTTTCATTCCAAACTCCTATCCTCAATTCATGAAATCAATGTCTTATGTTTTTATTCGTTATCTAAACGATTACGTATTTATTCATCTATCATTATTTCGCAACAAAATCATGAGGTACATTTTATTGTTGTTGAACCCTAGTCAATGTTATTTTTGTTTAGCAGTGAGACGCCATACGCGTCCATTGTGAGTCGTTTTTATATTTGTAACTAATCTAATCTAAAAGATTCGTTGTAATTCATGCGAGAAATGGGCCCACTATTCATGTGCCCATGCTGACGATAACTTAATCGAGTACGTTTGCGACAATTGTGCCGATAAAAATTAGCTTAGTTAAACAAGCAATAAAAATTAAACATTGCCACCGTTAAATTACAGTATCGTAAGTAGAGTGTGACCCAAATATCGTGTAACATTAAATAAAACCTGTTTTCACTCATTTATCACCCCTCGTTTTTTACCCCTGCATTTCTTTCGTTTTTGCATCGAATTATTCTACTGTCCCATTTTGCCCCAACCGCCTCTTTCTGAGGAGCCTGATTTTCTCCGGCCCATTTTGCCCCAGTCCCGTTTTGCCCCAATGACGTATTTTCCAGCAGTGTTGATTTTCACTATTCCATTTTGCCCCAAACCCGTTTTGCCCCGGTCCCATTTTGCCCCGGTCCCATTATGCCCCGCTATACCATTTTGCCCCGGTCTCCCCTATTACTAAAATGCTGCTGCTTGTAACTGTTCATGAAGTGTTAGTCTTTGACGACATGGAAATGATTGCAGTTTTTCTTGGACGTTATCTTTTATGTTGAAAAGTGCACAGGACTTGAATAAACATTGTTGATACTGTAGACATTGGAGACACTATGTAGCACAATACAGAGTGAGAGTTAATTGACAGCTTAATGTGTTTGGGCTATCCAAAATTTTAAACGACCTCCATTTATAGGAATCCTGATGCATCAAGTATCGGATGTGTTGAAGGAGATTTGATCGCGAATCCAAGATTCAAAATCTGCGAAGTGGAAATTGAGGCCTATATATCTGTGGAAAAAAAATGTATCGTTGTTTTATTGGCTTAAATGATATTTAAACATCCCAAGAATGATATGGTGGGTAAATATAAACATCCCAAGCATGACATGGTCCGAAGAAAAATAGTTTTTAAACTTAAAGCGTGTTTTTCTTGGAACCATGTTTTCAACATCGGGCGGACTCGTAGCTCCGACAATTTGTAGCTGATCGACTTCAAATTTCAACTATAGCTGCTTATATAGATTTTCTAGCGAAGTACACACCATTTTTATGATAGTTTAACAATTACGATTATTATAAACAAATTGATTTCCGTTATTTAGTCGAAAATGATACTTTTTTCTCAAAATGATGCCAAATTCGCACACATCAATATTTTGTGATAATCGTGCGTAACTTCGCTGGCAAAGCTCATGTAGATTACGAAAAATAATTATTTTTCATTCTAGGTGCTCGTGTGCGTTTCCAACGAGTCCGTCCGTGGAGGCCCCTAAAAAAAGGCGCTATTTTTCTACCGACTACTGGGCCGCCATTTTGTATTTTTATGGAAAATAAAAAATTGATTTTCGTACCTACAGATACGTTGCTTGATTAGTGAAAAGACAAATCCCGAAAAAAAACTTATTCTCCGACCACCTAAAGGTATATAAGGCCTTAAAAAAACAAGTCAAATCAACCAGGTTCACTTTAATGCAATTGACTTGATAAAACGCAGGGAAAAAGAACCTGCTGTACTAAAAATCTCGCGCACAGTGTGCTCGCCCCAATGTGATTCTAGGATAGGATAACTCTCGATAATATTTGCATTCTGCACTTGTGCAAAAGCAGGGTAGGAGTATTGTAAAGCGCAGTCATGCGATATTAACTTTGAATAGTTTGGATGCGAAGATGCCTCGCGAATCTTCCGAGAAAACTCGTTTGCATGCGGAGAGCAATCGTGCGCGCGAAGTGTTTTCATAATTTGAATAAAACCGAGATTAACATGCGAAGGGGATGAATTTCAGACATGGAGCTGGGGGTCGAGTCCGTTGGGCGATCAACAGGGGGAAAGATACGTGCCTGGGAAGGAACGAGTCGAGTTGACCAAACTCCCCTCCATCGTTCTTAATGATCTTTCCAGTTATTTTACTTCTACCTAGCGGGACTCAGATTCCCTCGCTTCCTCATACCTGATTCATATTTTGTATGCATAGGTCTTTGAAGGCGTAGTTGCACTGAAATTTGTTTTACTTTTTACAAGGCATATAATTTTCCCGTAATTAATTTTCTGGTCTATCCTTGGTCATTTTATGTCTTGAATTCGAAAAATTACAGAAGTGGTGCAGTTACACAATTTATTCCTTCTGAATGCTCCAAAAAATGGTTATACACGTCACGGAAAAGTATTTCTCGCAATTCTATAATAATAGAATTTATGATTTTTTTTCCACAATGTCTTCAATTTTCTCGATCCAGGTTCTGTCTTGTTGGGCCAAAAAAAATGTCACCAATTTTTTATGCGAAAGGTATTAAAGATGGAATGTTGATATTTGGTATGTTGACTAAGCGGTCGTTATTGAACGTCAAAATATTTTTTAAAGTTTGACAAAACATGGTGGTGGGGGTGGGAGGAGCCACGTATGTTGGTGCGCGGGCGATGACATTCTTCGCTTGCGGAAGTCCTAAGTCCCGGGCAGGTGATCTGAAGCAAAAAAATTAAACGTTTTTTCACTTTGTACAATATTTTGTATAAGTTGACCTAGAATCAAGAAGAAAAATTGAAAAATCAAAAAATAGTGAGCAAAAAGCTGCGATTTTTTTTGGAAAAAAAAACAAACTTCCTTCCGATCGCTCACTATTCTTTAATTTTTCAATTTTTCTTCTTGCTTCTAGGTCAACTTATACACAATATTGTACAAAGTCAGAATATGTTTGATTTTTTTGCTTCGGATCACCTGTCCGGGACTTCGGACTTCCGCAAACGAAGAATATCATCGCCCGCGCACCGACATACGTGGCTCCTCCCACTCCCACCACCATGTTTTGTCAAACTTTAAAAAATTGGCTTAAATGATGTATAAACATCGCAAGAGTTACATGGTCCGAAGAAAAATGGTTTGAAAACTTCAAACTCGTTTTCCTTGAAGACATGTTTTCAAAATTGAGTGGACCCGTAACTCCTACAATTCTCATTCGATCGACGTCAAATGTCAACTGTAGCTTCTGAGACAGATTAGCAATTACGGTTTTATAGACAAATTAAGGCCACTGTCCAGTGAAAAGGGCAACGTTCTTTCTTCAAAATGGTGTCAAATATGCGAAAGTCGATATTCTGCAATAATCGTGTGTACTTCGCTAGCAAACCTCATGTAGATTGCCAGAAAATAAATGTGTCGTTCTAGGTGCTCATGTGCGTCTCCAACGAGTCCGCCCGTGGAGCGCCTAAAAAAAGGCGTTCTCTTTTTACCGGCCACTGGGCCGCCAATTTGGATTTTTTTCGAAAATGAAAAATGATTTGAGTACCTACAGAAATGTAAAAAAAACCCTCCAAATCTCATTTAGATTGCTTTATTTGTATTAAGAAAAAAATCTCAAAAAGCCTTGTTTTCCGACCATTCACAGGTATAAAAGGCTTAAGGGGAGGTACCTGAGTAAACGGCGAGGAAAACGGGTAAACTCCGGGAATTTTTATCTCAAGAACTAATGTTTCGTTTCGATCCGGGTTTTTTTAAATTGGAAAATATGTCCACCGAGGTATGTTTAGAAATTTTTTAAAATAAATTCGTTGACTGTAAGCGACTCAAACGCTATTATCTCGAAACATTGTTTTCAAAGTCGGTGAAAGATGTATCTCGAAAACGGCCTGTCCGAGTTTGTCCAAATTTGGATACAATATTCTTCGATAGTTTTTCTCGTTCGCCACGTGGGGGTTTTTCATTTGATTGTTATATTAAACCAGTCGAATGTTAAATTAAAACGATCCCAATTCCATCAAAAATGAAAATTTCAAAAAAATCCTACGTGGCGAACGAGAAAAAACTATCGAAGAATATTGTATCCAAATTTGCACAAAATCGTATAAGCCGTTTTCGAGATACATCTGGCACCGACTTTGAAAACTATGTTTCGAGATAATCGCGTTTGAATCGCTTCTAGTCAAAGAATTTATTTTTAAAAAATTCCTAAACGTACCTCTATGTACATATTTTCCAATTAAAAACCCAGATCCAATTGAAACATTAGTTTTTGAGATAAATATTTCCGAAGTTTACCCGATTTTCTCGCAGTTTACTCAGGTTTCTCCCCTTAAAGTAATGTGAGTATAGGAGTAATGGGGATTTACAGGGGTTTGAACATTTTGAAAAATCCATTAAAATCTTTTTCATTATCTGATAGTACAATATGTCTGGAATATTCTCCACAAGTTTTAAGTCAATTGGAGTAAACGTCTACGAGAAAGAGCCTTTGGGAATTCCCTCCGGTGGGTAAGACCGGCCGAGAGCGACGCAGGCATATCGCATTTTTCTCAAAACACTATTTTTGAAGTCGGTGGACGCGATTTCTCAAAAACCGATCTTATCGAAATTTGCACACTTCTTGAAAAAATCATTGTCTAGTGATTGAACGACGGTTTTTTTTCGATTACAACTAATTTTACATGGCTATACGTAGGGTGAATTGTACCAAAAATTGAACCATTTTGCATACAACTCTGACAAAAATTTAAATTTACATTGAAAAAAAAAAACTTTCGTTCAATCACGAGCTATACTTATCTACTAACAGAATTTTTTTTTTTTAATTCCAGATAAATCTATCATGAGTTATCATGACCGCCACGAGGACACTTTTTTTAGAGGTCCCCGGAAACCAGGTCCCACCGGCTGAATTTCCCAAACATTTGGATGAATTTTTTTAAAAATATTGTTGAAATTTTGCTCTTTTATGTGCTCAACATTCTGAAAAAAATAATTTATTGATTATATTTTTTAAAAAATAGAGAAAATATGCTTTTTTGGCTTCGAAATCCACGTAACTCCTCAATGGAATTCGTAGCCTAGAATCGTCGGACGACCTAGTGAAGAGGTGCGCCGTAAAAATGTTGCCACATCTACGAAAAAAAAAAAATACAATAAAGCCGTTTTCCTTTTTACGTGCTTCAATTTCCTGACAAGTATTGTCAATGGAAAAAACCGGGGTAACTCGCATCAGAGGAAAACGTTTGTTCTTAATTAAAAATCTTTTTGTTCGTTTAGCCACATGTGTCATTCATACATGAACATCCAACGAGCGGAGAGAGAAAGAAAGTCAATTACGTGCACAAAAAGTGAAATATTTTCGGTCTACATCATTTACATCGAGGGCATGTATCGTCCAATGTTTAAAACATGTTTCATAAATGTATTTCCTACCCTAATGTGAAATCCCCGTATACGATGGTGGAGTATAATTATTCGTATTATTTTTCTCGCTTTTTACGTCTCGTTTTGCATCGCGCACGGCCAGCCAGTCTTTTAACTATATTTCGCTCAACAATACTACGCTGCAGTCAACTGTATGCTGAGCTTGGATCTCATGCACCGAAGTATAAAATTCAGCTAGGAAGACGATTTGTTTTCTCTTCAATTCGGCTGCTTTTTGTTACGGTTGAAATATAAAGTTTTATGCGGGGCAGAGTCGGTGTATATTTAGTATTTCGATCTCCGTAAAGCAGAGCACATATTTTAGAGATCACCAAAAAGGTTGCTTTGCACATCGTTATTGTTGAGACATTTTCAAATGAGTAGTATTGGTGATTACAAACAATTGGGTATTCGTTATCTTTACAATTAGAGGTCGATTATTGCGATGATTGATTCATAGGGCTACGATTATTTATCGATTTTGGCACAATTTCAATATCAGATAATTCAAAATCAAATCATTTCCCAAACGTTTCTATACACTAACCATCAATTTGGAATTCGTAGAAATATTTTGAATCAGTAGACACGGTTAGAATACAAAAAAATACCTGTGATATGGATCTTCAAGTAAGGGGTGCTTTACACCCTTAAACTTGCTATCCGGCAAGAATACGTAAACTTCAATTCTATCCCCCCTCAAAGGGTTACCCGTTTCATTCAATTCAATGCACCCCTTTCAAATGTGGGGTGAGAAAGAAAATTCAAGGGGTGGTTCATCCTTTATTTTTTTTCAATGCACCCATAGTGAATTTTCGATCGTCTAGCATTAGAAAAATGTTCGCTTCACGTTCGCTGAATCGGGGGATCAACTTGCGGATGAAACTGCAAATCAGGCCTCGACATGCTTCACTCCAAGGGGTGGCTTTACTCCTTAAAACCGTTTTTGCGACGATATAAAAAACTTAACTAATAAAGGGTGTTTCAAAATAACCCTACATTTTAATTTATCAATAAAACGTATTATACAACGGATAAGTACGAATATTTATATTTTAATATGAAGTACAAACATAGAGGTTATGTGTGGAACACAATATCCGATAAATGACCGCCTCGTCCCTGTTTGCAAACGTGCAGTCTTTTGACGAAATTTTCAATAATATTCTGGCATAATTACGGACTAATTTCATCAAGGCAGGATATACATTGAGAACGATAAAAAAATCGATTTCTTTTTTTTTCTCGTTAAACGATAGAACTATATATGTAGAATATTTTCCTAAAGTTTCAAAGCGAAATTCGAAAAACTTCAAACGTTACAGCCCGTCAACGCTGTACCTCACCGCTCGGGTTCGGCGCGGGCGTGAACTTCAAACGCGTTTTTTTCTCAAAACTGCATTATCGAAATTGGCGTGCAGGATTACTCAAAAACTATTAAGCCGATTGAGTTGAAACTTGGTAGAAATATTGATAATATTGGTACCTTCTACTTGACAAGAATTGTTTTTGAAAAATTGAAAAAAAACTACTTTTTTAATCCACATTTTACAGAAATTCTGCGTAAAATGTTGATTTGTTTGTAAATGCGTGCCATTTTCTTAAATTTGCATTTTCTTCATGATAATTATCGTCACATGGAAACGATACATGTTCTAACTGAAAAAATGTTTGAACTTTTTTGCAAATCAAAGTGTACGGGAAGCTAGACTGCACGCCGATTCGCGGCGACCTTGCTGTAACACTCTGCCACAGCTCCGTCATTTTAATAATGAATTAATTTAAAAAAATTGTTTTGTACACTTAAATATACTATTAAAGTATATCTAAAGTTTGATAATTGTAGAATAATTATTCCTTAGTTAAAAAAATCCCTCAATATTGCTTTTTTTTTTCCTGTCCAAATGTATATCCCGCTTTGATGGTGCGTCATATTGCTTCTTTAAGGGAGACTTTGTCCTTGAAAGAGCAGTGGGAGATGTTAGCAGCTAGAAGAAGAGGAGGGATGCCTCTATGGACCAGGCATTGCCGATTAGCGGTAATTATAAACACATTTATGTAAACACATTACAAAACTTTAAACGCGTTTTTCTCGAAAACACGTTTTTAAAAATGGCTGTCATTCTCCTGACCGCTGTAATTAACATATCGACCTGAAATTTGGAGAGCATACTCAGAAAATATGTCTTCACGGAATGACGGATCGTTTTTTCGATAGATACATTTTAGCATTTATTATTTATCTTTTTATGCGAAAAAAACACGAAAATTCGATTTTTTTTAAATTGCCGCCATTTTCCGAAATTTGTACTAAACGAAAAACCCATCCGTCATTCCATGACCAAAGGGTCACAGATTGATAATATGCTTTGAATTTGTGTTTCAGATCAGCAAAGAGGGGGCAGTGATGTCAGCCGTTTACCTCCCGCGATTTGAGGACCTGTTCTCGCGGAGCTGCAACGGCCGCCATTTTTGTTAAAAAAAAAAAATTTTAACGTTCTGTATATCATGAATAAAAGCAAGAAAAAAACCGCACTCAAAAAGCTTTACTCGTTTCCTTAAAAAAAATAAAATGTAAACACCTGAAACATGGCACTCCAAGGACAAAGTCTCCGTTAAGCTTTGGAATGGTCTGTGGATCATTGGCATAGATAAAACGGCCATGAAACTTCGTCTGCAATAACTGCATTGTTTCGTCCTGCATTTGTAGTGAATTTGTACTATTTCTACGCGTTGCTCGATCGTGTAATTCTCCATGACTAAATCTCAATACTTCCTGATGCCAGCTGTCAATGATTAATACTCTGCGTTCTTGTCTATGTCTATCTATGATTTTTTTAACGTTACTGTGGATTGTATTCAAACGGCACAGGATGATCAGCAAAGAGGTTATAAAGGTCCAGAAAAAATGTCAGCTCGGTGGTAACATGTTGACTTAACCCCATAACAACCTTAAATAAAGCTTGTAAAAATGAAACCAGAACATACGCAAAATCTCCACCAACCTTATCGCGTTGAAAATTTCGTGAAATCCGGTGCCTTGGTGACTCGATACGTCGCAAGTAGGGAGTGGGTGCATCAGGGGTAATCGATGGCACAAAACGCTGTCGCTGTTCCTCTTGCTGCTTCCATTGCTGTCGCGATCGCGATCGTTCGTCGGCAGAGCGTTGCCACTTCCAGGACTGGGACCGAGACCGAGGCCGAGCGGTAATCTCGGGAGTGTCGCCGGTCTCGTCATACTACCGTAGGCCGCGAGAGCACCACGTGGAAGCGAAGAGTAACAACGGTTCAGTGGTAAAGTCCCGAGGGTGCTCGATGCGCATCCGCTACTTCCTGATCCGGAGCCCGAACCTGCAAATATACGAGGATCACGAAATATTGATGAGAAAGACGTCGAGTGCGTATTAGAGCACACGTTAAGAAAAATAATTAAAATGGAGCAAAATGGAGATATGGGCATTTTTACAGTTTCCCTTCGCCCTCCTGTAAATGCCAATAACTAACAAGGAACGATTGCAAAATCGATCTCCCCGATTTCGATGGCATTCGGCATGCTCGTAGAATGAGTAAAAATAGGCGATACGTATTTTTTTTACATGTGCGGAGGGCCATTTTTAAGGGTTGAAACGCACCCTCATAAATTGGGGGGGTTTTTCGTCGATAACGTTTTAACGGTACGAGATATGAAAAAAATTCGAATTGCAACAATGGTTATTTTTTCGTGTACTATACATTGGAGATGAGAACGATAACGTTATCGACGAAAAACGAAAAACACCCCTATTTTCGAGGGTGCGTTTCACCACGTAAAAATCGGGTTTCGCAGATATAAGAAAATACGTGTCGCCGATTATTGCCCATTCTACAAGCATGCCAAATTTAATCGAAATCGGGGGACCTCGCAACCTTCCCTTGTAAGTGCATTGCGAAAGCGGTAACCAACAGTTGGGGGTCTTTAAGGGGTTACCCCCACTTGCGATTTTGAAAAAAATCGATTTTTTTATTGCATTTTTTTGAAGTATAAGTATCTGAGAATATGTCCTGAAAATTTCAAGTCGATCCGAACAAAATTGACTGACATATGAGCGTTGAAAGAGAAGAATCCGCGTTGAAAGAGCGTTGAAAGAGAAACTTTAAACGCGTTTTTCTCAAAATGGCATTTCTGAAGTCGGTGACCAAGATTACTCGAACACTAATGAACCGATCTTCTTGAAATTTTGCAGGCTTATTTAATACATAAAAATGTAGTCTTTAATCGTTCGATTTTTTTTTTTCGAAAAAAATGGCCGTTTTATAGCCAAAAAATGGCCGTTTTTTTTCGTTAAAATCGAACCATTAACTTTGACGGTCCGCCATTTTGTGAAAAATGAATATTTTTTAAAATCCTTCGATTAAAGACTAGTTTATACTCGTATTTGACCAAATGCATCCGCATTTTTTTTTTCAGATGATCCACTTCGCCGCAATGTTGGTCACCGCAAACCGTGTATATAAAAACATTGTTTCATTGACGGCCATTTGCCACTAAACAATGTAATATTTTTCAATAAAAAAATTACTGAAAGTTCTTCAAGATGTGTTCTTTAAGATGGTATATTGATCGATCAAAAAAGTTTTGTAGTTTTCTTTTAAAAAATTAATGAAAAACGCCTTTTTTTGCGCTACCAGTGGGGGTAACGCCTTAAGGAACTGCTAATTCCCCAGAGACCTGCGGGGACGTACGAAAAAAATGGAATATTGAATAAAATATATGTAAACATTATTTGAATATTTTTTTCAACCACGTTTTTAAAACGGACTAAAAAGTATGAAATAATTTCTCCTAGCCCCACACAGATTGTCCTGAAAATTTGTGATTGTGAATTTTTAATAGCTGTGAAAATACTTGTGAGATTTAAAACGAAAAACGTGGCGCGCATGCAATAGATAATAGTAATGAGTGTAGGGAGTAGCTGTCGTTGAGAAAACTCACACAACAGTTCATATAATTTGCAGTGCAATAAAATTGTCAGTGACGTAGGTGAGCCATTCGTGCGTCAATTATCTATTGCATGCGCCCCACACTTTTTGTTTTAAATCTTACTAGTAGATTTAGATTTATTTATTCCACATATCTTGCAATTGCTATGACATCAACCAGCTTAGTGTTGAGAACATTTTTTTTACATTTTTGCATTCCGCATAAAAAAGATATGAAAGACTATAACTACTAGCACTATATAACGTTAAGTTTCCCTAAAAGGGCTCGCCCGTCCATTGCATGCCTACGACTATTAGTTTAGATATATTTGATAAACTAAATCGTGTAGTTTTCAGCCTGCTGCGTCGAGTCCCCTGAATGCCATTGTGTATTCTCCCAATTCTTGGACTATTTTTCCTTTCAGCATTTCTATGCACTAGCCTTTTAGGCAATCTCTTTCCCCTCTCCAGTTGTCGACTCCCTCTACCCACTTATAGTTAATTTTCCTCCTTCCTTCCCCACACTGCCAAATATGAGGCATTCCACGTCACTTCAGCCAGTAAAAAAAATCCACAAATAATTTTGAAAAACCGAGTTACTTTATTGAAAAATATTCACCGAGTGTCGACATTTTTTAAAAATTTCTGACGTTTTTTCTCATTGATTACCATTTTTTAATATTTTTCCATTCAAATGGCTGCATCTTTGGCAGAATTTGACGTATTTACATTCGTAAAAAACGAAAATGTGCATCTTTTGATAGCCTTCCGGAAAAAAATTAATTTAGATTTTATTGAGCAAGTCGAACGTTCGTTTCAGGGCAAAATATGCAAAAATATTTTTTTTCTCAAGGAAAGACACCCGTTATTTTATTTTTTCAAATTTCCTCGAATTGTGAACACGAAAAATGGATTTTCGGTAGTTTTTATATTATGGGATTCCTAAACACCGTGAAGTAGCAGCTACTTTTATTTTTTTAATTAATATTCGATTGAAGAGTGTGGAGCACTCGAAGGCTCCAATACATATGGCATATATGTCATATGTATTTCAAAAAACCTGGTAAACATATAGCGAGTGCTCCACACTCTTCAATCGAATATTAATAAAAAAATTTTAAAAAATAAAAATAGCTGTTACGTCACGGTGTTTAGGAATCCCATATTATAAAAAATACCAAAAATCTGATTTTCGTATTGACAATTCGGAAAAATTTAAAAAAATGAAATAACGAGTGTCTTTCCTTGAGAAAAAAAATATTTTTGCATATTTAGCCCTGAAACGGACGTTCAACTTGCTCAATAAAATCTAAATTAATTTTTTTCTGGAAGGCTAGAAAAAGACGCCCATATTCGTTTTTTACGAATGTAAATACGTCAAATCCTGCCAAAGATACAGCCATTTGAGTGGAAAAATATTTAAAAATGGTAATCAACGAGAAAAAACGTCAGAAATTTTTAAAAATGTCGACACTCGGTGAACATTTTTCAATAAAGTAACTCGATTTTTCGAAATTATTTGTGGATTTTTTTTACTGGCTGAACTCATGTGGAATGCATCATATATTTCAACGTCTCCTCTTCCTTTCCGCATACTCTGCATGCCCAATTGCTGTAGCCTTTCTTCCCTGTCCTCGCTAAGTTACCGCATCTCAGTCTTTCCCACTCTTCTTTTATGGCACCCCTAACGTCTTTGTTTTTCCAGAAAGCCTCCCTCTCCAATTTTTCTTTTATATCCTCGAAATAATTACAGAATGAAGATTTGTCCATTTCTCCCTAACCCTTCTGTACGTCCTGATCTCTCTTTATGTCTATTGCTTCCTTCAGAATGTCTCCGTTTGGCCCTTTATCTCCATCATTCCTTATTAATTCCAGGATCCTCCATCTCCTGCCTCCTCCACCGCCGTCCTTAACTCGCTTCCCCATCTTGATTCGTTCCCATTTTTAATGTTCCTGAGTTCCTCCTTTAGGCAGATTTTTGGCTATCTGTCCTCATCCATTTCCATAATTCGTAACAAGTAGTTGCTCGCTCTCCGCCTAGCTTCCACTTCAATGCTTCTCTGGTCAGCCTCCATTTTCGAGAGGTAGTCCGGTGTGTTTCTCGCTAAACCCAGTGCCATTTTTACAAATGTCCCTTGCATCTTTTCCCTTCTCCTCCAGCCCCACACTTCCACCCCATATAGCGCCCCCGCTTTTACCATGGAGTCCATCAGCTGGAGTCTATATTTCAGATTGTCCCATCTTGCTCTTTTCATCAGGCCCCACACCGCATTCGCTGCCTTCCTTGCCTTCGCTGCCACAACTTGTAGGTGCCTGCTCATTGAGTTGTTTGCCGAGAACCAGAAACCCAGATATTTGGCCTCTTTCACGACTTCCAGTGTTTCCCCTCTGAACATCCATTCTTCTCCGTTCTTAGGCCTTCCCCCCTTTTAAAAATGATTATCTTCGTCTGCTTAATGTTAACTTCCATCTTCATCTTTTCCTCATATTTTCCCAGACCCCTTAACATGTCCCCGGGACCTTTTGCGTTATTTTGTGTTATTTTAGCATATATTAAAAATCGTATGATATGCGCTATAGCCGTTAACATTCTGAATCTAAAACCGTATGATTTTTTGTTTCGGATGATCCATCCCCGAGATTTCATCAACAGCGCAGGCTTACATTTTTTAAGGACATTTTTATAACTACCATTTTCGTCTATAAATGGTGACTGAAAAAAAATAAAAGAATATTTTTTATGTATTTCGAAAGTGTATTTATTAAGTGTAACAATTTTTATATCAATATCCATAATATAAACCTATAAAAAAATTAATGAAAATAGCCTTTTTAGCGTCTAAAGTGACCCCTTCATTTTAGACGTTTAGAGTGGTGTAAGCCCTTAATTCTTGATGACTGTGCAGTCGATCAATGCTCTTCACCACGCTGATACTTGTTCCGCTAAGTAATGGAATGTTTTTGATAAATTCTGTAGTCCCTACGTCGTGCTTGATTACGCGTCACGGAGCGAAGGTGCACCTGAAGGGAGAATGACGAGGGCTGGAAATAATTTGCGACTAGACAGGATGAAGGAAGGAGAGAAAGGGCGAGAGGGAAGGTTGGGAAGAACGTACGATGGGATGAGAAGAGTCTGATGTACTCGATGCTCGCGCTGCCGGAACCGGAAGATAATAACTTGGAAGCGCGATGGCGTACGATGGAATATAAGAGCAGAGCGACGAGAACACGAGAGGATGAGTTCTGGGTGTTCAAGTCAACCAACGTATTACGTGGCGGAGCATCCGCAGGTCGACCCGACCGCCTGAATTGGATGATCTTTGGCTATCGCTTCCGCACTTTCTCTTGTTCTCTTTATCACATACATACCCCGAGATGTCTTTACGAGAATAGACGATGCGCGCGACTTGGCGATAAAATACTCCGTGCTTTTGTTCCTTGCGATCTCCCTTATTCTTTTCTTTTCTCGCTCCCTCTATCTTAATTATATTATATCAAGAGACGCAGCAGCGACTCCACGCCAAGCAGTAAAAAAAGAAAATTCCCATACCACCTAAACTTCATACAGTAAGTTGGCCTTTTGCTGGTCATTCTGGATCTTTGAATCGACGGCATGTAAAAACGTTGACGAATTGGAAATCTGATAACGCTTTACCAATGCAATGTGATTTTTCCCTATCGATTTTGTTTATTTATAAGGTAAAACAAACAACAATGTTTCGGGGAGATTTTTCGGTACTGGTACATTTTTAGACTTTTTAAAATATATATACATAGGTACTGGGAGCCAATTTTTACGATTTTGTACAGAGGTTATTATGCGGACTTTATCGATCATCACTTAAAGGTAATCGTTGAGGATTCGGCTTCGGTCCGTATTAAGGGGTTAACCCCACTTGCGATTTTGAAAAAATCGATTTTTTTAATTTGCATTTTTTTGAAGTATAAGTATCTGAGAATATGTCCTGAAAATTTCAAGTCGATCCGAACAAAATTGACTGAAATATGAGCGTTGAAAGAGAAGAATCCGCGTTGAAAGAGCGTTGAAAGAGAAACTTTAAACGCGTTTTTCTCAAAATGGCATTTGTGAAGTCGGTGACCAAGATTACTCGAACACTAATGAACCGATCTTCTTGAAATTTTGCAGGGTTATTTAATACATAAAAATGTAGTCTTTAATCGTTCGATTTTTTTTTTCGAAAAAAAATGGCCGTTTTATAGCCAAAAAACGCCCGTTTTTTTCGTTAAAATCGAACCATTAACTTTGACTGTCCGCCATTTTGTGAAAAATGAGTATTTTTTAAAATCCTTCGATTAAAGACTAGTTTATACTTATATTTGACTAAATCCATCCGCATTTTTTTTTCAGATGATCCACTTCGCCGCAATGTTGGTCACCGCAAACCGTGTATATAAAAACATTATTTCATTGACGGCCATTTGCCACTAAACAATGTAATATTTTTCAATAAAAAAATTACTGAAAGTTTTTCAAGATGTGTTCTTTAAGATGGTATATTGATCGATTAAAAAAGTTTTGTAGTTTTCTTTAAAAAAATACATGAAAAAGGCCTTTTTTTGCGCTACAAGTGGGGGTAACGCCTTAAAGGTATTTGGGAGGACGGGTGAGGATGTAACGGACTTGCACGGAAATGCAAATTTGATGAGGTTGAGAATATAGGTAGACATTGATGAATCGATAATTATTGAAAGACTGTGAATTAATTTTGAATGTAAAATTAAACTCTATACAAGAAAGTTATATAGAGTGGAAGGTTAAGCCTCCCCTCGATATTCCTCTCACTCCCTCGTCTTCTCTCGCCCTCCTTTGCCCTTCTCCGCCATCCCTTGCGTCCCCTCGTCCTCCCTCGCATCCCTTCACTTCTTCTCGCTTCCACTTGCCTCCCCTCGGCATCCGTCGCGTCCTCTTGCCTTCCCTCGTCTTCTCTCGCTCTCCCTCGACTTCTCTGGCCCTCCCTCGTTTTCTCTCGTCCTCCCTTGGGATCCGTCGCATCCCTTCGCTTCCACTCGCCTTCTCTCGCCCACTCTCGTCTTCTCTTGCCCTCCCTCGTCTTCTCTCGCACTCCCTCGTCTTCTCTCGCCCTCCCGCCTTTTCTCTTGTCCTCCCTTGTCACCCGTCGCCCTCCCTCGTCTTCTCTCACCCTCCCTCGTTTTCTCTCGTCCTCCCTAGTCATCCGCCGCCCTTCTCCGCTTTCCCTTGCCTCCCCTCGCTTTCCCTCGCATTCCTTCGCTTCCGCTCGCCTACCCTCGCCAACTCTCGCGTCCTCTCGCCACCCCAGGCTATCCCTCGCGTCTCATCGCCACCTCGGGCCTTCTATCATCATTCCTCGCTCCCATTCACTTCACGATATTATTTCGGTTTTCATACATTCTATATCCAACCCGTCGAAAATCACATTATCTAGAATAAAGATTCTTTATATATAAAGAGTATGCTTTTCGTATATTTTCGACACACGATTTTTTGATGTCTGATTATTTACAAAGATCCATTTGTAAAGAAGGTCAACGAACTATCGTGAAAGATTCCAAGTCCATTCTAGAATATGTCTGCTCTAATTTTTACACAAAGCACTCTCTTCCTTATCGTCCTTTTTTCTGACGCCATTACAGCACCCTGTACGGTCCATCGTAAGTTGAATGGGCGCATTGTTTTCCGCATTCTTTTTCGCCGCTTTTCATGAGCGCTCTCAACAGCTCTGGAAATGCATACTATGAAGCCATAGCGTTGGTGACGTTGTCTTCAAACGTGAAAATGTAAAAAAAAAATCACCACCTCCAAGAATTCTGTTTATGATTGTTAATTGTGATATGGCGATTTGCTGACTATCCTTCATCGTATGTCTGCTAATTTGGGAATAAGGCGACGCAACTTAGGGTGAATGACACTTTCAGGACAAGAGAAACAAAAGCGAGAACCCGGATGAGCAAATCTCTCTCTCTCTCTCTCTCTCTCTCTCTCTATATATATATATATATATATATATATATATATATATATATATATATATATATATATATATATATATATATATATATATATATATATATATATATATATATATATATATATATATATATATATATATATATATATATATATATATATTGTGCCAGATATATATGTACATATATATCTGGCACACCCAGACGCGATACGGTCGTTTAAATTCCTACACGAGGATGGAGAACATTTCCGTTGGTTCGAAGACGCGGAAAAAGCCCATGTATTACGGTCCTATCTACTGATGCTCTTTATCCTCTCGAACGTCGCAAGAATCTTCCCCTTGCATGCGCTTTGCGGGAGCTGTACATTTACGAAGACGATGAAGTTGGACAGAATCTCCGCCGGGTGCAGGGCGCATATAGATACGGCCTGGGTATATACTGAGAGAATATCAAGGAGCCGCCGCCCGCATAGTTCACATATTTTGGCCTTACTTACGTCCATTTGCTTTGGCATTTTCGATTCATACGATCGGCTTATCATTCATACTGTCGAAAATAATTATCGTTATAGTAATATTAAACGTAACAAAACTTGCTAAGAGGGCAAAAGGAACAAGGAAAAAAGCCAGTTCCGAAAAGTCTTTGAAAGCAGCATGCACCGTGATAGATGATGGCTGTTCGGTCATTTGAGAAAAGAGAGGAGAAGTAAGACATCGATAGGATCGTGAAATTTTATTCTACATAATAATAAAATATCATATTTCTTCTGAATATGCTTCTTCCAACCTGCTCTTTCGGGGTTTTGTGACCTTGCGTCTTTCACCTCTAATCCACCCTTGTCTCTTGGCAGCTCCCGAGAGAACTTCCCAGAGTGTTGCACAGACTTGCTCTTGCCAAACGTTTCAGTTGTGTTACCATCGGAAACTTGGTAAAACACTACTGACGATGTAGTTCAAAATCGATTGATCAACTTTGTTTGGGTTTACTCAATCCGTTCCATTGTGTAATTAAAATACCTCAACCGTATTGATTTTAAGGCAGGACATCACTGCGACGGGTGAAAAATCGATTTTTTTGCAATTTCTCAAAGTATACATATTGAAGAATATGTGAAAAAATGTCCAGTTGAAATATTAAAATTGACCAAGTTACAGATGATTTAGCGAGAGCAGCTAGCGCAACGATTTGCGAATACTAAACTTTCAATCGCGTTTTTCCCGAACTGGCCGGAATCATAACTCTAGCTATAAACATCCGATCTTCAATTTGAAAAAAAAAAAACAAAACAAAATTTCCGTCGTTGTACGTAGCTGTTTTTTTTGTCTTGAAATTTATTACTTTCTAAGGCCCCGAATATGAGTGAAAATTTCGCCACAGTTACACTTTTTTTAACACCTGCCGTTTTGTGATATTTTTTCGAAAACGGCTTCGGACAACGAGAACTACATTTATATAGATTATAAAAGTTTTTCATTTTTCAGACCAACCATTGTCAAGTTATCGATCTGGCCGTTGGACCACATTTTTTATATATAGGAGCTCTTATACGTCAATAAAGTTGTTAATTTTTGCGAATAACAATTTACACGAAATAAGTTCAATATATGCTTAATAACATACTTTTTTGCAAATCCCGAATAAATAATCTAGTAGACAAAAAAAATCGAAAAACGACCTTTTTTCGGCCCGTCACAGTGGTGTCCTCCCTTAAGGCGGGACCCTGAATTAGAAGGTCCAAAAAAGCGTTTTTTTTCGGGAATTTTTTTAGAAGGGGTAAAAACAAGTGACTGCAGTTAACATTGAGGTATGTTTTCATTTTAAAATGTATAACAAAAAAATCAACATGAAACAATAAATGACTGCAGATTTATCAGCCTATTCCATGTGCGGCTTGCCACTGCAGTCCCTAATCGGCGGGAAAGATGTAGCTCGTAATTCCTGACTGAACCAAATAAACCAATAAAATTTTCAATTTTCATATATTTTTCTTCTCGGTGAATTAAGAAAAAGCTGAAAAAATCGTGAAATTAAAACTTTTCTCAGGTTTGAACAAAAAATGTGTTAAAAAAACACTTTAACGTGCTAAAAAAATTATATAAAAAGACTTTTTCAACAACTCCTTCAATTCACTTTGAAGAGATTTTCATACTGAAGAAAATAAAGTTTGGTTTGATTCAATAGGTCGTTTAGTTTTTTTTTGCTATCACGCCCGCCAATTCGGAAAAATTGTGAAAATAAATACTGGAGAAAACGCGCGTCAAAGTTTTCAACAGGAGGGAATATCAATATCAAATATCAATCGCTTCTCTGCTTTTGGCCTTGAACCTTCAAAAATATTTACAATTGGTCTCTGTAACTTTGTAAATATATTCTTGGATAGTTTATCTATCGATTTAAGCAATAAAAAAACGATGTTTCGGACGTTCTCATTTAGGCTCCCGCCTCGAGCACCGGGAGTCCAACAATTTTAAGTGAATTACGCGATGTCTACGTGTGCAGCTTTTGAAAGTCCGCGTTGAATACAATCGCGATGAGGTCCATAACACATTTATCGCTGGTTACTTATTGCGGGGATTATTATTGTCGGAATAGACCGCGCGCACGTTCAAGGAAGATCGATCGTTGTTGAGCAATGGGAAATTGCCACGGCAGTCTGAGCATCGCAACGACCAGTATAAACCGAGGTGAATTTATTATGGCTGCGATTGCTTGTCCTGTATAGAAAACGCGCGCGAACTGCCCGTAATATAAGAAGACCGTAATGCTCCGAGGGTAGCAATACCATTCGAATGGGAGTTTCTCGCGGTATTGAGGCACGTAAGACCGAGTGCCCGAAGAGATTGGTGCGTTCGACGTGAAAACCTCGTGAATGCCCCAGACACGCAGATGTATTGCGTATATACGGAGCTAGTGGTAAAAGATGGTCGAGACATGGCTGATACCGTACATATCGATCCAATTGCCACCACACTGGGAATTTCTTGCTCGTTTTTTTGCCATATCCCATAGAGCATACCACAGGATACCCCGTGGGTGACACGAAAATTCTATTTTCAAGAAAACTCAAACAGCTATACAAGTTATCCGAGAAAGCAAATTTTGCATGAAAAGTTCAGCCGGACACGAAGTTTCATTCCGTTCGGGTTGGGATTAGAAGATTCGTGATCCCCGAACGATTTCGCATCAACGGTAATCATTCCACATGGATTGGCATGGAAATCAAAGTTGGTCGCGATTGGATTAAAATACTGAAGTTTGTCTGGCTACAAACGCAGATGTCAGCCCATGAAAAATCCGCCAACACAAACAATACGGCCGATGTCTGGTCCAGTAGAGGCTAACCGACTATGGGCAACCAGTGTTGGCACAACGTTGAAACAATTGAACCGATTCTGTTCTGCCATTTCTCAACCGATCCTCTTTTCAAAGCTCGGCATCCAGCATAACGCCAATGATCGGACAGTTCCGGTTAACGACCGAGAGCCGACTGCGGGGGTAGATTACTGGAGGCGACCATGGGCCAGTACTGTTCGCCCTTAATTGCTCTACGGTCATATCTAATCCCAGCATCCAGTATTATACCAATGTCGGACCAGTATCGGCTACCGCCTGAGAGCCAACTGTTGGGCTAGACTACTGGAGCCTATCATGGACCGGTACTGTTCGCCATCAATTTCCCCACGTTCATTTCTAAGACCGACATACAGCAATATGTCAATGTCGGGACAGTGTCGACTAACGATGGAGAATCGACTATTGACCATTCCGTCGACCGTAGAAGACCTACACTATGGGCCTGGTATCGATGATTCCATGTAAGTTGACAAATTTCATGATTTATTCATTCCCAAATTTTCAAATGCGTTTTTCTCAAGACCACGTTTTTCAAATCGGTACCCAAAATTTCTCGAAAACCAATGAACCGATTGCCTTGAGGTTTTTTGTGGTTATTCTATACACCATTATCTAGTACTTGTCATAGGATTTTTTTTCCGTTACTTAGTTTTTGTTTTATAGGCAAAATAATAACTAATTTTTGGCCCAAAAATCACTATTTATGTTCAAACGTCCGCCATTTTGTCATAAGTCGATATTTTCAAAATCGGCTATGACAAGTACTAGATTATAGTATATAATTTAATAATCTTTTTGGTTTTTTTTTTCAGATGATTTTTGAAGAAACGCCAGTGGGTACCGTATACGCAGATTTTTTTTACGACGCTCCAAGGATCATAAAATATCCTTGTATATTTTTGATATTTTTAAATAAAGAAAATTCAACATAATTTTGAATGTATATACTTTTGGATAATTACAACGCCAATCCGAAATTTCAAATAGTTTTCCTAGAAAAAATTCACAAAAATGACCTTTTTCCGGCTCCTAGGTGTATATCTCCCCTTAATTATGCCATGCACTGTTCGCGAATTGCCATTCAGTGTTGTATAGGTGTAGGTGAACGGACAGTTAGTCCGTTGTCGGCTTTTCGTGCGATCCTTAACTATTTTGTCTCCCTTGTGGTTTGTGTCTCCCGCGTATCTTTCAAACTGGCTTCTCAGCCAATCGTATTCAAGTGTTCGAAACCGTATGTGCAACAGGCGTGTGGAGTTTGTCGTCCTAACCTCAATCGCTCAGTTTGCTTTACCGCGTGTTTACGAAAGGGTCACCCGAAAAAAGACGCGCCCGCACTATTTTAACCTATGCAAATTAGATTTAAAATTGGATACAAAAAAAAACCTTCATCACTCAGTCGGCTTTATCGCGGGTTCGCGTAAGTGTGACTCGAAAAAAGACGCGCCAAAAGAAACATCATCGATGCGAATAACAATGTGTAATTCACATCCGATCTCTCGTGTATCCACATATCAGTTTTTCTGGTTTTTATTTTTTATTGATATTTTATTTGCGGAATAATTCTAAGTATCGTGTTATCGTATTATTATTATCACCCATATTCAATATTCGCTCGTACCAACATTTAACAGCTTAAGTTATTTATAAATTATAAAATTTGTACCTGAATTCAATAATAACGCATTATAATATTTATATAATTCCGACAACGTATTCTATTTATTACTGTGTACTACCATATATAATGATAAAATACTGACATAATATAATAATGGTCGAAACTCGGGGCATTATCGAACTATTATTGATGATGGACCGGACCAACTTTGGTACGATATTGGCTAGAACTTGGGACGAACGTCGGGTCTGATTTAATACCAACGCTGGCACAATATTGGCTGAAACTTAGGCTGACCTTGGCACGAGCGTCGGCTCCAATGCTGGTATGATATTGGCTATAACTTGGGCCAAACTTGGCACTAGTGTCGGGCCGGTTTTGAGTCCAATGCCGGTACGATATTGGTAGTCAGTCTTGGCCCGAGGATATTGTTCCGACAATGATCCATTAATGGACCGACATTTATGCCAGGGAATGGCCAACCATACAGGAGAGTTGGCACAGTACTGGGCCAATGTCTGACCAGTTGTCATTTTTTCACGGGAGGCTAGGTGGACCATTTTTATGGGTCGGTTAGATGGATTGGGCTGGATCCTATTCGATGAAAAATCTCTCGGTGGTCACGAATTTTCTAGTCCCATCGTTCCCCAGGTCTTATTGAAGGAGGAATAAACGGACGAGCCGATTGGATGAAAACAACTTGGAGTCTTTAAGGCGGAGGCTTCTAGCCGTGTAGGAACCACCGTCTCCTTCTTTTATCATTTTCAAGGTCGTATTGCTCTGTGCCCACTCTCTATATGAAAGAACTTATCGTTCATGCGACCTCAAAAGGACAATGGGGGGAGGAGGAACGGGATGGATGTGGAAAGAGTTCCCGTCGCCACTAGTGCAGTGCACTCCTGCCGAGTGACTCCCTGGGAGTTTCTCGACGTGCTATATTAGCTCTGAACTGCTCCGACGTTGTTATTTTCCTTTTGGCCCGGAGCTTTATCTCCCCTTCGTACTTTTCTCTCGGCAAAGGTCTTTCAGAGTCATAGATGAAGCTTACGGAAAGGAAGCTTGCGAAAGGCGTCTTTTCTTCAAAGGATTTCAATTGTCAAGAAGGTGAATAGCAGATGCGATCACAAAAGCTCAAACGACAATCAATTTTTTCATTCATTACGTGCAACGACATCATCAGAAATTTTGTAGGTGACAGGCCCACTTGACAGCCGCTGGATGAAAACGAAATATTTTGAAAAAAAGTCTCCATTTAGGATTATCCAAAAGCTAGCCTCGAAAAAGCCGAATGTACTACACGCAGATATCATCTTTCCATGTGAGTCAATATGTTGCATTAGATGTCCTTAAAAATCGGAGTTGTACGAGTCAGGCAAGTTAATAAAACGCAGATACGATTGTCGGCCCGGTGGTCGTCAAGGTCCTAGTGATCGTCAGGTTTACAGGTTGAATAAATATGTTAAGGGGTCTTCTCACTTTAGACGCTAAAAAGGGCTATTTTAATGCATTTCTTGATAGGTTTATATTATAGATATTGATATAAAAGTTGTAACGGTTAATAAATACATTTAAACGCGTTTTTCTCGAAACAATGTTTTTCGACAGCTTGTTGATGAAATCTTCGAAACTACTTAACCGATCCTTATGAAATGTTAACCACATATTCTTTACAACTATAGCTATAGCGCATATCAAGGATTTTTTTTAAATTTTGATATTAACTATTTTTTTGCCAAAAACGGTGAAAAAAGCACGTTTTTTTTTCATTTTTTCGATAAATGTCTGCCATTTTGTTATTTTTGCATATATCAAAAATCGTATGATATGCGCTATAGCCATTACCATACTGAATCTAAAACCGTTTGATTTTTTGTTTCGGATGATCCATCTCCGAGATTTCATCAACAGCGCAGACTTTTAATTCTCTTAGGACATTTTTTTAACCACCATTTTCGTCTATAAATAGTGACTTAACTAAATAAAACATTTTTTAAAATGTATTTCGAAAGTGTATTTATTAAGTGTAACAACTTTTATATCAATATCTATAATATAAAACTATCAAAAAAATTCATGAAAATATCCTTTTTTTAGTGTCTAAAGTGAGAAGACCCCTTAAGATAAGAATCAGGCGTTCGTGCAGATCTGTGATATATTAGCGTCCAGGAGGCATTTACTATGTCGAATCACATTGCTGCACACGTAAGTATGCGTGTTCAAGAATAATGAAATCAAATATATTCAGCTACGGTGTCTATCTGCGATTTCGGCCAAATCCTTCATTTGGAGGTTAAAGTGAACCATGTCACATTTCCGATGATTTGAGAATGCCTGGGGACTTGCCTAAGGTAAGTTTGTCTCCAAGTTATAAATGAGAATCTTAGTTTTGCGTTCAGCATAGAAAGTTATAGTTTTATGCCCATTTCAACGAGTTTTCATATATGACACTTGCCGGTTCAGCAATGTAAACACTCTGCCGATTGATCGCCACGGCTTTCCATAACTGGGACAAGGTTTAATTGGGAAAATTAAAAAAAAACTACTTATGTTCAAACTACACTACTAATGTATAACTGATTTCACAAATAATAATTGATATATCTAAGTGATTTAAGGCTGGCGGTAGAAGACTGGTTTAGTTTAAGGTAGCACCTCCACAGAAGAGTTGAATTAAGAAATGGTTGAAATTTGACATATACGTTATTTAATACATTATCCAAACATCTGTGCAATTTGAATTAGTTTGACCACCCCAAACCTGAGATATTTACACTTAAAGTTGGGTTGGTTTACACGTAACTAATGCGTTATGATGGGCAAGCAGAGCATCATTAATTCTACCGTCAAAACTAAAATTAAGAAATTGATAAAAAACGAGGATAAGCTACAGTAAGATATCATGAATAATGTGAAAAAAAATGAGCATGATTCACCATCTAGTTTCCAAGATATAACCATGAGAAGCCTTCACAATTTTGGTGCAAAGCCTGGCAAAGCCTGGAAAAAAAACAATTGGGGCAAAGCCCGGACAGTCCCGGCAAAAAGTTTACTGGCAATGGTCGATCAAAAACACAATACAAAATATATTTTACGGCAATAAATGATATCCATCGTATTATCTACTAGTACCGAGTCAATATTGCGTAGTTTTTTATTTTATTCATTACGAATTAAACCAATTATCAATCTTTTAAACATGAGCATGGTATGTAAACTTTTGGTTGAGATTTTCGCAGAGGAACTACCTTAATTCTAGATGGGGGAGATAAAACCTTTAATATAAAGGTAATACAACTTGTAAGTTCAGTTTATGTTGTATGCCGATGATTAATATATATAAAAGTGTTGTAAACTCCAGCAAATTTTTATTTACATTTACCTAATTTCTCCGACTCAAAAAGATCCCTGATAATTTTGGGCCAGTTGGATTGATTCTCTTCGTTGCCATAAACGCATCGTGAACGCGTCCCGCGTTTTGTCACATGCAGAGATCAGTTTTCCTATTCGTATGATTTGCATTCTTCACACGAGTCAGAAAGATCGTCAAATCAGAGAAATGCCGAGGAAGAGAAGGTTCTGAGCAGCGCTACATGAATCCACTCAATCTCAGTCGTCGAGTGAATCTCTGTCGATCGAAGCACAAAGTTGCGGCGAAGATTCAAGTCGTCGAGATGTGTGGGACATGCCCAATACGGAAGGTTTCTTGCAGCCCGTACTTCGGATAAGGATGGAGTTTGCTGTGGTTCAAGAGTGCGAAATGCGCCAACAACGGAATAAAGTGTATATTCCCTATAGAATACGGAGGAACGGACTTGGGTATCTGCACGAATTGTCCGCAGCTACACGGGCTAGTCCGCTACGAGACCCAGGTGTCCGTAATCGCCATTCGGAGACTTTCCGGAAGAAATGTATCAGCAAGAAGAGCCATAACAGAACTACAATGGAAGCGAATGCTACCTTAAGCGTTATTGCCTCGGTGCCGCTATAACTTTAATCAACAATGCAGCATTGCTACCTCCCTGGAACGTAGGAATATTGGTCACAGACTTTCAACTTCGGGGTCGCTTGCAGCAAGTAATACCGGAGGACGTATCGAATCGGGTCACTTATTTCCCCCCTCGCCAATCACAATGGAATCTTCCTTCACGTCCTAACATTACAAAAGAAGTGTAACGACACAGCGACACTCGGCGATGTATTAATGCTCTATTCGCGAATGGGAATTTCCCCAGGCCTTTCAGCTTTTGCTTGTTCTGCGCAAACTTTGCACAAAAGTCTCGGGCTGCATGTTGTACTTTTAGAAGAATTCAAGATTCCGGAGCTTCTCGGGTTCATAATACTACTGGATTTTTCCAGTTTGCTATTTTGTTCGTTTGCTTTTCTAGCCGCCTGTGACTCTCCTCGCCAATTCCGGAAATGAAAAAAGGAGTCGACATTCTTGGCTCGTTCGACGACGTGAAAGTGACTGAGTGAGTGACCGACTGACTGTGAGAGATAGAGATAGGGAAGCCGAATATAGGGGACACATATTACTTCTCTCTCTGTCTTTCTCTCCCTCAACCTTTTCCTTTTTCCATTCCTTTCTTCCTGGATGCGCTCTCGTTCGTCTTTGTCCTTTTATCATTCTCAATCTGTTTCACTTTGTCCCACCGAGTGAGTCTTCGGGAAAAGCCAACTAAGGCGATATACGCGAAGGATCGGAAACCACCCGAGAGTCTGCAACCTGGGCGAACGTTCTGAAAGACGGCCACGTTGACTGGGAGGGGCAGTGATTAATCTGAGACAAAGCTTGAAAGGGATGGATCTAGTCCGCACTTTGCTTTCGAAGTCTTTCACTCGATGCCTCAAAGCTGAACCGTCTTATACCAGTGATCGATAGTTTCGTCAGATTGTTCACGATAGAATACATTGTTCGTGTTATTCGGAAGGCTTTTTTTTACCCGAAAGTAGTTTCGAAGAGCGCTAAAAGACCTCACGCATGGCTGCGCAGAATAGGATGAACCGACAAGTGAATGGACGAATAACGACACTGTAGGATTCAGATGGACTAGAAAGCTAAAGTATTTGGAAAATTAATTTTTTAATCGCTGTAGCTAACAAAAGATATTATCGTCGTTGATATTGGAATTTCCTTCTATGTGATTTCCGGAGGACTTTACAAGAGAGCTAAAAAATCTATTGCAATGTCGAAAAGTTGCGGCTTGGGGTCACGTGACGTATTGCATCAGCTGAATGAAGCGTTCTGATTGGTTATTGACATACTGCTTTTAAGGGAGACTTTGTCGTTGAAATGCAGAGGGAGATGTTAGCGGCTCAACATGAGCAGCTAGAAGAAGAGGAGGGATGCCGCTATTGACCAGGCATTGCCGATTAGCGGTAATTATAAACACATTTGTGTAAACACATGACCAAACTTTAAACGCGTTTTTTTCGAAAACACGTTTTTAAAAATGGCTGACATTTTCCTGATCGCTGTAATTAACATATCGACCTGAAATTTGGAGAGCATACTCAAAAAATACGTCTTCACGGAATGACGGATCGTTTTTTCGATAGATACATTTTTGCATTTATTATTTATCTTTTTATGCGAAAAAAAACGCGAAAATTCGATTTTTTTTAAATCGCCGCCATTTTCTGAAATTTGTACTCAACGAAAAACCCATCCGTCATTCCATGACCAAAGAGTCACAGATTGATAATATGCTTTATCAATCGGCGAGAAGTTATTAAACGACCTAATAATATTGAAGGAATTGATGAATAAGTAGCGAAACTTCTAAATCATCAATGAATGAATGAAGTAAATGTGTTAGTAAATGGACACTCGACCGCAAGTAAATGGACGTGAAGTGTAGATAAGCGCTGTAAAGGACAACGATTTTATTCATTTTGATTAAATGCTCGATTTCGAGATCATTGTGGTGCACGGAAATTGTAATATTCTTGTACACTTGAGCATTATATCTGTTATTACGATTTGGTGGAAAATACACAAAGCTTTTTTGCATCTTAAGGGCTTAATTGGGTTTGAAAATTTCATGAAATCAATTTTTTTCAATTTTATTATCGAATAGCACAATATGTCTAGAATATTTAGATCACAACTAATTTTACAAGGCTATACGTAGTGTAAATTCTACAAAAAATTGAACTATTTTGCTGTATGCAAAATAGCTTTGCCAAAAATTCGAAGTTCAATTTTTTTTAATCCTTCGTTCAATCACGAGCTATACGTATTTACTAATAGAAAAAAAATTGGTATTCTAGTTTCAGATAAAGCTATCATGAGTTATCCTGACCACCACGAGGACACTTTTTTTTGAGGGGTCTCCGGAAACCAGGCCCCACCGGTTGAATTTCCCATATTTTTGGATGAACATTTTTTTTTAATATTGCTGAAATGTTGCTCTTTTATTTGCCCAATATTTTGAATAAAGTAGTGTATAAATTATATTTTTTTTTTAATAGAGAAAATATGTTTTTTTTTTGGCGCGAAACCAAAACCACGTAACTCCTTACGTGACATTCTCAAAAAACTACCAAAGTTTGCTTCGACTGAGAAATAGAAAACCAAATTTTGTCAAAATTTAAAAAACTAATGAAATGTTTTTATAAGAAGTTTTAATGAAATGTACATCGGCATCTCTTAAGAGTAATTCATTTAGAAACCAAAACCACGTAACTCCTTACGTGACATGCTCAAAAAACTACCAAAGTTTGCTTCGACCGAGAAATAGAAAACCAAATTTTGTCAAAATTAAAAAAAACGAATGAAATGATTTTATAAGAAGTTTTAATGAAATGTACATTGCCATCTGTTAAGAGTAATTCATTTAGCAATTTTCAGCAGATAAGGTAACTTTCACTCTGCTTGGAGAATTATCAGAACAAGGCTCATTTGTCCGTTCACTGGAAAGCGATTAGAATACAGCACCAGTCAATAAACATGTCTAATTCTGACCTGTCGTTAGAAATTTATTTAAAAATGTTGCAAAAAAGCAAAGATTGATTCTATCTCAAGTGATGAAAATAATACTAACCCGCAAAACCAAAAAAAAAACTATTGTTTTCGCCTTTAGAACACCTACTATGCATAGCCGTATCTTAACTAAGTTGCGCGGTGTGCAAGTACCACAAAAGAAAAAATCGGTATAGCGTCAAAATTCGATATTAAACTAAGAAATCGTTCTTTAGGTAATCCTATCGCTTCATACTAGTCATACCACTGATCATACTTGAGACTTGTACAATTTCTATTTTCAACATATGCAAAAAAAAATCATTTGTAATAACTAAAAAATTTCTATGTGTAATCCATTTAACGAATGTTGACATTTAATTAGAAAAATGAAAAAATAGTTATTCCAACGATTTGCGCTCTATTTCTAGGTTTGATATTTGGCAACATTGGTTCTGTCTCTGTCTCTTTTTAATCAATCAGGCGAGTTTAACCTCCATGCTTTTCAACGTCGATCTGTCAAAACAATGTCAGGTGCGGGAAATATAAAGCATTGTATTCGGGCCACGACTGGTAAAAAGCGTGGAGAATTTGTGTCGGCGAAATATGTCGGTTAATAATGAAATATGTGTGGAAATTCGAATGAGTTAGGACTATAGTCAGCTGTTGCCTTGCTGACACGTCTCTTTATCGTAGCAAGTGGTGATAAATCCACTACCGGAAGTTCAAATTAAACTTGATATTATATAAAAATTCGGTCAACAAGCGTAATTTTGTCTGAGAGCATTGGATTACTACAAGTGGATTGGATTACATTGGATTACTACAAGTATGTAAATCTGATTATTTTTAAGAATCTGACGGATTTCCACTATTACATACACTTTTGTAGCGACCGGAAATTGGGTTTTTGTATGTCGTCGTGGAATTCCTTCACAAAAACACGCGATTTTAATAATTTTTTTCTCTGTAATTAGGTAGATAACCGACCTTGAAATTTTACAGAGACGATTATTAATATATCCAGTAAAGCACCAAAAAAAATTATGAAAATCCTATAGACCGAAGCCCGGCGATAGGATGACCTTAAAGACACCTGTAATTTTGTTCTAAATTATACACGGAAAAAAATGATTCGTCAAAATTAATAGTTGGTGTTTATAAATTACTGAGGAAAGATGAACATAATGCAGTTTCACACTGTAAACCAATCATGTTACAGCACTTTTAAGAAAAAATAATGGATCAGACGTGCTTTTTTACTATTCGAACCGATAGAAATGCAGATTCAAACTGTAAAAAAATCATAATGATCACCGCGATAAAGTAAACTGTCGAATTTACAAACTAAATATAAGATATCGCGGTACTCAATGCGTAAAATATACGGAGTACCTTAAAAAAAAAGTGAGATTAGACTGGTAATCACTGATTTGACCCATAAAATTCTTCAACAAGCAAACGTTAAAAATGAGATTAAATTCTATTGAAATTTGGTATTGTCTTCTGAAAAATGTGGTGTGAGTTTAAATTAAAAACTGCAGTGTACACCTTGCAAATTGTATCGTAGCTCGGTATTATTCAATACGTACAGATTTAATTTTTACAGAGTCAATTGTCATTTTTTAACAAATCGGGCAAAGCATATTTTGATAACGGGTTGTTGAATACTAATACGGATATTTTAATTTATTAGTGTGATGCATGAAAAAAATTTCAAAGCGCTCAGTAGAAGTTACAGCCGACATTGCGCGGTACACCGCGTGGACCTCGAATTTTTACAATGTGCACTGTAAACGCGTGACCGCGTCAACTCGGGGGGTTAAGGCGTTCAAACCTGCACGCCTAAATCAACAAAGAAAAATTCTATCGCGTGGTCGCCCTCAGTCTCAACATCTACTCAGTGCTCTTTTGGATCTCGTGGCGTAAAGTTTTGCGCAGTGTCTTCGAGAAACGACAATTATTTATAATCATTGTGAAAACGGACACACACACAGTGAACAAGGACAAGCTGTTAGTGAAGAAAAAGTGCCGTGAAAGATTTGTTGCTGCTGAAAAGAGGACGAAAAAACGAAGTGAGTATTGTATTTGTACTTTTCTATCTCGCTTTCACGTATAATGATGCTTAGTTCACATAAAGCTATTCACTATTGGCATTATTTGCTATTTCACAGTGTAAACATTTGTCAATGAAGTCGTTCATTTTATAACATTTTTAAATGTAAAAATTCGTGGGTCCGCTCGTTTACTTTTAACAGTTTCACATAGTAAAAATTCGCAAGTCGGTCCATCTACTGTTTACAGTTTCACATTATAAAAATTCGTGAGTCGGTCCATCTACTGTTTACAGTTTCACATTGTAAAAATTCGTGAGGCGGTTCATCTACTGTTCACAGGTCTGCATTGTAAAGAGTCGTGAGTCGGTTCATCTACTGTTCACGGTTTCACACTGCGTAAATTTATCGATCGCTTAGCATAAACTCAATAGTCGTACAGTTCTTTGTGTGAAACGTGGCGTGCACTTTTTAGAGTTTTACGGAGCAAGTATCGAAGTTTTTGTACCGAGAGGCACTATTGATGTGAGATACAGTACATTTTGATGGGATTTCCATAAAAATTTACAGGATTTTCTTTTCCGTGTAGCGATTCGAGTTTTTATTGATAATTCATATTCTTCACTTATTTGAATTATCAATCAGCTTTCGTCCATTCACTGGTCGGTTTACCCTGTTTGACAATCATGAAGACGTATTCGGAGCGCACGAAGGCAGGTCGTTTCGAGCCCGAAAGCTTCCCGAATTCGTTTTCTCACTCAACACCCAATATTTCGAGCTGGAATGCGGTTCTGCGGTTCGAGACAGCGTCTGAAGTTTTGGCAGGGCATCATTTTTATCCCCCCCCCGCTGCACCTGGATCATCTTTCATTTTTGTCTAAAGGTGTTCGCATACGCGTAGAGTCGAACAAGTCGCGAAATTCGAGTGCCCGTAGTTCTCTCTCGGTTTCTAAAATTAGCTGCCACATCTCTCGTGTCATGCGATATTGCCGATGCAAAGAAGCAGTCGAAAATTTGATAATCGGATACGACCAAGGGTCCAAGCAAAAGAGAAATCATCGAAGAAAGAAACGTGTGACACACGATACAGTGTGCGATGTATCAAGTAGAAAAGGTTTACCCATACTGATTCCAGAGCTCGAAGGATCTTCGTTTTTCGCACCCCAACTTCCGGCAAGATTCAGAGCCAGTAGAGGTCTCTCCTTGAGGAGTTCGGCTACCGCGGCGAGGCCCTCGCAACCGCAGCTCAAATGGGGCAAGTGCAGGGCCTGGACTTGGACGCAATCCCGAAGAGCGGCGCATACCCGTGATACTTGGTCGCCTGAGAGATTCATGTCGAGAACGAGACGCGCCAGATGATTCGACGCGTGTTTAAGTCCACGGCACAGAGCGTTCACCACGCATTCCAATCTGAAAATTAAGAAAAGAAAAAAACATCGTTTGAATCTATTCCAAATCCGTATTCCAATCAACACAAATATATTCAACTCGATAATACATAGTTCATGAACATTATAAAAATCATTGTTCGCGCATGGACTACCGTGAAATGGGGTTACTTTAAACAGGTTTTGGAAGTTTTTTGGAGGTCACTTTTTTTAATATCCTGAATTCCAACTTTTTTGCTCCAATAGAACAATGTGTCCTTCTACTGTTAAATGTATAAGAAAGTCCAGCCCTACCAAACTTCCATGATGTTTTTTTTTATAAAGTGTCAAAGAAACCTCGAGTGTAGGGTTTCTTTGACAAGACATTGGAATGCAACTTATGTCAAAGATTAACGTTTACTTTGACATCATTTTGATAAAAAATGTTAATATTTTTGCATTATACTTTGATTTTTCACAATCAAAGTGTCATCTTTATTAAGGGGTATGCATAACCTTGAAAGAAAAAAATCGATTTTCGGTTCATTTCATTTTCTTATTGCGCAGAGTCTTAACTTTCATTTGGTTCATTGATTTTGTAAAAATTCCAAAAATTGACCGAGTTATGACGATTTTAGTGTAGCAGGTCAGAACGTCCCGTGGCGTCACGGCTTTAACGCTGCGCGGTGCATTGTATGGTTTCTAAGGGCATTGATATGACTGTGTCTAACCAGCCTGTTTGATTGTTATACGGTGCGAGAATCGCAGATTGAAGGTATGAAAACTAATTGTGATTTTGTCCATACACCAAGGCACTTTCTTACAATTAAATTTTCCACGTAACAATTGGGACGATATGGGACTGTCACTCAGCGTTTTGTCTCTCTCATAAAAATGTTCCTTGTTCATATTTCCATTACTAATGGAGCTCGCAACAAAAATTAAAGAGACTTTTTCATTGTGAATTCAAAAAGAAACATCTTTTGTTTCAAACTTTTTTCTACAAAGTGCCCCTTTTCGTCACAATCATCATTGTAACAATTAAATTGTTTATAATGAAAAAAAAAACGATTCTAGAACAAAATTAATGTCCTATTTGTATTGCCCGTACCCGAAACCATAAAGAACCACCGAAGATATTGAGCAGACCCAAACATTTATACGGAAATAGTGGATTTAGTACGTTTTCTCCTCTTGCGTTTATATCGAAAATGTACTTTGTAATTCGGCGTACGACATACCTCAAAATCCAATCGTCCGATTTACTTCACATTTGAACTGAACATATTTTATAACATATTCAATCGACAGACCGGATGATTTTTTCATATGTTTCTCCGTTTGTTAATAGCAAACATTTAAAGTCGTTATTTTTCGGCGAAAATCAACATTTTTTTTCAAAGCAGTGGAATTTATGCAAATTTTAAAATTTCGCAAAAGTATCCGCTGGGTTTGTAGCTTCACCATTGTACTAAAAGTACACTAAGCGCAACAATTAAGGGATCACTATTTTTTCGACGAAAAATAGCCCTTTTTCAGATCGCTGTAACTCGGTGAAAAATGGTCGGAGAAAAAATGAAAAAAAAGCATTTTGTAGTGTAAACCTTCGACTTTGATAATCTGATTATAAATAATTTTTTTCGTTTCGTTTAAATAAAGAAATTCGTTGTTAAACAAAACAAAACATAAAATCAAAAAATTTGCTCGAGTTTGACAAGGTACACGGGGATCAGAATTTTTTTTTTCGAAAATCTGTTTCGACCATTCGAAAGCTTGTATCTTTCCCAACAATTTGGGTTTGTTTGGGTTGCTGATTGCGAATCTGGGATAAAAAATGGAAAAATTCAAAATGGCGGATCCAAAATGGCGGCTCAAATGCAAAAATTCTTGCAATCGGGCGAAACTCGATGTTTGGGGGTTTTCGAGGTCATTCATTACGGATCTGAGGTTTAAATTGAGGATCGCAAATTCGAATTGAATCAAACTTTGCATTTCGGTTCGCCATATTGGACCCGTCGTTTTGCAGAAATGCAGAAATTAAATGAAATCGCATGGAACTCGGTAATCTGCGGGTTTTGAGGGATCGTTAATTACGAATCTCAGGTCGAAGAAATAAAAAAAAAATAAAAATTCACTTTGGATGAATCTAGTTACCGGAATCAAGTACGCGACCAAGCCGTGGGGAGGCTACAGTCCTGAGATCAAATGACAATGATTACGTTGTTTATATATATTTTGCAATTAAAAAAAGGTGACATGTTAAGACACCTTTGATGTTTTTCGACCTTATCGTCCTAACAACCGAGACGAAAAAAAATATTGAAAATCGATCTGTTTTTTTTAACTTCCAGGTTATGCATACCCCTTGAGGAAACGATTAACATAAAAATATCAAATACGTAAGGGTCTATTATAGGCACTCAAACAGTCTTACAATTATCGTTAAGATCAAAATCAACTTGAGCAACATTACGATAAATTTCAGCAACATCATAATAAACTTGAATTACAAATTTGAGCAACAATAGAAAAAAGTAAAAAAAAAAAAAGAATTAGCCTGAGTCCTTGCACACCGCATTTTGGCGCTCTGTTAAAGAAGCCCCAAAAACTGTCAAAGTTACCCTTAATGGAAATTTAACCTCGTTTAACGGTACCATCCTGAAGAAGCACCATTGTGTGCTTGTCTTTCAATCGTTGTTGCTATTCAATGCCAAAGGTTGGAACTTTTTTAAGGCAGTATTGTTGTCCAGAAAGATGAAAAAGGAATTATTATATTTTATTATTCTACAGACCTTTCGGAATACGTCTGTGAAAATCGTTTGATCATACTCATCAAATTAGCCGAGTTATCTAAATTATAAGGCTCGAGGAGCGCGGTCGTGACGCAGCAATTTTAAACGCGCTTTCTCGAAACTTTGCTTTCTAAATCGGCAACCACGATATCTTAATAACCAATTGGCTGATCGAGCTCAGATTTGGCATACACTTTCAGTAGACTGTTTTTCGACTTTGGTAGCGGAATTGAGAAGAAATAATTTTTCTTATATATAACTCGTAGAATGGTCAGAAAAATAGGAAAAATTAACAATCAATGTTCAGCATGGCGCCATTTTGTATTTTTATTATTTTTGATAAATCTGGTGGCAAACATCACACGCTCAAACAGATTAAGAATGTGTTTGGTTTTTTTTCGGACTTATACAACGTCCATAATATCGGTCGCCAATTGGGGGCGTTTTCCGCTCACCGTTGTAAACTAACGTACAAAAATACATGTTAAGGTAGTACCTCCACAGAAGAGTTGAATTGAGAAATGGTTGAAATTTGACATATACGTTATTTAATACATTATCCAAACATCTGTGCAATTTGAATACGTTTGACCACCCCAAACCTGAGATATTTACACTTAAAGTTGGCGTGGTTTACACGTAACTAATGCGTCATGATGGGCAAAGAGCGCATAATTAATTCTACCGTAAAAACTAAAATTAAGCAATTGATAAGAAACGAGGATAAGCTACAGTAAGATATCACGAATAATGTGAAAAAAATGAGCATGATTCACCATCTAGTTTCCAAGATATAACCATGAGAAGCCTTCACAATTTTGGTGCAAAGCCTGGCAAAGCCTGGAAAAAACAATTGGGGCAAAGCCTGGACAGTCCCGGCAAAAAGTTTACTGACAATGGTCGATTAAAAACACAATACAAAATATATTTTACGGCAATAAATGATATCCATCGTATTATCTACTAGTACCGAGTCAATATTGCGTAGTTTTTAATTTGATTAATTACTAATTAAACCAATTATCAATCTTTTAAACATGAACATGGTATGTAAACCTTTGGTTGAGATTTTCGCAGAGGAACTACCTTAATCATTTTTTTTAGATTTGTACATATTCTTGAAGGGTCAATGAACATGCAACTTTTCAAGTAATTTTTTCATAGTTATTCCATTCTAAAATAACTTGCAAAACAGGGCTTTAGAGCACAATACTTAAGGTATTCCTTTAAGCTATTTCGTTTGCGAACACGAATATTTAACAATGAACCGACTTTCTTCTACAATCAAGTAAAATACATCCCTTGTATACTGGTAAAATTTGAAGCCAAATTACCGAACTTTTAACGAAAAATTACTATTCTAAAAATCGTGTCATTAAGGTATACAACACTTTACGGAGATAACACGCTGGCCACATTTCTATCTAATAATTATACACTGAATAACTCTCGATGCCTGATGTAAACGGCGGGTAAAGAATTCTGAAGATTCTGAAACGACAATAAAAACCAGGCTTCACCGAATGTATAAAGAAAATATTAATGATAAAACTTAGGAAAATGTAACCAGCAGAAGAATTTTCGTAGCCGCGACTTTTCAGAGAGAACATAAAAATGGTTAAATCTACTAAACTTGGGCGATTTTTATAAATTGCATTTATCGTTGGGTATAATAATTGATTGTGGCTTATTTTTACGAATCGCCACGGTAATTCACCAATGATTCAGAAGGGCCCGGCTTTTGCCGCCACAAAATACGGCCCTCCGTGAAAGGCATACCTTACTTACACGGTATACCGTGAAACTTTCGAAAAATCCATTTAAAAAATGTATTATCTTATAGTACAATATGTCTAGGATATTCTCCCAAAGTTTTAAGTCAATCGGAGTAAAAGTTTAGGAGAGAGAGCCCTTGGGAATTCCCCCCGTTGGGAAAGACCGGTCGGCGGCGACGTAGGTACCTATATCGCATTTTTCTCAAAACACTATTTTTTAAGTCGTCGGACACGATTTCTCAAAAACGAATGCACCGATCTTATTGAAATTTTGCACACTTCGTCAAAATAGAATTGACTAGTGATTGAACGAAGGTTTTTTTTCGATTACAACTAATTTTACAAGGCTATACGTAGTGTAAATTGTACGAAGAATTAAACTATTTTGCATGCAACCCTGCTAAAAATTCGAATTTCAATTTTTAAAAAATCCTTCGTTCAATCACGAGCTATACTCATCTACTAACGGAAAAAATATGGTTTTTTAAATTCCAGATAAAGCTATCATGAGTCATCACGAGGACACTTTTTTTTAGGGGTCTCCGGAAACCAGGTCCCACCGGTTGAATTTCCCAAATTTTTTGATGAAATTAAAAAAAAAATTCTTTAAGCGTTGCTCTTTTATGTGCTTAACATTTTGAATAAAACAATTTATATATTATATTTTTTTTAATAGAAAAAATATGCTTCTTTTCTTTGAAACCCGCGTAACCCCAGAAGGACGAAAGTAGAGCACGTCCCTACAGTTTGATTGGGTTGTTATTGCCTGTCACTCAATTATGAGAGATAAAATTTTCATCTCATTTTTATTATATCGAATACTCAAAAAGTGAACTTCAATAGCGGCGTAGTCGGATCGTTCTAATAATTTTCTGCAAACCGAGAGATCTACATGAGTTTTTTTTAGGACTACTTAATAAAACACGTTGCTGGTAAATCAAAAAAAATCTTTCTGTTCCACTCTTTCTCCAGTTTTTTTTATGACAGCTCTGCTGATTTGAATTACACGCATCCAATTTAATTCAAAAGAATTTTTTTACACCTTTGATGCATGCGTCACCCGATCAGATCGACGACACTGCTTCCAGACTTTCGACATTTGATATCTTTTACTTGTTATTCGACGGGGTGCGAGTTATGAGGTTCTGTATCTTCCTCCTTCTCAATTTCTTTTTCAACTCAACTGTTGTATAGCGAAGAATTTGTAGTCTCAGATATTCTGTATCTTAGTGAAAGAACTCGTTTTTCGTCGTTGCCTTCTACAACTTCGGACAAGCGTCTAGGAAACTTTTACTGCTCGTTTCATACGCAAACATCTCATGTACATATATATAGAGGAGAGGCAGTTGCAAAGATATTCGGCTTCGAGTCCTGTCCTCATAGTAGCCGTCTGTTCCTATACTCATCATTATACAATCCCCAATGTCTTAAAAATCACCTAGTATGGCAAATTTAACACATACACACACACGCACACACTGCTAGCGTGTGTGTGTATAGTTTAGTCACGCCCCAGCACACGCGTGCACACACACACACACACACACACACACTAGCCATGTCACACGCACGCACACACACACGCACACGCACTAGCAGTGTAACACACACACACACACACACATTAGCAGTGTCACACACACACACACACACTAGCAGTGCAACACACACACACACAATCACACGCGCGCGCGCATACACACACACACACATCCACACTAGCAGTGTCACACACACACAAACATACACACACACACGCACGCATCCGCCCACACACACACACACACACCCACACACACACGCACGCGCGCGCACTCATTAGCAGTGTAACACACACACACACACACACTAGCAGTGTCACTCACACACACACACACACACACACACACACACACACACACACACACACACACACTAGCAGTGTCACACACACACACACACACACACACACACACACAAGCAGTGTCACGCGCACGCACACACACACACACACACACACACACACACACACACTAGCAGTGTCATACACACACACACTAGCAGTGTAACACACACACACACTAGCAGTGTAACACACACACACACACTAGCAGTGTAACACGCACACACACACTAGCAGTGTAACACACACACGCACAAACACACACGCGCGCGCACACACACACACACACACATCCACACTAGCAGTGTCACACACACACGCACGCATCCGCCCCCCCCCCCACACACACACACACACACACACACACACAGCAGAGGTCCTGAAGAAACTGCGGCGAGAAGATACGCAGAGAAGAACAGAACCATGAAGAGTAGATAAAACCGAGGAAAAGCCTCCGATGAGACCACCTTTGCGAAGTAGTGCCCAACGGCGGTTCCGCGGAGGAAAGCATGGCCAAGGACGAAAGAGGTTTAGGGTTTTAGTAGGTAGGGCACCTAGTGCAGAGAAATGCGTTACACACTTACGGTGCGTAACGCATTTCCCTCCTTTGGAAAAAAAACACTGTGTGACTGATATAGCGCGCGCGCTATACACACTACAGAACAACAATAATAATAATAATGATGATGATTTAATTCCTGAATACCGAAACATCTCGGGAGAACTTCTCTACAGTTGCCGAGATGCTTTCTTCGAGCTTTCAGTTTTCTCTCCGGCTGTCCGTGCAGTTCTCCCTTTCCAGGCGCTTGTACATTTTCAGTTTTCATATTTACGCTGATACGCGTATAACATTGGGCTGCGAAACTTACAGTTACGTGCCAAGTCGCCTAGTGTGTATGTACACCAATGGTGCGCATTATGTTCAGGCGTCATGTATACATTATTGCGCTATTATTTCGGACGAGAGACTGGCGAGAGCCGTGGGCCAGGTGGTATGTACGATGTGCGGCATGGTGTTGGCGAACCGTGAGTAAACCAGCTGCGCCCTCCGGCAATACACAATACGGTTCGACTCTACTCGTGGCATATTTTTTTTTCATTTTTAATATACCAAGGTTTTTCAATATTTCGTTTCGATATTCAGTGCTTACGGACGACGAGAATATTTTTTTTTCGGAATTTATCGATCCGCGAGATTTCATTTTTAACAGAGTGCATACCCTACATTTTCGATGGGCGTACGTGCGTCGAATGGACATTCGACCTGTACGGTGCCAATTTAACCAGCCGCGACCAAATTTTCGCGAGCGAGCAAAAAGGACTCGCGGTTATCGGGAGACTGGTAAAATTGCCGCTAAATCATTTTTGAAGAGTGAGGGGAGAAATGAAGTTCCTATGCTGATGCATCGTGTGACGTCACCAGGGCCAACTTACTGTAGCGAAATATGAATGATGTGCGCGAATGAATATCGCGAAAATGTTCAAGTGTCGGGTAGAACATCGTAATTGATATTTATGTTAATTTGACGAAGTTAGGATCATTAGAAAATTAGTTTTCGATGTTTAAAAATGCTATCAACATTTTGGCAACGTTGCACGGTTCTCTCGTACTTCGAGGCTGTTAGGTTGACAGCAGTGACTGTCACAAGTCACAGCTGTGTTACGCGCATTTCGTGGCGGTCGGCGATTTTAGAGGTTATGTCAGAGCAAAAGGAGGCGCCAAATGATTTGAAAAAAATTATTAGCGCGCCGCAAAGTTTCCGATGGAATTTGTCAGTGCGCGTGCCCACAAGCATCGTACTATGCTCACTGAGGCTAGAAAAAAGGGAATACATCATAATAAATTAATAAGATCCCCTTACTCGCATTTGACTTTAACGTATTTGAAATTGGCGCGCTAAGTCTTCGATTGGTTCTGTTATTCCCGTAGTTCCGACGTTGCCACATCTCAATGCACACCGTAAAATGGGGTTACTTTGAACAGGTTTTGGAAGTTTTTAGTAGGTGACTTTTTTTAACATCCTGAATTCCAACTTTTTTCGCTCTAATACAACACTGTGTCCTTTGGCTATTAAATGTATAACAAAGTCGAACCCTACCATCCCCCCACAATTCTATATATTTTTTTGAAGTTTTATAGTATCCTCGAGTGTGGGGTTTCTTTGACAAGGCATTGCAATGCAACATATGTCAAAGATTAAGGATTGCCTGGACATCATTTTGATGAAAAAAATAATATTTTATGCATTATACATGGAATTAAATGAAAAACGACGATTTTTCACAATCACGATGTCATATTCATTACGGGGTCTTCTCATTTTAGACGCTAAAAAGGCTATTTTCATCAATTTTTTTGATAGGTTTATATTATAGATATTGATATAAGAGTTGTTACACTTGATAAATACACTTTCGAAGTACATTTGAAAGAAATTATGTATTTATGTAACCCAAACAAACTTTAAACGCGTTTTTCTCGAAACAACGTTTTTCGACGGCTTGTTGATAAAATCTTCGAAACTACTGAACCGATCCTTATGAAATGTTAACCATATATTCTTTATAACTATAGCTATAGCGCATATCAAGGAATTTTTAAATTTCGATATTTACTTTTTTTCCCAAAAACGGTGAAAAAGTAGGTTTTTTTTCGAAAAATGTCCGCCATTTTGTTATTTTTGTATATATAAAAAATCTTATGATATGCGCTATAGCCATTAACATACTGAATCTAAAACCGTTTGATTTTTTTGTTTCGGATGATCCATCTCCGAGATTGCATCACAGCGCAGACTTACATTTTTTAGGCCATTTTTTTAACTACCGTTTTCGGCTATAAATAGTGACTTAAATAGGTAAATAAAGTATGTTTTATGTATTTCGAAAGTGTATTTATTGAATGTAACAACTTTTATATCAATATCTATAATATAAACCTATCAAAAAGATTCATGAAAATAGCTTTTTTTAGCGTCTAAAGTGAGAAGACCCTTAAGGAAACATCTTACATAAAAATATCAAGTACCATTGGTACTATTATAAGCACTTAATCAGCCTTATTATTATCTCGATTATTGTCATTGCGATCAAAATCAACTTGAGCAGCATGATAATAAACTTGAACAACAAATTTGAGCAACAATACAAAAAAAGTTTTTGGGGTATTTTGGCGCTCTGTTAAGAGGTTGTATACAGTTAAAATTTTAGAAAAATCGTTTTTTATTTATTTTATTTTCGTAATGTACATACATTTAAGTACACACACAGAAAGTTTCTTGTCAATCCGGCGAATCTTCTCGAAGTTACACGCACATTTGTAATGACGTGGCAGAGCATTGAAAGTGCTTTTGAAACTTTAAACGCGTTTTTCTCAAAACAGTGTTTTTAAAATCGGTGAGCAAGACTTCTCGGAAACGGCTGAACCGATCAGTCTCAAATTTTTACACAATCTTTTCAAGTATATTTTTTAGTAACCAATCGAAGGTTTTTTCTCACCGATAAATATTTTCCATTTTATAAACAATTTAAGGCCTAAATTTGTGTCAAGAATCGATTTTTTTTAGAAGCCGCCATTTTGTCAAAAATTATTATTTTGCTTATTCCTTCGATCAGTTACAAGATAATCCATTATAGTAACAAAATATTTTTGGTTTTTTTTCGTTTTAGATGATCCAGTCCAGAGATATCGTGCTCGCCGCAAGACGCCTTTTTTAGAGGTGCTCCCGGAGATCAGCTATAGCAGCTTTAAACAAATTATTATTACAAATGAAAAATGTTAAAATACAGTTAAAAGTTACCATAATATGTGTACAAATTTTTACGTTAAGGGGTTACCTCCACTTGCGATTTTGAAAAAATCGATTTTTTTTATCACATTTTTTTTAAGTATAAGTATCTGAGAATATGTCCTGAAAATTTCAAGTCGATCCGAACAAAATTGACTGAGATATGAGCGTTGAAAGAGAAGAATCCGCGTTGAAAGAGAAACTTTAAACGCGTTTTTCTCAAAATGGCATTTCTGAAGTCGGTGACCAAGATTACTCGAACACTAATGAACCGATCTTTTTGAAATTTTGCAGGCTTATTTAATACATAAAAATGTAGTCTTTAATCGTTCAATTTTTTTTCGAAAAAAATGGCCGTTTTATAGCCGAAAAACGGCCGTTTTTTTCGTTAAAATCGAACCATTAACTGTCCGCCATTTTGTGAATATTTTTAAAAATCCTTCGATTAAAGACTAGTTTATACTTATATTTGACTAAATTCATACGCATTTTTTTTCAGATGATCCACTTCGCCGCAATGTTGGTCACCGCAAACCGTGTATATAAAAACATTATTTCATTGACGGCCATTTGCCAACTAAACAATGTAATATTGTTCAATAAAAAAATTACTGAAAGTTCTTCAAGATGTGTTCTTTAAGATGGTATATTGATCGATTAAAAAAGTTTTGTAGTTTTATTTGAAAAAATTCATGAAAAAGGCCTTTTTTGCGCTACAAGTGGGGGCGTAATTCTTGAAAAATCGATCTTTTTGGGCCTCCTCACTATATAGAACCCCTTAACGTAGCCCCAAAAGCTGTCAGTAAGTTACCTTTGATGTAAATTTAACCCCGTTTTACTACGTCTCAACGAGCCTTCCTTTTTCGTAAACTAGACGCATATTTTTCACACATTCCCATTAATTAGATCGGTAACGTCTTTTTTCAGTAGAATTGTTCTGCACACTATCCTGCGCCCAATGTTCGTTTTTAGGTCACTTTCATCACATATGCCGAAGCTATACACGAGAAACTGAAATGGCAACGACGTTGCCCCATACAACCAATGCGATCAAACGGACGTTGACTAAAACTTTAAACTTTAATATTTAATAAACGAGGGTGGAAACCTCCCTTCTCCTTTTGCCACTATATTCAGAAAATATACCATAGCGACTTGTAAAATTTTCGTTACTATCTATTGACCCCGTCAATTTTAAATTCCGATTCAACGGAATCGGAATTTACCTTTCGCGTAGACATGCTCGTTGCAAGTGCATTCTATTGCAGTTAGAAAAAAAGTGAAATTCCATGGAGGAGCAAAACAAGAATGAAGTTTCGTGCACGACATTTCCGGCTTCTTGAGGACGAAGACCGCGATTCATGATGATGCGGGCGCATAAAAGCGTATGTCGCCTAGCTCCCGATATGGAGGCTTTTTCACAGGACAATGGTCGCAATCGGATGCACAGAAACATTGAGGGCGAAAGCGAACGAGAAAGAGCGAAGGGGAGGTGGAGAGGCCATGTTGGTACCGATGGAATTCTTCGACAATAACCGCCATATTCGTTGAACGTTATTCAAGCAATGCTTTGTTCACATCTTCCAGCCTCAAATTACAAACCACCATTCGTACACAAGTACCTCAACACAGTACCACGAGTTGCATGCTAAAGAACGAATCGCAGACCAGATATGCGAATAATTTATCTTCTTCGTCATTTCGAAATCGTGCGCATGCACGCGAATTTCCTTCTTTATCATTTTAAAACGCGTATCCGAACTCTTCCCCGCCATATGTCTATACATTGAAAAAGCTTTCAGAAAACTTGTCGACCCCTCGATCGATTTATTCTTCTTTGACCGGTTATGCGAAATAGGTACCTCGGCAATGGCTATCAAGAATGTTATCGGGTCTTTTATGGAAGACAAGGATGTCGACGTCCTCCATAAGCTTTGAGTTATAAACAATTCGAGGGCAACCATGAGTGCCTGAACTCATAGCCCTTCGATCGGTGGAACGAAGCGACGGGATGAAAGCACACAGGCAAAAAAGCGTAAGAGGATCGTGAAGAAAGGAATGGACGAGAATAGGCATCAACCAGATTCAATATTCCGTCCTATTGATTCTTCCTCTTACATCCGTTCCCTTTCAAGACGCTCTGGAGTTTTTCTCATATCTTCTTGCCCTCCCGATGGCTCGTTATTCCGCTCTTCCGCAAGTTTTCGCTTGAGATTTTCGATGCAACGGCCTCGTAGCATCTCAGATTTTTACTGCATCCCTAGGCAAATCAGGTACTTTGAGATTCCCTTTTTCTTCTCAGCTGAATATACAGGGTGTCCCTCTTATCTCTGCCACCCGAAATAACTCGGTAATTATCGACGTCACAAAAAAATGTTCCAGACAAAAGTTGTACGGTGTGAAGGGGGCCATCAAATGCGACCAATTTTTTTTTATTCCGGTGGAGGCGCTGACGCACACTGAAGGTCACCTCCATTTTTTAAGGCGTTACCCCCACTTGTAGCGCAAAAAAGGCCTTTTTCATGAATTTTTTTAAAGAAAACTACAAAACTTTTTTAATCGATCAATATACCATCTTAAAAAACACATCTTGAAGAACTTTCAGTAATTTTTTTATTGAAGAATATTACAGTGTTTAGTGGCAAATGGCCGTCAATTAAATAATGTTTTTATATACACGGTTTGCGGTGACCAACATTGCAGCGAAGTGGATCATCTGAAGAAAAAAATGCGGATGGATTTAGTCAAATATAAATATAAACTAGTCTTTAATCAAAGGATTTTGAAAAATATTCATTTTTCACAAAATGGCGGACAGTCAAAGTTAATGGTTCGATTTTAACGAAAAAAAACGGCCGTTTTTTTGGCGACAAAACGGCCATTTTTTTCGAAAAAAAAATCGAACGTTTAAAGACTACATTTTTATGTATTAAATAAGCCTGCAAAATTTCAAGAAGATCGGTTCATTAGTGTTCGAGTAATCTTGGTCACCGACTTCAGAAATGCCATTTTGAGAAAAGTGCGTTTAAAGTTTCTCTTTCAACGCTCTTTCAACGCGGATTCTTCTCTTTCAACGCTCATATCTCAGTCAATTTTGTTCGGATCGACTTGAAATTTTCAGGACATATTCTCAGATACTTATACTTCAAAAAAATGCAATAAAAAAAATCGATTTTTTCAAAATCGCAGGTGGGGGTAACCCCTTAAATAGAATGGTACGATTTTTTTCAACCATCTTGTGGAGCACCTCAAGCCGCATAAAAAACATTAGTGGTCAAAGTCGTTCAAGGTCATTCAAGGTCAATATCTATCATACAAATCTAAATAGGTGACCCTGAATCACCTTGAATGACTTTGACCCCCGAATGTTTTTTATGCGGCTTGAGGTGCTCCACATGGTTGAAAAAAAATTTACCATTCCATCTAAAAGAGTGGAGGTGATCTTCACTGTACGTCAGCGCCTCCACCTAAATGGAAAAAATTGGTCGCATTTAATGGCCCCCTTCACACTGTACAACTTTTGTCTGGAACATTTTTTTGTGACGTCGATAATTACCGAGTTATTTCGGGTGGCAGAGACAAGACGGACACCCTGTATATGTGGCAAGGATGTTTCGATTATGACTGTTTTGAAGATAGTACTGATTGTTTTTTTTTGTAAACAATTCGTTGATTCAGAAAAGGGAAGTTTGAAACTGTATGTAAATGCGTCTACGTTTATCCGAAGGTGATTTTGAAGGTACTGGGTTTAGATATTGTGGACCGTTTTCAAAGTTTATTGTTTCCGAAATCACCTTTCCCCAACTTATTTATAGTATCGAATGATAGTGCCCGTACATTCGTTTTTTTCAATTGAAACTGAGCTAAATTAGATTAAGGCGGGAGCCTGAATTAGAAGGTCCGAAAAATCGTTCTTTTATTGCTTAAGTCGATAGATAAACTATCGAAGAATATATTTACAAAGTTACAAAGGTCAATTGTAAATATTTTCGACGATACAAGGCCAAAAGGAGAGAAGCGATTGATATTTGATATTAATATTTCCTTCTATTGAAAACTTTGAAGCGTGTTTTCTCCAGTTTTCAATTTCACGATTTTTCCAAATTGGCGGGCGTGATAGAAAAAAACTTAACGACCTATTGCATCAAACCAAAGTAGATTTTCTTCAGTATGAAAATCTCTTCTAAGTAAATAACAAAAGTCGTTGTAAAAGTATTTTAAAATCATTTTTATAGCACGTTAAGGGGGGATTGTCTTTTTTTTTCGCAAAATGTACCGCTTTTTGGGAATTTTTTTGTGAAGAAAGTATACAACGGAAAACTTGTGAAACTTGGCATATAGATTTATTGATCTGTTTACTACATACAAAATTTTTTTTTAACAATTTCATCAAAAAATCCGCCTCCCACCCCCCTCGACGCGTGATGGTCCTTTTTTGATGGTGTGGACGATTTCTCAAAAACTATTCAACCGATTGCCTTCAAATTTGGACAGAATGCTCAGCTGACATCCTTTTATCGTTTGATGAAGCAAAAAAGCAATACGTTTAACAGTTTTTTATTTATAACAAAAAATCGATCAATTTTTTTCGAAAAATCGATACTTCAAGTTCAAAACGTCACCAAATCGTCATTTGTTTTTCCCTTCATCGAATGATAGCTATATGTGTCTAAAGTAAAATGCTTTTTGGGTTTTTGTTGCAGGATGAACGTGAAGGCTGTAATCGTGCACACCATCAAAAAAGGACCATCGCGCGTCGAGGGGGGTGGGAGGCGGATTTTTTGATGAAATTGTTTAACATTTTTTTTGTATGTAGTAAACAGATCAATAAAACTATATGCCAAGTTTCACAAGTTTTCCGTTGTATACTTTCTTCACCAAAAAATTCTCAAAAAGCGGTAAATTTTGCGAAAAAAAAGACAATCCCCCCTTAAAGTGATTTTTTTAAACACATTTTTTTCAAACCTGAGAAAAGTTATAATTTGACGATTCTTTCAGCTTTTTCTTAATTCACCCGGAAGAAAAATATATGACAGTTGGAAACTTTATTGATTTATTTGGTTCAGACAAGAATTACGAGCTGCATATTTCCCGCCGATTGGGGACTGCAGTGGCAAGACACACATGGAATGTGTTAAATCTGCAGTCATTTATTGTTTCATGTTGAATTTTTTTTTATACATTTCAAATATACATGAAAAGATACCTCAATGTTTAGTGGGCTCACTTGTTTTTTCCCTTCTAAAAAAATTCCTGAAATAATCGCTTTTTTGGACCTTCTAACTTAGGCTCCCGCCTTAAGCTGATTAAGCTGGTAGTGTAAGGATACGATGCTGCACCCGTATGTCTCAATTTTGGAAATTAGGTCTGTCTGTCCTTTTTAGCGGGGATGACATTAACCCTTCATAACTCAAGAAGATAAACATTTAAAAATAGGTTTTTTTAAATTTAAAATTAACAAAAATTAAAAAATGTTTCTTTTATAAATAAAGAATAACGTATTATTTAGTTTTTGAAATTTTTTAGCAGGGCCTAGTTATAAAGCAATAAAGAGAGTGTGACGGACATGTTACATTGTGTCCTAACATTCCTTTATATATATCGATCAAAGGCCATGTCCTGACTGACTGACAGATCAACACGCAGTCCAAACCACGGAAGATAGAAACGTAACATTGGGACAGTAGTTTCCGTTTATGGTGTAAACACCCACTAAGAAAGGAATTTGTGATATTCTTTGTATGGAACATTTTATTCTACTCGGCCAATTGACTTGAAACTCGGTATAAATAATCTTTGAGGAAAATAATTAAACACGTGTTTGAGCATTTTCTGAAACCACCCCATTTAAGGGGTGTTGAAGTGTCTATGGAAAAAAATCTTCGTAATCTATATAATCTATATATAATAAAAGGCCAAGTCGTGACTGACTGACTGACTCATCATCGGCCAGCCTAAACCGCTAAATGTAGAAATGTGACATTTTGAGGGCATGTTGATTTTATTTCATAGGCACAATTTAAGAAGGGATTTTTCGAAATTCCACCCTTAAAGGGAGAAAAGGGGTGGCGAAGTTTGTATGAGTTTTTAAAAATCTGGTCGGATTTACTTTAAATTTGGTATTGGTGTTTCTTGACACAATTAATGAAACGTGTATTCCAACGTTTTTGGAAGTTCAACCCCTAAGGGGCGAAAGGGGGTGGCAAAGTGAAAATGGAAAATAAAAAGATCTGGTCAGAAGATTTACGTGAAACTTAGTATTAATGCTCTTCAATACAATTGATAAAAATACGTATTTTAGCGTTTTTCAAAATTCAACCCTTAATGGAAAGGGCGTGGCAAAGTTCGTGCGGAAAATTAAAAAAATCGGGTCAAATCTACTTGAAGCTTTGTATAACTGCTCTTCAATACAATTCCACGTGTTCTTTAATGAAACATTTCAAAAGCACACTTCATTACGGGACGTTCAACACACGTCTACGCGAGCGAAGCCGCGAGCGAAAAGCTAGTTATGTATATATGGAAGCTTTGAAGCAGTTTTGTTTTGCTTGTTGTAGCACAAAGTCACGCCACATTTTTCACACACCGTTTGTCGCTTTGATATTTTTTTTCGATTTCCGCAAGCTCTAGACGCACTCGAATCCTGCAATCTCGCGACAAGTGAACTTCGAAAAAATGGTGATCCAACTAACGCCATCTAGTTTTGCATGATTTGCACTGAAACACCATAGAACGATTTGTAGCCTTCGTGTGAGATTGATTTAAAAAAAGATTCCTCAGCTCCATACTATAAACTTGAGGGTTTTTACGTATAACCCTTCCCAAGTGAACCCTTTCCTATCACTCCCTCCCTGCACTTCGCTAATCTAACCTAACTTTCGTTGCGTCCACAGACGTCTTAAGCTACACTATACAGAACTGTTACACGGCAATACAAAGGGCTGAAACAGCTAAAGCTACGTCCCAATCGCTTGGAAGATAAACTTTTTATCTAGATCTGTCAAGTAGAATCTGGGAAAATACGATTTCCCTTTCAGAAGGACACTGGCGCACGATTCTCTTCAGCATCTATGAGGAAGCTTTTTAGGGGTCTTCTCACTTTAGACGCTAAGAAAAGGCTATTTTCATGATTTTTAAAAATAGGTTTATATTATAGGTATTGATATAAAAGTTTTTACACTAAATAAATACACTTTCGAAATACATAAGAATTTTTTTTAAATGTATTTATGTAACCCAAACAAACTTTAAACGCGTTTTTCTCGAAATAACGCTTTTCGACGGCTTGTTGATAAAATCTTCGAAACTACTGAACCAATCCTTACGAAATTTTAATCACACATTCTTTACAACTATAGTTATAGCGCATATCAAGGGTTTTTTTAAATTTTGATATTTACTCATTTTTTGCCAAAAACGGTGAAAAAACAGGTTCTTTTTTTTCGAAAAATGTCCGCCATTTTGTTATTTTTGCATATATGAAAAATCCGCAGTATAGCCATTAAGGCAGTAGTCTGGTCTAGAAATTTGACTAAATCGATTTTATTTCTTCATTTTATTATTACGTAGACCTTTCTTAATTCGCTCGTGAAAACCGTATATTGATATTTCAAAAATTATCAGAGTAATAGAAATTATAAGCGAGCCACGCGCAAACCTCATCTAACGGTATCAAAACTTTGAACGCGTTTATCTCAGAACTATGTTTTTCAAATCGGCGCCCACGATATCTCGATAGCTATATGACCGATCGAGCTCAAATTTTCCACATGTCCTCTTTCTGAGGACTGGTAGCAGAATTGAGTCGAACAATAATTTTGCCCACATTTTATAAATCGTCGAATACCCGAAAATTTATGAAATATCGTTAATCAAAGTTTAACAGGCCGCCATTTTGTAACAAAATTTTTTTAAGTACTAATTCTGTTACCAGTGCTCAGAATACTCATACAGATTGAGAATTTTTTTTTTCAGATGCGTACAACATCACCCAGAGTGAGCGCCGATTGAGGCGGTTGTCGGCGGACCATGTTGTAAAAAAATTAAAAGTACATGAGAATATTTAAAATATTTTTTTTTCATGTAGATACATTCTCAAAGGAACAATAAATACATATGTAAAATTTCATCAAGACAACTTCAACGGTTGAAAGGTTATTCCAACCCAAAAATGTCGCTCCAGACCGGACTACTGCCTTAACATAATGAATCTAAAATCGTTTTTAAACTACCATTTTCGTCTATAAATAGTGACTTAAATAAATAATTTAAAAAAAATCTATTTGGAAAGTGTATTTATTGAGTGTAACAACTTTTATATCAACATCTATAATATAAACCTATAAAAAAAATTCTTAAAATAGCCTTTGTAAAATACTTTTACCTTTTGAATACTTTTTTTAAACCTTCAGTAAATACTCAATGCAAAACAGTTCCATTACTTTTACTCATTATCTGGCGATGTGATTACGAGTACGAATCAAATTATATAGAAAACGTTGTTTTAAATTTGATAGAAAACGCGTTTTTTTAAATAATAACCATGCCATATAACCCTCATCACGATATGAATCTAAAGTCCATTTCCGACATACGCACGAAGCTCATTTCCGACATGCACGCGAGCGAACCTGCCGGCGAAAGCTACCATGTATATGCGTGTCCGTGTCTTCACAAGTATTGCTCGCAAAAAGGCGCAACGCCCATAACTTTGGCTGCTAAAACCAGTGTGTTCTGGTCTTTTGTTTGCCAGTAATTCATGTAAATGCATACACCACGCGTACACGGACAGACGCTCGTACTCCTCGAACTTTCCTAGTAACTTTGGCGAATGCTGAGATAGCTGAAAGCTGCAGCATCTCGGGGTGTTAAAACAAAGATTGAGCTGAAGGATAACGAGGCAGAGAGAGAAAGAGCAAGGCGGATGGACAGACAGATGGAGGCCGTCAGATGAAGCGTAAAAAGTTGTACTCTATTATTATTTTTTTCATTTACCATTCTCTGTACTAAAACGCGCCCAATGCCAGCCATTGCTCGTAAACGTGCTTCTAAGCATACATCTTTGATTTTGTTGAAACTCATTTTAGTTTGAACTCACTTTATCACTCAGTGTGATAAAGCATTGAAAACTATGCAACACGTGTTTTTTTTTATGGGTGGAAACATGTTTTTAAGGGGGATAACCGCCCCTCGAATAAAGGCATGTCGAGGGACGTTTTTGCAGTTTCACCCTTAAGCAGTCCACCGATATAAATGAAACAAAAATCAACATTTTTCTGATATAAAGTAAAGCGTGGGCCGGACAGAAAATCTGAGATTGAAAAACCGATATTGGACTCGAATAATACCGATATTTCGATATCAGAGTTGAAAACATTGGAATATCATTATAATTGTTGTTACTGCCATTTAGGTTACTTTTAGTTGTTTTTTTACTACGTTTAACAGCCTTAAAATATAATTACCCACATTAAATATTTGCAAAGTGTGAACTTATTTGTCCACGAGTGTCGAACCAGAAAGGGCCTTTTCTTCCGCGGTTTACACTTGCAATAAGATAAGGTCGTCTCTAAAAGACGAAACTTCAGACGCTCTCTGCTTTTTCCCGTCATTGTTTCATAAAACTTCCTAATTTTAATTTAGATTGTTCACTACTTTTGGATTTGCATAAAAGTTTCTATTTTTTGTTTTTTGTTTGTTTATTCATTCTATGTTGGGTTTGATATATTCAACCATTAATAGTCACACTGGGTCCACGGGACCCAAACAAATTATTTTGATGCCGTACAACTTTTTTTTTCCAATAAAACATATTTTTTTTATATGCGTAAGCGTTTCATTCTTTCCTTTTAAATCGCACCTGCGTTGGATGAAATAAATATACTTTTTGAAAAGTCCACAGAAACCGCTATGTCTATTTCAAAGTACATTGTTTCCAGATTATAAAATCATTTTTTTTTGTCAATAATTACAAGAGTTACAGCAATTTTTGTAAAAAAAATCATTTTTCACGTTCTTTTTTGCATATTTATAATTTAATTTTTGATTTCTAACCAATATCCTCGTATTAAACAAGGTTCAAATTATACCCCACTATTTTTTTCATATCGCTCAATGCATTATTTCATTATTTATAACGATTTAAAAACGCCTGGGTCCTATGGACCCAGTATGACTATAACGTGATTCTAGCTAAGTGTGACTACTAAGGGTTAAGAACATAGCAGAGTATGTTTAGAAATGTATGATAAATGAAGATCTTAGTAAAGACGTTGCTTTTTTATAAAATACTGAGGTTTCACTTAGCCATACACTATAATTTCTACAACTTTGATCTTCACTTTCAAGCTTTTAACGTTTGTAATGAGTTTTCCATGAATATCGGAACATATCGAACACCGGTATTCCCATATAACAAATTGTTGATATCGAAATAATACCGGTAATAGAAAAAGGCCCGATAGGCCAAGCTCTCATCCAAAGCAATGAAAAATCCACTATAGAGAAGTATTTTGAAAAGAATGAAATTAAGGAGTGACACTCCTCTCTTTGAGGGGTGGTTTCCCCCAAAACCGTTTTTTCGCCGATAAAGAAAATACGTGCGTAATAGTTTTCCATGCTTTATCACATATATGAGTTTCAACAAAATAGAAGGCGGACACTTAAGGGGTAACCACTGTAAACGTCTAAAATTAATCGATTTTTCGCGATTTTTTTTTGGTGGGAGGACAAGTAATAGGAAAATAATATTCAAGGATGTTATCAGTCATATCTTCAAGTGAACAAAAAAATGTATATTAAAAAATAATACAAATTGGTGACGCTGGAGCCCCTTTTGCAAGGAATGTTGAATTTGAGACGCTCTGCGGCGTGCAGTATAATTAACGCAAAATTGAATCTGGATTTTTTAAATTTCTATTATTTCACATGAGTATAGCTAGAGAAATACGTAGGGCATTTCGAGAATATTATTTTTTGTGCAATTGGCAAGCATTTAAAGGAAAAACTCGATTTTCAACAGAAAAAAGGAAAATAATTTGTTAATAAATAATGTTATAATGAACTTATGGAAAATCCCGTACATTTTTTTTTAACAGGTACCAAACTTTTTCCCCCTTTTTTAAGATGGTTCAAAGCATGTCTTAAGCGAATTTCAAAAAATCGATATTTTGAAAATTCTACAGTGGTGTTACCCCTTAAGGGCTATGCATAACCTTGAAGTTAACAAACAGATCGATTCTCAATATTTTTTTCGTCCCAGGTATTGGGATGATAAGGTCGAACTTTCGCACGTCGATAGTCCATAGTCTTGACAAGTCACCGTTTTATTATTGCAAAATATGTATAAACAACGTAATCATTGTCATTTCATCTCCGGACTGTAGCCTCCGCACGTTTCAATCGCATACATGATTCCCGTAACTAGATTCATCTAAAGTAAAAAATGGTAAAATATACTTTTAGTACAATGGTGAAGCTACAAAAACACCGGATACTTTTTCGAAATTTTTATAAATTGAACTGTTTCAACGAAATGGTCGATTTTCGACAAAAAAAATAACGACTTTAAACGTTTGTTATTAACAAACGGAGAAGAACATGGAAAAATAATCCGGTCTGTCGATTGAATATGTTATAAAGTTTGTCTAGTCCAAATTTGAATTGAATCGGACGATTGAATTTTGAGATATGACGTACACCAAATTGCAAAGTACACTTTCGAGATAAACGCAAGAGAAGAAAACGTACTAAATGCACTTTTTCCGTATACAATTTTCGTATAAATGTTTGGGTCTGCTCAATATCTTCGGTGGTTCTTTATGGTTTCGAGCACGGGCAATACGAATAGAACATTTATTTTGTTCTAGAATCGTTTTCTTCGTTATAAACAATTTAAATGTTATAATGACGATTGTGACGAAAAAGTGCATTTTGTAGAAAAAAATTTGAAATAAAAAATGTTTCTTTTTTAATTGGGAATGAAAAATGTCTCTTTCATTTTTCTCATGAAAAATTTCTCTTTCATTTTCAGTAATGGAGCTATGAACAAGGAACATTTTTATGAAAGAAACGGAATGATGAGTGAAAGGGATGAAACGATGAGAGACAGGTGATCCGATTAGTTTTCGTCCCTTATATCTCCATTACTAATGGGGCTAGTAAAAAAATTAAACATCTTTCATTTAAAATTTCTATCTATGAAATTGACTCTATCATCCCAATTGATATTTGAAAAATTTAATTGTAAGAAAGTTCCTTGCTGTATGGACTATTTGCTTGAGATAAAGTCACAATTATTTTTCGTGCTTTCAATCTGTGATTCCTGCACCGTTATGACACTCAAGCAGCCTGACTCGACAAAGTCATATCGATGCCCTTAGAAACCATACAACGCACCGCCCAGCGCTAGAGCCCTAACGCAACGGAACGTTCTGACCTGCTCCACTAAAATCGTTATAAGCCGGTCAGTTTTTGGAATTTTTACAAAATCTTTGAACCAAATCAAAGTTAAGATTCTACGCAATAAGAAACTAAAATAAACCAAAAATCGATTTATTGAAATTCCAAGGTTATGCATACCCCTAAAGGCCTTAGGCCACAGTAACGGGTATAAAATCATGTGCGAATTTAGCAATTTTTATTTCGTATGAAAAAGTGATTCACTCATAAAATTAATTACACATCTATTTAGTATGAATATCAAGCCGTTAGAAAAAATATTTTTTTTTTCGATGTACAAAATGGCCGACTATTCGAAACTTCTCAAAACAGCTTTTTTCCAATTGGCGTGACAAATGACTGCAACAATTTTCACTCGATTTACTTCAAATTTAAAAATTATGTGCCTAATTGCATTTTGCGGAGAAGTACGTATGGAACTTCTGATTAATCGAAAACTTTTCATTTTACGAGCAGTTTATGAGCAGTTATAACGAAATTTTCACTGAAAATTCATTTCTTAAGTTCAAATACCTACAACTTTTAAATAAAACAATATTTTTTAAATTCCGTACGTACTTCTCTAGGTATTCTTATGTAGATTGACGAGAATTTTCGTTTTTTATACTAGGTAAAAAATTGTGGATGCTAAATGTCACGCCGCGGAGCGCCTAAAAAAAAGATAACAAAAGAAAATATAGTAGTTTTGTACATCGAAAAAAAATTCTAACAGCTTGATATTCATACTAAACAGATGTGTTTTTGTAAATTTTGTAAATGTAAATTGTTATGTTTTAATTTAGTATTTTAAATTTACATTTAAAAATGTAAATTTTATGAGTGAATCACTTTTTTATACGAAAACAATTGTTAAATTCGCATATGATTTTATACCCGTTACTGTGGCTTACGGCCTTAAGTGATGTTCCTTGTCAGCATAGGAATTGCAAGCTTTCCACGCTCGTAGTGGCATTGAATTTTATTGCGAGCGTCACTGTACAAACAAACTTCGCACGTATGCATCAACGATTGATGGCGCAAATATAGACGTCACGGAAATACGAGTAAAAATATTGTATCACATGGGGTGAAAGATTCTTTTGCTTTCCGACTAAAACTTCTTCACGTTGAGCTACCATCTATTGGGTAGAACGACCCGGATGTATAATGCAGGTGAAATCTCCGCTGCTTTTATTCGCCGCGCTTCGAACTTTCGGTCCAGAATGTCTTCCTTCAAGATTCGTTATATAATTTTGCGGTGACGATTATTGGTATAGAAACGAAATTGAAACTTGTGTGTGTGTGTGTGTGTGTGTGTGTGTGTGTGTGTGTGTGTGTGTGTGTGTGTGTGTGTGCATGCGTGTGGTAAAGGGCATACCATTCTTGCGGCAGCTGCGCATTATATCCCTTCGATCCTCTTGCAACTCTCCCGTCTCCGCACTCCTTACATTCTTTTCACCTCTTTGTCGTATTTCCACATCGGCGAATTCAAGCCGTTATATACACGAGCCACAACTCCGCTCCATTGTTACGTCCCTCACGCCGAGGGTTGAACTCTATAACGCTATATAAGGCGAACGGCGGCGGGGGCAAGGGAGAGGGCTCGCGGGGGTTTACACACGCTCCAGGGTATACCGGGTAACCCACGGGACCGCTGAGACCCGGCAATTTCTCGACCTGAATCTTCGCGAAATTGTGGTAGATCGCGTTCCGCCATTTCACATCGGCATATCATTTTTAGATATATATATATACATATACATACATATATATATATATATATATATATATATATATATATATATATATATATATATATATATATATATATATATATATATATATATATATATGTGTGTGTGTGTGTGTGTGTTTGTGTTTGTGTAATTAATGCCTCGGCAAGTTGATCTTCTGTTTGAGTGTCATCTTCATCCAATAACGCTTGCAGATCGGCGTCCGCAAATGTTTGCGGTCTTCCCGAGCACTCCTTATCCTCAGTCTCAAAATCGCCACTTCTGAACCGCTTGAACCAATCTTCACACGTTGTTTTTGATGGTATATGTTCGCCGTAGGCCTCCTCAAGTAACCGACGTCCTTCAGCTGCTGTTTTTTTTAGGTTGAAGCGAAAAGCAATGCTCCCCGCAAATGCTGTTTATTTGGCACGAACTTTGACATTTTCGAGGTTAGAAAAAAGGTCGTTGTGTTGCGATATTTGTTTATATTACGACTGGGTATTCTTAACAGATGTCCAAGCTATGAAGACACCCAATTTCAGATCGGTATGCGGACTACATGTGTGAAACCCGGGAACTAAGTTGCGCACTTAGTATGAATCCGAAAAAAAACAAAATATATTCTTCATGTGTAAGAGTGTTGTAATTCATGGTACCAGACTCAGCAAAAAAAATGTACACAATGGCAGCATGCTCAACTTTAATTATCAACTTTTCCTTTTTTCCAACCATTGTACGGGTTATATATAAATAAATAAAAACTATGTTGCCTCAATTCTACTATCAACGTTGAAAAATAGTCTACTGAACGTGTATGCCAAATCTGAGCGCAATCCGTCAATTGGTTATCGAGATATCGTGGTTGCCGATTCTTTGGCGTAGCCAGCATTTTTTCTCGGGGTGCCTAGGGGGCCTGACCAAAAAGCGGTTTTGTTCACAATCATCTTTTTTTTAAATTAAACTTCCATAATAAGAAATAATCACGTAACACATATAAAATATGAAGCTTTATTCATACGGTCATGTTAACAACATGAAACTCTTGCAACACCTTAAAAAATAATAAACTATTTTTTTATCATTCTTTAATCTAATTACCAGGATTTAAACTTTACTTTCAGTAGGTACTCAATTAAACAAGTTTCAGTTTTCTATTTTTTTCTGCAAATCAGCCCAACACTCTTTTGAGTGTTGAATGGCTGCTAAGACTTAACCAAATATCATACGCACATACTGGCCCAGCAACGGCTGCCGGATTTTCTGCCGGAAAAGAAAAACAAAAAATTTACAAATTATGAATATAAAAATTCTAATACTAACTTTTTTGTTCTCTTATGCTTTACTTATGTCCATGAACATAAAATAATTGCATTAAAAACGCTTTCTGCATTGTTCAAGTTTTTACCTATCATCGGGATCGAACCTTCGTCTTTCGTTCTAGTGTCGAGCGCCCTACCCACTTAGCCATCCTAACACTTACATAATCCATCGTTTGTTCGTTCCTTACTTTTATGCCGATAATTTAATTAATGACAATAAAGTTTATCGACAATTTTTTTGGTCCATTGAGGTCGTGAAAATAACTCGCTCGTTTTGGGTGAAGTTCCGAAAAGCATACTCCTCTGATCGAGCTAGAATTTTGCACCGAACTCCTCTCATTATCCTAAAAGAAACCCTTAACGGATTTTTGACGACTAGCAATAGTTTTCGATATATCACATTGTAAAGTTTATTATTTCACGCTATACGAGTATATTTATATATCCGATAGATACCCCCCACTCCGCCGGCCGCGCTGCTTCCTGGCAAACAGTGCTCGCCCGGACGTGCATATCACTTGCCATGTGAGATGGGTTAGTTTTGGTTTATTTAATATAGTAGAAGCGCAGTACAATAAATAACATTCAATATGCGATATATCGAAAACTATTGCTAGTCGCCAATATCCTTTTAAAGGTTCTCTTAAAATATTGAAAAGAAGATCTGTGCAAAAGTTCAGCCTCATCAGTGGGATATGCTCTTCGAAACCTTATCCCTTGTTTTTACGCATTACAGTTTAACGACCTGCATTTGCAAAACGCCCAAGAACAAACCATCAATGGCTGGAATAGATCTGGCAAGCCGTTCATCCGCCTACGATACCCCAATACTGATCGCCATATTATCGGTGCGATGGTATTGGCCCACCAATGGCTGGCTTAGATCTGGCAAGCCGTTCAGCCGCCTACAGTACCCCAATGCTGGTCGACGAACTATTGGCCGATTTTCAGCAAACCGTTTAATGGCTGAATGCTGGCATTTTTGTTACGACACGCGACCCTATATGGGCTGAGGATATCATTCAGCGGTCACATATATATTTATATATATACATTCAGGGTGTCGTGTTATGAATAGATAATCCTGCAACTGTCGATAGGTCAGATCATGTTCTACTATATGTTGGAATTTCAGTTTAGTAAAAGTCCCATGGTTTTCAAGATGTTAGGCTTGATGTTATTTTTGTTTTTAATCATCTGCTTTTGGTTTTTCGCATGCCATTTCTACAAGTAATATGAATTGACAATAACTAAGCAACTTTTTGAAGTAACTAACACGATATGCATAGTACATTTTTTTACACCGCAGGCTATCAAAGTCAGATGTTCGAATTGGTTTGTATGAAAATTCTGCATAAGATCTTTTTTCATAAAGTTTCCTTAACATGTGACGTTTCGAACATGTATTTCGAAACGTTTGCACGCCATGGGAAAAATTAATAAGGAAGGAAAATGGGTGTCGCATGAGTTGACAGAGAGACAAATGGAAAATCAAAGAGCCACTTCCGAAATTTTGCATTTGCGGCAGAACAGAAAGAGTTTCCAGCATCGAATTGTTACTGGCGATGAAAAATGGATATATTTCGAGAATCCCAAACGCAGAAAATCGTGGCTTTCACTTGGCGGAGCGTCAACATCGACGGCACATCCAAATCGCTTCGGAAAAAAGACAATGCTCTGCGTTTGGTGGGACCAGAAAGGAATCGTGTACTATGAGCTGCTGAAACCGGGCAAAACTGTCAATGGGCATCGCTACCGACAACAACTAATCAATTTGAACCACGCATTCCTCGAAAAACGGCCAGAATGGGACACGAGACACGAACGTGTGATATTGCAGCACGACAACGCTCCGTGCCATCGCAGTTCCATCGTCCAGGACACCATCAAAACAATGAAATGGGATCTGCTACCGCACCCGCCGTATTCGCCAGACCTGGCCCCTTCAGACTATCACTTGTTCCGGTCGATGGCGCATGGCTTGGGTGGGCTACTTTGGACGAATGGTTTCAGTCCAAAGACGCGTCTTTTTATCGTCGCGGTATTTATGTACTGCCAGAGAGATGGCAAAAATGTGTAAATAGCGAGGGACAATACTTCGAAGGAACAATTTTTTGTATTTGTCTTGAAATTTTCAATTTTTTAGTGGTAAAAAAAACCCGGAATCTTAGTTGCGCACCTAGTATAACGTCCACAACACCGATTGCCAATTGGGGACGTTTTCCGCGCACCCTTGTAAATAAACGTACAAAAGTACAAGATAATACATTTTAATTTTTTTTCCCTTAATTTGTACATATTCTTGAAGGATCAGTAAACGTGTGTGAAAAATTTCAGAAACAAAACTCGAGCAGTTTAAAGGTTGTTCCCTCCTAAGTATCGCCTCTAAAACAACGTTCTAGACACGAACCCTGCCTTAAGGGCTTACAGGAATGTGGAATAAAAAAAAATTGGTCTAAGAGATGTTTTGAACCATCTACAATAAGGGGAAAAAAGTTTGGTACCTGTAAAACAAAGGTCCGCAAGCCCGGATGGGTCTGCGGGAGCAGTGGCTGGCCCGTGTGCGAAACGTCGGCCGTTTGTCTCCGAACACAATTTTCAAAACGGCACGCAGCATAACTCCAACAATTTTCATTCTGTTCACTCCAAATTTCGAGCACATCTTCAAAATAACATTCCGAAGAGAAACACGGACGGGATTTTCCATGAGTTAATTATAACATTAGTTATTAACAAATTATTGTCCTTTTTTTCTGTCAAAAATTGAGTTTTTACTTTAAGGCGGGATATACATTTACAACTATCAAAAAATCGCTTAATTTTTTTCTTCTTTAAACGATACGATTATATATGTAGAATATTTTTCTAAAGTTTCAAAGCGAAATTCGAAAAACTTCAAACGTGACAGCCCGTCACCGCTCGATTCGGAGCGGGCGTGAACTTCAAACGCGTTTTTCTCAAAACTGCATTATCGAAATTGGTGTGCAGGAGTACTCAAAAACTATTAAGCCGATTAAGTTGAAACTTGGGAGAAATATTGATAATATTGGTACCTTCTACTTGAAGAAAATTGTTTTTAAAAAATTGGAATAAAACTATTTTTTTCATCCACATTTTACAGAAATGTTGCGTGAAATGTTGATTTTTGTTGTAAATGCGTGCCATTTTCTCAAATTTGCATTTTCTTCATTTCAATTACCGTCACATAGAAACTATACATGTTCTAACAGAAAAAATGTATGACTTTTTTTGCAAATCAAAGTCTACGGGAAGCTAGACTGCACGCTGATTCGCAATTCCCGCGGCGACCTAGCTGTAACACTCTGCCACAGCTCCGCCGTTTGATGACGAATTAATTTTTAAAAACTGTTTCGTATACTTAAATATACCTATTAAAGTATACGTATTAAAGTATACCTAAAGTCTGATAATTGTAGATTCATTATTCCTTGGTTTGAAAAATCCTTCAATAATGCTTATTTTTTCCTGTCTAAATGTATATCCCGCCTTAAATGCTTGCCAATTACACAGAAATTCATATTTCCAAAATCCCCGACTTATTTTTCTCGCTATACTGATGTAAATTAATAGAATTTTTTAATTTTTTCCAAATTCACATTCGCGTCAGTTATACTGCGTGCCGCAGAGCATCTCAAATTCAACATGCCTCGCGAAAAGAGCTCCAGCGTCACTATTTTGTATAATTTTTTAATATAAATTATTTTTCTGTTTACTTGAGAATATGAGTAATAACATCCTTCAATATTATTATCATCTAACTTGTCCTCCCACCAAAAAAAAAATCATGAAAAAATCTCTTAAGGGGTTACATGGGTTTGAAAATTTAACAAAATCCATTTTTTTTAATTTTATTATATAATAGTACAATATGTCTTTTTTTTCGATCACAACTAATTTTACATGGCTATACGTAGTGTAAATTGTACCAAAATTTGAACTATTTTGCATAAAACTCTGCCAAGAACTCAAAGTAAATTTTTTTTTTCGATCCTTCGTTTAATCACGAGCTATACTTATCCACTAACAGAAAAAAATGGTTTCTCAATTTCAGATAAAGCTATCATGAATTATCCTGACAACCACGAGGACACTTTTTTGTGAGTGGTTTCCAGAAACCAGGTCCCACCGGCTGAATTTCCCAAATTTTTTTATGACAGTTTTTAAAAATATTGTTGAAATACTGCTCTTTTATGTATTTAACATTTTGAATAAAATAATATATATATTATAGTTGTTTAAATAGAGAAAATTTGCTTTTTTTGGCTTCGAAACCCACGTAACCCCTTAATTGTATACGTTTGCAGTCGTGTGTGCCCTTAACGGACGTACTTCACTGAGAAACTGCTCTTTCGCCGTATAGCAAAAATGACTGAAAATCGTAAACATTGCCGCGTCACCTTTACCGATCCCTCGTTCCCATGTGCACAAAAGCATCGCTAAAATTCTGATACGAGTACACCGGACAAATTTTCAAATGTGTTCGCGTAAAAATAAATGTTGAGCATGAGAGAGGAAAAAAACAAAGGCGAGTGAATTGTTTCGAGCCAGCGAATTTCATATGACAGGTGCAACATATACGTGGGGGAAAGTGCGAAGTTGTACGTGATAAAGAGACCCGGTGTAATTCACAGCCCGTTAATTATATTGCTCGAGACAGACGGATGCGAATCTCGTGTGTAGGGCAAAAGAAACCACGACGGCACCGAACCCACTATGTACATCCAGTCGTGTGGAAACGATCAAAGGGAATGCGGCGCACGTCTGCAGGCTTGCAGCCCTAGTTACCAGTGCGCCAAACACGTTTGCAATTACACTCAACGATGATAGGGACACTCGGAATGTGTTTTTTCTTTTCCCCCATTCGCACCAAGAAAATCCACGAACCATCCGTGAACGCGTTTCAACTTGAACTTGATTATTATTAAATTTCGCGTCAACTTGGAAAATGATTTTATCCAAGGGTTGTCGTATTCCATTGTTCGGCAACTTTATGAACTCTCAGCTTTACAGTGCACCCGCGCAATTCCTTTCAACTCGCTAATTGTCGACGGTTGAATATTTTTCGTCCTCACGTTTGGAATTCAGTCGCGTAAAGCGACACGAACGTTAATGAAAGAACGTTGTTCTCGTTGAAAGCTTCTCGATTGTTTTCTTTTTTCCTCGTGGGAATAGTGTTTTGAGAAGAACCGTCGCATCAAGGACGGTCTCCTCCGCCCCCGAAATAACAGGAACTCCCGTCGGTACGCGCTGGATTTCGCTAAGATACCCTCGATCTTCTCTCACATACGAGGCTTTCCATGGGAAATGAGCCACCCCTATTTTACGCAAGACGTCCACAGTTCCGCAACCCAGGTAGGGAAAAAAGGCTGACGATGGAAACAAACTTGTGCGAGCCTTGTTTCACCGAGCCTGAGTGAGACAGACCTGGGCCAGGTTTCATTGCGTCGTTTGGAGCAGCCTGGAACCAAGACTGGCTGCTTAGCCTAAACTCAGGGTTATTTCAAGCTTTATTCAGCCAGTGAATTTTAAGGCTAAAAAATCAAGGCTGGATGCAGGCTTGTTTCAGGTTGTCATAAAATAAAATAAATTTTAAATAATATTTTTTTTGTACTTTTATGAAAATAAAAATTAGCAATAAATTTGTCGGGTGCGAAGGCACGAAAAACGAAAGCGAAGGAGGCAGCTCAGAACATTTAAACATATTCTCTTATCGATATTTATGAGGTACACAAAAAAGTTTTTTTCTCGTCACATACACATTTCGTATATACTCACTCTCTGGGGTTTGCGTACACTCTGTGTATTACGTGCCCCATAAACAATAAATAAAATAAAGTATTGTGTTTAAAATATTTTATATATATTTCATAACAAATAATATAATGAATAATAAATATATATAATAAATAAAATCAATTCTTTACAAATTTATTAAATTTATCCCAATGTAGAATATAGAAAACTAAAAAACAGGCCTCATATAGCCTCGAGAAGAGTTTGGGATAAGCCTGGTCATAAATGCTCGTGAAGGCTTCATTAAGGCTCGTTTTGAACCTTGTTGTTTCGTCGTTTCAGGCTTAGTACAGGCTTTTCTACCAGCCTTTGGTCAAGCCTGTGTGCAACAGCCTGAAACCGCGTTATCATTCAGGGGTTCAGCTAGGTCTGAAATCAGGCTGGTGCTCAGCCTGAATAAAAAAATGTGAGCCTTGTTTCAGAGCTTGGCGAGCCCTTTTTTCATCGTCAATTCCTACCTGGGAAGTGCCTTCAACGCTCTGCTTGCACTGCGATAGTGTGACATTTTTCTTGCCGACAATACATGAGCGTTTAACTCCGGACTCTTCATCGCGCCTACACTAGGATCGCTTCTACACACGAAATAATTATCTATGTGGACAGTTCCGAATGCTACAAAAGACTCTCCTGACGAGGAAAGGTCGCGAGATCGATCTCTCCGATTTCGATGAAATTTCGCATGCTTGTAGAATGGGTAAAAATAGGCGACACGTATTTTTTTATATCTACGGAACCCTATTTTTAAGGGGTGAAACACACCCTCGAGAATAGGGGTGTTTTCGTTTTTCGTCGATAACGTTATCGTCCTCTTTTACCATGTATAGTACGCGGGAAAATAAACGTTGTTGCAATTTGAATTTTTTTCATATCTCGTACTGTTAAAACGTTATCGACGAAACACGAAATACACCCCTATTTTCGAGGGTGCGGTTCAACCCTTAAAAATCGGGTTCCGCAAATTAAAAAAAAAACGTGTTGCCTATTTTTACCCATTCTAGAAGCATGCCAAATTTTATTGAAATCGGAGAGATTGACCTCGCAACTTTTACTTGTGAGTGTCTGTCGTTAAACTCCGCGCCTCGGTTTAAATTCCAACTTTTTTGTCATTGTGTTTCGGATACAAAACGGATAATAGTTTTGTTTTTTTATTATTATTGGATGTCATACGAAATTAACGCTACCCCCACTCCACTGCCACTGTGTTGTAGGAGAGTGGGGGGAGCTGCACATGCTAAATGGTCATATGCCTGTGATCAGTTGAAAAATGCCCTCTCCCTACCCAATTCTTGTTATTAATTGTAAAGTTATATTACAAATTGCATTACAAATATATCACAAAAATGTTATAACAATTATTATACAAACAAACCTCAACGAACTCAATTATAATCCTCAATGTATCAATATTTTTTGAAAAACCATAGAGACCAACTCATATTGTTCACATGTACAGTAGAACGTCGATTATCCGACCGTCAGTTATCCGAAACGTCAATTGTCCGAATGGCGATTTGGTTTATCCGAAACGTCAATTATCCGAATAGTGATTTGGGTTATCCAAAATATCAATTATCTAAACAATAATTTTGTTCTCCCGAATGCTCAGTCATTCGAACGATTACGCCCTAGATATTGTTGCACGATGTATACATTGTGTACGTCCCCTCCACTTTCTCTGTCTGCGCTCGCGCGCACTTTGCTTTCCGCTGGCAGTGGAGATTTGGCAGCAAAGAAGCGAACTTCCGTTGTGAAGCAGAAGAAAATCGTGGACTTTTTTAAAAATGAATAGATAAGAACTCAAAGATGTACGGATATTAATTATTTTTAAATACATATTTAAGGGCATGTACAAGGTCAACATAACCTCACATATTTTCCTACCCAATTTTATCATAGATGGTTAATTTTTTCGGGAAAACAAAGCATTAGGCTCTGGAGAATTCCCTGACGCAGAGCTTGATGATTTCCTTTGGCCCTAAATATTATCAATTTCTGAGAAATCTCTGTTCGAAAATTTCAGCTATTTATATTAACATCGTTCTATATCATTAAATAATACAATGGTTATTTTCAATTCACCAAAAATGTACTTGTATTATTAACGTATTAATGTTTATCGTATTTTTAAATATATATGTTTTGTCATATTAAGAGAATCAACGTTTTTTTCGCCCACGGAATATGGCTGTTCGGTTATCCGAATTTTCGATTATCCGAAAGGCACCCGGTCCCGATCGATTCGGATAAACAACGCTCTACTGTACCTGTTTTTTATTACCCGCAAAGTCAGATGACATTTTCAGTGCCACGAAATAGTTGCACTTTGTGTAATATCTGTAGATTTTTTACCTCATCTGGGTAACAGATATCTCTTCTCTGATACTTTATTCGCAATTAAATTTTTTCGGCGCATTTACTCGTGATATTAAGGGGTCAGTCTACTTTGAAAATATCAAAAAATCGAAAGCAAGCAAGACTTGAAGAAATCGACGATAATGAGCAATCAGAAGGGATTTTGTACGCTGCAGGAATTGCCGATTGAGTTTAGGTAAGAGTTTTTGATAGTGGAAACTTCAAACGCGTTTTTCTCGAAACAACGTTTTCAAAATCTACCTCCATTGTATCTCTAAAACTAATAAACCGATTCTCTTGAAATTTGAACCACACATTGTAAACATGATTGGCAACAAGATGAGCCTCGATGGTTTTAAAATGTTGATTTTTACTTTTTCTTTGCGAAAAACTGCGAAAAAACGCGTTTTTTAAAACTTTTTTTCGTTTTTCATCTGCCATTTTTTAAATTTTTTGATAAAACTTTATATCCGAGGGTCATTTTGTAGCTTGTGTCATACTGAATCTAATGGACTTTGATTTTTTGTTTCAGACAAGCCGCTGTCGAGTTGTGATGGAGCTACCTAGCCCACCTATTTTTGGGGCGTTACGTTAAACTGTAGTTTTTGTACTTAATATGAATAAAAATGAATTAAATTTTTTTTAATGTATTTCAAGACTTTATTTATCAAGCCCAGTAACTTTTATATTCATACCTTTTATAAAATCCCCCAAAAAAAATCGCGAAAATAGCCTTTTTTCGTGGCTCCAAAGTGGACTGGCCCCTTAAAAAACGGGATTAGCGACAGGATTGAATACAGTGTGCTATGGGCGATATGTGAAAAGTTGTTAACTTTAATGTTAAATATCACGCGTTAGAAATGGCGAAGCTCCTTCAAATTTCATAGACAGTTGGACGTTGCAGGGGCTTTAACGCAGTATAAATTTTAAGGGGTTATGCCTAGTTGTAAAAGTCGAAAAATCACTTTTTTTCAAAACCAATATAGTTTGACAGTATATCATCTTATAAATGTTCCCTGAAAATTTCAACGTGATCGGATCAAAATTGACGGATTTATAGGCTGTTATATTGACGCCGGTCGGAACGCTCGGAGCGTCGTTTCAAACTTCAAACGCTTTTTTTCTCGAAAGTACGTTTTCAAAGTTGGTGAGCAAAATATCTAAAAAACTACTGCATCGATCTTTCTGAAATTTTTAGGGATCTTTCTAAATGTAAAAATATAGTATTTGATCGAAGGATCTTTTATCCGGTGTTTATTTTCGATTTGGCGAACGAAAAATGCCAATTTTTTCGCAAAAATCAAGACTCACTTTAAACACGCGGCATTTTTTAAAATTTGATATTTCGGAAATTCCTTCGCTTGATCATAGGATAAACTAACATACTAACGAAATCTGTTTGATTTTTCAACATTAAATAACCTGCTTCAGAAGGGCATTGCTCATCGCAAAAGAGAAGATTTTATCACCAAAAATAAAATAACAAAGCAGTCTTAAAACGATAATTAATTCAAAATAAAATTAATTATTCGTTTCAAGACTGCGTTTTAAAATTTATTTTTGGTCAAAAAACGCAAAAACATTCTTGCTACCCTAATGGATATTCTTATACAAAATAATTGCCGAGTGTTCTTCCGATCATACTTTTCCAAATACCCAATTGTTGTAGAAATTTACCATTACGATTTCCCGAACAAAAATCCCAATAATTAGCGCTTTTCGACTGTTACAACTAGGCATGACGCGTTACTTTTGTAACTTTGTAATTATTAATTTAAAATAAAATGAATTATTCGTTCCAAGACTGCTTGTTTAATTTTATTTTTGGTGATAAAACGCAAAAACTTCCTTGCCAACCTAATGGATATTCTTATACAAAAAAAATGCAGAGTGTTCTTCCGATGATACTTTTTCAAATACCCAATTGTTGTGGAAATTTACCCCAACGATTTCCCGAATAAAAATCCCAATAATTAGCGGTTTTCGACTGTTACAACTAGGCATAATCCGATAAATTTTGCCAGTCAGTTTGTGCTCGCGCTGCGATACAAAATTGCAACATAACCCGTTAAATTTTACAAACATTTTTCATCGGCTATAAATTTCTAGAAATTCCATCGAAAAAAGAATTCGGGCGAGATCTAGGTTGACAGAGTTCCCGACTGTTGAAAAAAAAATCCAATTTGGGGACGAACCCATTACCCTTTACGATCATATTTTTACGACGGTGCATTGTAAGTTTCATTTGCATATGTGTAGTTAAAATATCCGAGCAACGCTTGCGAGTGCACAATGAAGATCGCTCTCAACATTATGAAGTTAATTCTGGCCGACGTGAAAAATGGGGTTACTCGTTTGACACGGAATGCCGCATAGGTGTATGCATACATGTCTCTTTTATATACGATAGGATCGCATATATACGACAATCGGAACGCCCAGTGGTGATAACTTGGTCGTCTCTACGGCATCGAAGCATCCACCACCAAATGGTTTCGAGATTTGTCCCAGAACAGTGTCTCCCACTTTACTGTATATCTGTACTCGTGCCCTCCCAGGAGTATCCCTCTTAGCATTCTCGATACCAGTATCAATATGTCTGTGTGTGCTCTTGAGACCGGATATCGCAATATCACTCTTCGGAGTAAAGTTGAGTGAAATTGTTTGCGATCACTGATGTCTTCAATACGGTACAAAGTTTTTTTGTTCTCGATATTTCGCTCTCGAAGACTCGAAATTGTCAGTTTTACATTTCGTAGTGAGATTTCTCAGATAACGAACAAAATCCAATGTATACGGGGATATGTCTTTCCGCTGCAGTGTTATAAAAATATTGCAGATGAATTTTTTTTTTACGACCATTTTCCGGTTTATGTGCATACAGTTTCTTGTATCGTTGACTCTATATGGCTGGCCTGCCATTGCGCGCGACGCTTCGACGGCGCACCGATTTTCACACGCTCTTTCACTTTTTAAGGGGAGGGTAGGGGTTTGCAATTTTGAAATATCGATTTTTTTTGTCTTTTCCTATAGCTAAACATTTCAAGAATATAATCCCAAAATTTCAAGTCAATCGGAGCAAAACTCTCGAAATTATTGACTATTTAGTCCCGCTCCTCTAACACTGTAGCTCCGACTTCTCTAAACTTCAAACGCGTTTTTCTCGAAACCACTTTTTCAAAGTACGTGTTCACTGCCATTTGAAAACTGCATGACCGATTTATTTCAAACTTGGTACACACTTTCGACATATAAAATACCTCCCCCCAACGGTTAGTTTGAGATTTTTTTTACATTGAGGGGGGTTTTCCACCCCCAAAATGGCGGAATTTTTCGTGAAAAATAGCACTTTTCACTTTACATGGCCACCAAAAATTTAGAAATGAAAAAAAAATGATCAAAGACCGTTGGGGGGAGGATTTGACGATACTTTGACTACATTTTAATGGTACTTGATTTCAGATAATTTCTAGCTGAGATACAGTGAACACCGCAAATCGTGTTTTTCCAAAGGCGTTCTTGGAAAAGCTTTGTCACCGGCTTGTTTATAGATATTTTCGCGTACAAATTTCACGGAATGTTCTTGAAATGACACTTAACAATGTACAAAAGGTTTCAATAAATTTATTCTATCCATTTAGATGAAAAAAATCGCAAAAAGTGTTTTTTTTTCACGCTGAAACCCCTACCCTCCCCTTAAACAACCAGCCGTCGACCGCGGCTTCGCGTGTGTTCGAAAATTGGTTCCTGTGTACGTTGAGAATGAATTTTGCGGTCATACCTCATTGAGGTTTATATCCTGAGGTTACTGTGAAGCAGAGGTGGGCAAAAAGTAATTAAATTAACAATCAACAATTACTACCGCAATCGATAATTGGATTGCTTTGTAACAGATTACTGAAGTCACTAGTTACCCCGAATACCAAGTGTAATTAAATACTGTGTAATTTAATTGAAAGCTAATCTGATACAAATCAAACGATTACATATTAATGTAAATAATGTAATTGTGCGTGCTACAAAAATCCGAGTTACAGTTCTTGCAATTCACGAGCGCGAGGGGACCTTACACGTGTCGTAAATCGTGTAATTTGGAGGTTCACATGATATTTTCTCCTATATTATGCGATAAACAATAACAATGTAATTAGATTAAAAGGTATTTGAATACATTCTGATCAGATTACTTTGTAATTAAATACATTATAACAGATTACATAATATGCACTGAGTAATTCAATTGTAATGCAATAATATCCAATTCAATGATTTTACCCTGCAATTGAATTACTTTGTAACCAGATTAATAATCAAATTACAATTTGTACAGTCGTGCTGTATATTGGAATCGGAAAAAAATAGCAGAAGGCAAGTTTTTTGACAGGTGATTTTGTAGGTGCTGCGGGTGCTAAATCCAAGTTTGCCTAAAAATTGGGGTGTAGGGTTTTTTTTTAGGGGATGCAGCGGGATGGAGGTGGAGATGGAGGTGGATGCAAAACTACAACCCCCACGAGGTCGGCGCCGGGAGACAAAATGTTCAGAAAAATCCGGGCTCTATTTTTGTCCACGGCGCCGAAGTCGTGGAAGTTCATTTTGAGGTGGAAAAGTGGGGTGAAATATTGAAAAATCAGTTTTAATTCGATAACTCTTTAGGAAAAATTCATACAATATTTGTTCAAATGGGAACGTTATAGCCTTTGAAAAGACGCGTCGATCGAGTATTTGATCAACCCTCTCTAATAATATCTTCACCTAAAAAAACATTGTTGAAGTATCAAAAAAAATTGTTTATTAAATAACTCAAAAACAATCGTTTTCAGGGATGGTTTAAGTATACGTAATGTAGAGAATAATTTTCTCTATATTTTCGTTTCTATGGACCACCCTTGAATTTTGCTCTTTCCAACCCCTCTCGCGGGTTGAAAATTCAAAACGAAATCCTGGGAAAGCTATTGACCGAAAATAAACAGATACGAGTTTGGCGCTGTGGATGAAAATGTAGCTGAGGGTTCAAGCTACAAATTGTTCTACGGCGGCGAATTCGTGCGGTCAATAGTTTTTCCAGGATTTAATTTTGAATTTTCGACTCCCGAGAGGGGTTAGAAAATAAAAATTCAAGGGTGGTCCACAGGAAATGAAAGTACAGCGAAAATTATTCTCTAAATATCGTATATTTAAACTATACCCAAAAAATCGATTGTTTTTGAGTTATGCAATAAACAATTTTTTTTTTGGTATTTCAACAATTTTTTTGGGGGTGAAGATATCATCCGAGAGTGATGATCAAATACTCGATCGACGCGTCTTTTCAAGGACTACAACCTTCCCATTTGAACAAAAATTGTCTGAATTTTTCCTAAACAGTTATCGAATGAAAACTGATTTTTCAAAATCTCACCCCACTTTTTCACCAGCAAAATGTACTTCCACGACTTCGGCGCCGTGGACAAAAATAAAGCCCGGACTTTTCTAAACATTTTGTCTCTCGGCGCCGACCTCGTGGGGGTTGTAGTTTGGCATTAATCCACCCCATCTCCCATTTTTAGGCCAACTTGGATTTAGCACCCAGCGGCACCTACAAAATCATCTGTCAAAAAACTAGCCTTCTTCTAATTTTTTCCAATTCCAATATACAGCACGACTGTACTAACGAGGAACATCCCTCATGTGACACCCTTCGATTTTGTAAAAATTTGGATATGTTATAAAGCACCGAAAAGTAAGCGATACGTATTTTTTTTATCGGCGGAAAAACGGTTTTAAGGTCTGAAACGCACCCTCAAAAAAGGGGATGTTTTTCGTTTTTCGTCGACAAAGTTTTAACGGTACGAGATATTTAAAAAATTTCAAATTGCAACAATATTTATTTTTTTGTGCACTATACATTGGAGATGAGAACGATAACGTTATCGACGAAAAACGAAAAACACCCCTATTTTCGAGGGTTCGTTTCACCCCTTAGAACCGTTTTTTCGCCGATAAAAAAAATACGTATCGCTTACTTTTCGGTGCTTTATAACATATCCAAATTTCAACAAAATCCAAGAGTTTCACCTGAGGGATGTTCCTTGTAAGATGCGCCTCAGAATTGTATTCAAATTCTAGCACCTTGATTTCAGTCTGGAAGAACGACTCAACAAGCAGGACCTACAATTTTATAAACCAGCAAGCTAATCGAATATTCCCGTAAAAACGGCTGACAGGGGTAGTACGAAGGTAGCAGGATATTTACCTGTCGTGAGCAGATTCCTCGAGGCAAGTGATGACAAGTTCAAAGTCGTTGAGCCTCTTTTTACTGAGAACGGATTTGAGATGTCCCGCGAGTCTCTGTGCTTCGTCAGCGGCGAAGTCCTGCCCGAGCAGGGAGGTGATTCTAACGAGCTTGACGCTTTCGTTGGCGGCGAGTGCCTCGAAGAAATCGTTGAGATAGCTGGGTTCGGAGCCGCGTTCAATTTGAAATACAACTTCGAGAGCTTCGAGGGTGCACGCCGAGCTCTCGAGGATCCTCGTCCATCCGGCGAGTTCGAGAGGTGACGTTTGTACGAGTGGTGCGAGTGGCCTGTCGTTCGGAGCCGGTCCAAAACCGGGGCCTGCACCGACCAGCCTGCAGACCGCGGATATATTTCCGTCCGATGCACCGGCAGCTTTGAGCAGCGAGAACACCGTTCTCGGTGGAACTTCGAGGGGGCTCAATTGATTCAATATAAGATGCGTTTTTGGTCCTAGAAGAGCGGCCAGATGGCCGATTATGCCTGAAGGTAGGCCCTCCAGTTCGCGTCTGAGAATATTGGAATACTGTGCGATCGATGTGAGATAATAGGCGGCGAGAAATTCCCCGATCGCCATGTGTATAGGTGTGTACAAATCGGTCTTGCGCCGTTGGCCAAAGTTCAAGCCCCGGGTGAGAAAGCCAAGCCTCGTCACCTCGATACCACCACCTCTCGCGCGAAGTTCGGCCTCGGTGTAGCAGGATCTACCCTCGCGCAATGCCGATAGTGCCAACTTGCCGAAGTCTTCGAGCCTCTTTCTGCAATGGCCCGGTATCTCTTCGTCGTTTGGTACAGGCCTGTCGAGGCTCCTGCGAACTATACACTTGACCGCCGCCTGCACCAAAGCACTAGCCTCGCTTGGCAAACTACCCGAGTCCTGATAAAGCGCGCACACCATCACCCAACCGAGGGGATGTTGTACCAATTGTTTGACCGGGCTCGATTGAACGCTCAGTGCCTCGAGAAATTCGCACGCTCTCTCGGCAAGATCGTTGTGGATGAAGTAAGCGACGCAGAGCCTCTCGACGTGAGCCCATTCCAGACCAGCCAAATGAATCCTCCGTTGTACGAGGGGCGAAAGGGTCGAGGCGTTCCCGGGCCCGCAAGTCACCAAAATTCTCGCATCTGGGAATAAACGACCCTCGAGTAGATCGGCCGCGTCGCCGAGCGAGGCTCTACCACCGAGACACTCGTCGTAACCATCGAGAACAAACAGAACCCGATCCTCCATTAGGTGAAGGGTTCGCCAGACCTGAGCAACCGCGTCACCCAGGGCTGATGTCCTTGGAAAAAGTTCACGATCCAGATAATTCAAGAGCGGACTGCCTCGTAACTCGCGCAGGGGGACTATAAATGCCAGCGCGGGACCGTCACCCTGGGTCGCCCACTGATGCAAGAGACGCAAGCAGAGAGTCGTTCTTCCACTTCCTGGACCACCCTCGACCGCCACTCGCCTCGGCGCTTCCGATATCGTTCCGTCGCTCAACTGTAACAGAAATGAAAACAAGCGCGATGTTACTTTGTGAGACCAGTCCAGTGATTATTGTATTTTCTTTATATAGCAATGGTATGGTATATCGCTGTCATACATGCAGGATTTTATATTTTTCGTCCTCGTTCAAGCGCTCGTATTGACGCAGTTTTTTGTCGTATTTTTTCTGTTTGTCTGTTTTTTAAACTTTAAGCATAATAACTCGTTTTCATTGAGTTCACAATCACCAGTATTGTCTTGGATCGCCCCGGGAGCTTGAAAATAAATCATTGCAAATCACCATCTCAACACCTGGGAATAACTATGAGAAAATACGAATTTTTACTTAAGGGAAGGTTCTGCCTTGGTGGGCCAAAAAATGTTTAATTTTTCACAAATTTTTTATGCGAACAGTATTAAATATAGAATGTTGAAGTCCTTAGTCCCGGACAGGTGATCTGGAGCAAAAAAATCAAATATATTTGGACTTTGTACAACATTGTGTCTAAGTTGACCTAGAATCAAGAAGAAGAAAAAAGTGAGCAAAAAACTGCGAACATTTTTGGGAAAAAAAAACAAACTTCCTTCCGATCGCTCACTATTTTTTTATTTTTCAATTTTCCTTCTTGATTCTAGGTCAACTTATGCACAATACTGTACAATGTGAAAATATGTTTGATTTTTTTGCTTCAGATCACCTGTCCGGTACTTGGGACTTCCGCAAGTGAAGAATGTCATCACCCGCGCACCGACATACGTGGCTCCGCCCACTCCCACTACCATGTTTTGTCAAACTTTGAAAAATATTTTGATGTTTGATAAAGACCGCTTAGTCAACATATCAAATATCAACATTCTATATTTAATACTTTTCGCATGAAAAAATTGGTGAAAAATCGAACATTTTTTGGCCCAACAAGGCAGAACCTTCCCTTAACGGATCTTATTTTATTGAACGCACACACTGCTAAAAAAATATTTAATTTAAATAGGATTTATTTAAAAGAAATAGATTTTTTCCTTGACTCACGGCCTACTACGATTTGATTTCTTTCAAAGATATTTTTTAAATTTGTTTCAGCTATTTTTTCAAATATTAAATGTATTCAAATTGAATAAATAAAGAGTTGATTAAAGTAAATCTTGATTTGCTTACAATGTACACTGTAAATCTAAGTGTACTATATGCATGAAATATTTAATAATATCCTAAATGAAATAAAACAGTTCATTTACCACAACGATATTGTATCGTAATTCGTCATTCCCTGGTCTTCTGAAATGATTTTTTTCGGAGAAAATATTTCACCTAAGTGGAATCGAACCGAGAACCTACCTACTCATAGCTACGCACGCTGCCCCTATGCTACCGAGTGCTTGTAACATGTTTGGCCGCAGATATGATATAAGAAACCAAATGAATTCCTGTAATTACTTGTTGTATCACATAAACTATATCAATTAGTTAATATCATTGTGATAATTAGAGTTTTATCGAATAACATTCTATATATTTTTCAAACATAACCTCTATTCCTCTCTCTACCCTCTCTACCTCCACTCCCATTTGATATGTGTTTTGCAATAAAGAAAAACCTTTAGTTCCATCAAATAGAAAAATGGTTGACTCTATAAAAATTCTATTTCATTTAAATTAAAAAAAATCGAATAGATTCATTTTGTGGATTCAACTAAATTGTTTTTTGAACAGATGATACCGAATCACAGATTTATTAGGATTAAATAAAATATTTAGTTATTGGACGATATTAAATAGATTTTGATTTGAATAAATAATTATATTCAAAATAAATAATTCCAATAATGGCATGCAATAGGAAAAGTTTGATTTAACGAAAAATCTAGTTAATTCAAATTAAACAAAAATCAAAGTGACGCGGTTAGTTAATATCAATAGAATTTTTCTGTCAATGCGGGAATAGTATTTTTCTATATTTGGGGATTTTTATCTCTGAAATAAGATTTTGATGAATATGGTAATCTATGCATGTCTAGTGCGAGAAAGTGACTGACAAGAAACATCACTTGAGTGTCCGCCTTCGATTTTGTTGAAACTCATGTGTTTTTTCGGCGGAAAAACGGGGTTAAGGGGGAGAACCACCTCTCGAAGAAAGGAGTGTCACCCCCTAATTTTATTTTTCTTCAATACTTCTATCGTCGATTGTTCATTGCATTACATGAGAAGAATTTTGGTTTCTGCTTCATTCAGATCGGTAAACTGGGTGTGGGTAAAACTGCAAAGTTAGCCCTCGACACGCCTTTCTTTGAGGGGTGGTTTCCTCACATGAACCGTTTTTCTCCCGATAAAAAACTACATATCTACTAGTTTTCAACGCTTTATCACATATATGAGTTTCCACCAAATGGAAGGTGCACATTTGAGTGATGTTCCTTCCGAGCTCGGTCTCGGTTTCGGGGAAGTTTTATTGTGGGGTTAAATCAAGCGGATCGGGTTTTACAAACCAATCATAAAATAGCATTGCCTCTGGTTCGTTTTACATAATTATTCACGATTATTTTGTAACATCCATGGTTGGTATAATTAAATGTAGTGCATCATGAAGTTAATTATGGCCGACAAGGCCTGACAAGGCCAATACAAGGAAAATGTTAGGAGTTACTCGTTGACTAGTAATAGCTCAAGGCAGGGACAAATTCCTAAGTCGCCGGATAAGACCCCGCCAATGCCCATTAGAAGCATTGTGTAAAGAGCTTGTAAACGCACCATTATACGGTAGTGGCCGCTTAACGAAATTGCCCGGTTATTATCGATATACCATGTATTATCTTACATGACAAAGGCAACCACATCGTCACCGCATTGATAACTCTTTTATCACGTTCATTCGTACGCCCGATGGGTCTACAAAATTAATCATCGCTGCATATAGCGACCGAGTGATAATAAAGTAATAAAGAGATCCTAAGTGTTGGGGAACATTTGTAAATTGACTCCCAATGGCACCGGGTATATTCATCAAAATTGTCGACAAATTTGATGATACGTAAATTGGCATGTTAGTGCGTAGCCTACCTGCGTGAGGGTCTACAAAAACGATACGACGGTCGACCGCTGATACTGATATTTGTGGTTCGCGTTAGTGCAACAAGTCTTCGTGTGCGGTTGTCCATCAACATGAGAATTTGCGTCGTCATTCTTGTTGGACTAACAGCTGCGGTGCACGCGCAAGTACGCGTCCGCTCTTGACCGTTCGTCAAAAATTCGGAAGATCGTATCCTCTCGTTGATGAATACGAAATATATTTTTTTTTGTTACAGGACACAAACAGTGGCATCGAAGTTGACTCAAGAGACACCGAGGCTTCCCTATCGAGCAGTGAAGAATATAGCGATGTCGGTGATTCTGGTAATGTCGATATATTCGTGAACGTTGCAAACGTTTGGAAACTCATCGACAATTACACCACCTTTGAGGATTTTAGGGTCAGCCGCCTGCAGTTCTGCAGCTCAGCTTGATAAATCTGAGTCTGGATCAGCGGGTGACGATGGTCAAGATGCTTCGGCCAGTGATGATGCATCGGTGAGTTTTCTTTTTCGAACTTCGACCATTTCGGCCGTGTACACTCAGAAAAAAGATTTATCACGTTCTTATAAATTGGCACATTAAAACATAATTTATTAGAAATTAATAAATGTTTACTCGTATGGAGACCGTTTTTATGTGAATGTAACTACAGCATTTATTCGGCGTCACTAAATATGTTTTTTTACGTGCCGATTTTTCACGTCAATTAAAAGCCATATTTAAAATAGAAAATATGAATAAATACTTCCTCAAAGCAAATAAATACCACTTTTCAAGGACTTCCGGTTGAGATCGTGTTGAGTGTGCACGCGCTATAAGGACCGGGAGTGGAATCGAAAGAAACCGGGCGGTGAAAAGTGAGAAAACGAGATAGTAAAAGGTGATAAAGAAAGGATAGGTGAAGAGGAACAAAAAGTGACAATGGAGGAGGTGAGAATCTATGAGGGCGGTGAGATATGTGGAAACAAAAATCAGCCAAGAAAGGAAGAGGTTAGGAACGAAGCAGTTAGAGGAGCGAGGGGGGCGGATGAGAGCGGAAGCTGGGCAGGAGAGAATGAGCAGCAGCAGCGCAGTGGTGCAGGCGAGTACTTCCAGGCAGAAGCGGCCGATAAGGTAGAGCGCGGAGTTGGAGAGACGGAGAGAAGAAAGAGAGGGCGCCCAAAGAAGAAAGAGACGAACAGAGACGTGAGGGAGTTCTTCGGATCGCTTGGAAATCCAGATGGAGCAAGTGAGGTACAGTCGCCGCCGACGAAGAAAGGTAAATGCACTGATAATAATAACTGCGGAGAAGAGGAAGAAGAGCAAGGGGAAGGGAGGCAAGAAAAAGGGGAAAACAACGGCAACGTGTACGACTGGATGAGCGGAATTCAGGAAGCGGAAATAAGAATGAGAGGGACGTTAAGGAATAGTTTGACAGAACTGGAAATAAAAATGAAACAGTGGTGGAGGGAAGAATTAAATCGAATTCAAGAAGAATGTGAGAGGGAGGGTGAAGATGAATGCGAGGGGTGCGAGGAAAGCCGACGAAAAATAGAAGAATACGAAGACACCATAAGGGAAATGAAGAAGGAGGCAGAACGAGACAAAACGAAGTGGGGGGAGGAGCGAAGCCTGTTGCTCAAGATCATCGGCAGGCTTGAAAGTAGGAAGGAAGGACACGAAAAGGATGAAACGGAGGGAAAGGATCCAGCGGCTAGGAGCGGCAGGCTGAAGGTAGTCAGGGGGGCATCGGGCAAGATAACAGAAACAGATCGAAGAGGGGATCGAATAGATGGAGCCAGATGTCAAGAGGAGGTGGGGAGGAATTCCAAGGAAACGGGAAGTGGAACGGGAGCAGCGAGAGGAGGTTGGCAAGAGGTGAGAAGAGAGAGAAGAACGGGGAAGACAGATGGAAACAATAATCAAATGAGTGTTATTGAAAACGAGAGAAAGAGGGAAATAGGGAGGAGGAAGCCGATGCCGATAGGTGAAAGAGAGTGGAAAGAAGAAAGAAACAGAAGACAAACCGGAAGAAACAATATAAATGTCTCATTCCGAGAGAGTGAAGAGAATAAAAAAGATTCGGTGCTGAAGAAGATAGAAGAAAGGTGCAGGCAAGAGATAAGAAGGCAAACAATTACAAAGCATGTGAGCAGGGGCGAGATGGTCTTAAAATTTAAAAACTGTACAGAGAAATTGGAGATCATGAGAAAAAGAAAGGAGCTGAAAGGTACGGGCATTTGGATAAAAGACGACCTATCAAGAAGGGAAAAAGAGATCCACAATTGGCTCCGAGATGTAGCGGAAAACGAAAGGACAAGCGGCAGACAAGCGGAAGTGAAATATATGAAAATCTGGATGGAAGATATGTGATGGAGATGGAACGAGACGAAAGGAGACATCGAAATTTGGAGATATACGGAGGGATCGAGGCAGCCCTTTCGGAATGAGCAGGGAGAACAGCGATAAGGACGTCGGGGAGAAAGAAGAGAGAAGAGAGAAGATTCGGCGGAGACGAGCGAAGGAAGGCGAAATAAGAAAGAACAAGAGAATGAAAATAAGGAATTTAAGATAGTAGTATGGAATATTGTAGGAATATTTAAAATTTGCGAAGCGTGGGAATTTTTAGAGGAGGCGGATATGGTGATCTTACAGGAAACGTGGGTGGAAAGAAAAGATGAGTTAAAGGCAAGCTCAAGCATGAGCGCTAATTTTAGCTGGAATTTTAAAGCAGCGTATAAGGAAAGAGGGGTTAAGAAGGGAAGGGCGAAAGGTTGACAAGCAATCGGGATAAAAAAGAAATTTGAAGAAAGCTGGGTGATAAATGAATGGAAATGCGGGCTGATACTGAGCAATAATAGAATAGAAAAAAAAACGGCAATAATTACGATATATAATAATGTCAAGATAAAAAAAATCGAAAAAGAGCTAAGAGCAATAATACTGGATGAAGCAAGAAAAAAAGAGAGAGTTTTAATTGTTGTGGATATGAATGCAAGAATAGGGGAGGAGCAAGCAATGAATGAGGAGGGGATGGACGAAAAGGACGAGGCAATAAGAAAGTCACAAGACAAAATAATAAACGCGGAAGGTAGAAGATTGTTAGGGCTGTGCGAGGAATTGGGATTGAAAGTGATGAATGGAAGAATGAAAGGGGACAAGGAGGGCAAAGTGACTTTTGTAGGGGGGGGGGGGGGGATGCTGTGGATTGGTAACAGATTATGTTATAGCATTAGACAGGGGGAGAACAAAAGAAATTAAATGGATGGAAGTGGTAGACAGAATAGAATCCGATCACCTGCCAATTATGTTTGCGATTGGGGGAAGGGAAATGGCAAGAGAGGAAGAAGAAGAGGAAGAAGACGATCAAGAAAAAATGAGGTTGATCTGGAAAGAAGATAAGGCTAAAAGATTCATAGAGGAAATTGAAAAAGAAAAACAAATCGAAAAAGGAGAAGAAGAATGGGAGGGTGTAAAAGAAAAAATACTAAGGGCAGCGGAAATAGCCGGGTTAAGAAAAAAATGGAAAAAAACAAAACGAGCGAGAAAGCTGCCAAGATGGTTTAATGAAGAGTGCAAGGAGCAGAGAGGGGTAGTATGGGAAAAATTAAAAGCATTCACGAAACAAAGAAGCCTGGAGAAAAAACGACAATTGGCAGAGGAAAGAAGGAAATTGAAAGACATATAAGGAGGCAAAAGAAAAATGGAGGTACAAAATTTGAGAAGAGGTCGGAAAAGCAAAAAATATGCCAGACTGGTGGAAGGCAATTAATACATATGGGAATAGGGGAAGGGGAACAGTAGGTAGAAAAATAACGAAGAAACAATGGAAAAACATTTCGAAAAATTATTGAATGGAGAGGAGAAACAGGAAGAAGAAGAGGAAGTGGGAGCGGAAGAAAAAAGGGTTTAGGATAGAGAAGAAAGAGAAATAGGTGTAGAAGAAAGAGAAGAAAAACGGGAATTCTATGAGGAATTTGATAAAAAAGAAATGGAAGGGGCGTTAAAAAAATTGGGAAATAGAAAAGCGGCGGGGGAAGATGGAATTAGTGCGGAGTTTTTTAAGGCGCGACCAAAGGCGCAAAGGGAAGAAATGAGAAAGGCATTAAATAAAATATGGGTGGGAGGAGAAATTGCGAAAGGGTGGGAAACGGCAAGAATCGTGCCAATATACAAGGAAGGGGAAAAGGACAAAGCAGAAAATTATAGGGGGGTATCATTATTGGATGTGGGTTATAAATTGTTAACGAAAATGATGACAGAGAGGTTAGGCAAGTGGATAGAGAAGAACAAAAAATTAAGGGAAAGTCAGGCAGGTTTCAGAAAAGGAAGAGGAACGAGAGACCAGATATTTACGTTGAATGCAGTTATTAATAAGAAACTAAAGAAAAATGAAGGGAAGTTGTGTGTAGCGTTTTTCGACTTTAAAGCCGCATTTGATAGAGTATGGAGGGAAAGAATGAATATAAAATTAAAAGAGGAGGAAATAGAACGAAGAATGTTGGATACAATAAGGAAAATATACAAGGAAACAAGAGCAGAGGTGCAAGCACATGGGAAAATCACAGAGAGTTTTAGAACAAGACAAGGGGTAAGACAAGGATGCGCGCTTAGTGCGGTATTATTCGATTTATATATAGATGATTTGGAGGAAAAGTGGGAAAGGAAAAATGAGGGCGGAGTTGTGATAGGAAAGGAAAAGATTTTCGCAATAAAATATGCAAACGATGTAGCGGCGATTGCAGGGACGGTGGAAGGGTTGAAAAGTATAATAAAGGATCTAGAGAGATGGGCGCAGGAAAATAAGATGGAAATAAATGCAAAGAAAACCAAAATAATGATTTTCAGTAACGGAGGAAAAGTTAAGGAGGAAAAATGGGAAATTAAGAGTGAAGAAGTACAAATAGTAAAGGAATTTAAATATCTCGAATATTGGTTCACGTGTAAAAACTCAATTTGGGCACATGAAAAAAAGGTGACAGGGAAAACGCAAAAGTCAACGAATATGGTCTGAGGAATTTGGAAGAGGGCGGGGAGAGATATGATGAAGGAGAGACTGTATTTATTAGATTCAATCGTAAAAGCAGGAGCAATGTATGCAGCGAAGATATGGGGAATGGGAGAAATAGGCGTATTTGAAAAAATACAGAGCAGGTATTGTAAGATGGCGTTAGGAGTGGACAGAACGACGCCAAATTATATGTGGAGGAGAGAGCTAGGAGTACTTACTATGGAATATTCGATAAGGGAAAGAGCGACGAGATATATTAGAGAAGTGATGAGAATGGATGAGACAAGGTGGCCAAAAATTTGTTTAATAGACGAAATTAGAGCGATAACAAACGGTGACCCGTCAAAATGGGGGAAAACCTGGTGAAATTATGAAGAGATATGTAGATAGAATATATAATAACAATGATAAGGGAGCGAAAAAAAGTAAAAAAATAGACGAAAGGATAGAAGAGGGACTGGAAAACTTAAAAAACAGAATCTTAAGAAGGGAAGAAGAAAAAATTAGAAAATCGACGTATAACGATAACCATAAATATATTATAGAAAAGGACGAGATGCCATGGAAATATTGGTCAGATGAGGGAGTAAAGGGTAGGGACAAGGAAATATGGGCGAGGCTAAGATGTGGCAACATAGGAAGGGCGAGAAAGAAAGGAGAAAAGCATTGGAGGTGCAGGATATGTAAAGAAAAAAATGAGACATTGGAACACCTAACGATATGTAAAAAAGGTAGAGAGTTAGTATCAGAGAAAGCAAGGAAGAAAGCAGAGGAGTGGATGGAAGGAATGGATGAATTGGCAGTAAAGGGGGAAATCATAAATATGCTGGGAGGAAAAATTCAAATAGGGATATGCGAGTATTTTCGATAAATAGAGGAATTATGTAGAACGATGAGTAAGGAGCATGGCGGAGGAGAGATCGACGAAGGGGACGAATAAATGAAGAAAGGGAGAATGTGAAAATAATGCGGAATGTAAGAATGTAGGGAGTAGATAGTAAGTGAAAAGTTCGTTTGTGAAATTGTCATATTTTTGTAAAAAGCTTTGTGAAAAAGTTGTGCAAATAAAACTCGATACTACTACTACTTTTCAATCACGAAAACCTCTTATTTCGCGACTATGATACTAATGCGCGCATGCGGACTTTGCCCTTCAACGCGACGGGCCCGACAACAGGCCGCTCGTCAGATGTAGCTCACGCATACGCTTACCATGTAGCTTCTTCCTATGCCAGTGCTTTTGGCACAAGTGTCAGTGTTGCGTTTCGGAAGTGAGAAACTCGAAAGTGAGGAATGATTTAAGTGTAAGTAAAAATGTAAAGTGAGAAAAAAACGTTCAAGTGAGAAAATAATTACGGACGAAATGACACAATTCCTCGAAAAAAACCAGCTGGAGGATTATGAAGAATCCTATTTAATGTTAAGAAAAATTCTTAGTAAATCTTAAACATAAATTTAAATAAAAAAAACTTCTTGGCTGTTATTAAAATCGTAGTAGGCCGACATACGAATAAGAAAAATTATCCGCCGGAAGACAAACTTCTTTGTCCTTAATGATTTTTTTTTCTGAGTGTAGATTATCGTAAGCGTTGATGGACGTTCATTCATCAGCCATTCCGTACGTGTGTAAATTATCTAATGCACGTTTTGTGTTGGGCGATCAAAGCTGAAGGCGTATCCTGACATCTGTGATAGTCTACCAGACGCTAGTGTACCCGATGTCCCCTCAGGATACGTATACACGATCGGTGTACACAGAAACGCGCTGATTTATTCAAAGAATGATGTAGTTTACACAAATATTGTAGACGAAAACTCACAACCAGTTACGTACTACGAGACGGTGGACGTCGACCATCCGTTTATGGTAATAAGTTATTTTTATTTACTCAAATATCATTAAAAGTCATTGGGTGATTTCCACGCAAGTTTTAAGGCTGTCAACCGCGAGGAAATTAAGGGGTTTTCTCGCTTTGGACGCCAAAAGAGGCTATTTTCACGCATGTTTTTTATAGGTTTATACAGGGTGTCCAATAGGAAGTTGCTGAAACTAATCGACTGTCATTGTAAAACACGTGCACAGAATCAGAAAAGCCAAATTGCTTTAAATAGAGGAAACTCTGCAGTTTTAAACGCACATAAATAAAACCCAGTCAAATTTTTTTTATGTCAATTTATTACATCTTATAAAAATTACGACAAAAAACAGTGATTAATGATAGGTATTTTCGAAGTGCGACCCGTTAGACTGTGCACAAAAATCAATTCTCTTTTGAAAACTGTGAAAAACTGTGTCCAACATATCGTTGTACGTACCCCAGACCGATTATTCGAGTCCCATATACGCGATGAATAGCTTCCATCGCTCGACGTCGCTCCATCTTGCATTAAGTAAACATTTTTAACCAGTCTCCTCTTTTTTGCATAAGGGAAGAATTTCGTTTCCAAAAGCTGTTTGTAACTCTCTCCTGTTACCGTAGATTCCAAGAATTACAAATAAATTCCTTTTACTGAAATCGCTGCGCATGCCGTTACTTTCTGTGGATGAAGGGACTTCGCTAGCGATATGTTGGGATTTTCCGTTCCCCAAAACCGGTAATTTTGCTTGTTTACGTACCCATTTATCCAAAAATGTGCTTCATCGGAATAAATAATCAATTTCTCATTAAGTTCTTCGGCTTTAAACATTCCCGTAATAGTGTTACAAAATTCGATGCGTTTCGTCATGGCATGTTCAGTTAACAATTGATGAGTGCTTATTTTATACGGATGAAACTTTAAAAAATATTTCAAAATGATGTGTCATGATGATTTGGAGATTTTTAATGCTTGAGCAGCTTTCCGAATCGAATCATTTGGATTTTGTTTGAAATAATTCTCAACTTTGTTGATCTTCTCTGGTGTAGTCACCGTATCAGATGGACCTGGTAACTCGTGTCTACGGTCCTGGAGTGTACCATACTTCACGAAGTTATCGATTATACTACAAAAATTAACGTAAAATTACTTCAATGCAGTTTAATTGAATTGAAACACAAGTTGTGTGATAGATGAATATGAATAAATATTCAATTCTTACCTTTTCAGAGTGTTTTCGCTGGCAACTCTATGAGTTCCAAACTTAGTACGAAACCCTCTATACGCATTACTATACATTTTTCCCCTCGAGAAGAAGCACTCAATAAGATATACTTTTTCTTCCATGGTGAGCTCACTCATTTTGACGCGCGCGTACTTGCTTCAAACACGGCTGGAATAAAACTGCGGGGCCTCAGGTATGCGCCTTAGAAAAAGGGACCCCTATTGAATTCATGGAGGGAAGAGACACTTATTTAGTTTTAGCAACTTCCTGTTGGACACCCTGTCGTATAGATATTGATACAAAAGTTGTTACACTTAATAAATACACTTTCGAAATACATTAAATTTTTTTTATTATGTATTTATGTGACCCAAACAAACTTTAAACGCGTTTTTCTCGAAACAACGTTTTTCGACGGCTTGTTGATGAAATCTTCGAAACTACTGAACCGATCCTTATGAAATTCTAACCACATATTCTTGACAACTATAGCCATAGCGCATATCAAGGATTTTTTTAAATTTTGATATTCACTTTTTTTTCCAAAAACGGCGAAAAACACGTTTTTTTGTTTTTTCGAAAAATGTCCGCCATTTTGTTATTTTTCAGGGGTGTGCGGGTACTCCATTCACTCGGGTACCCCATGTTCGGGTCGGGTCGCATTATGTATTTTTTTATCTCGGTGCATCAATCAAATAATGGGAGAAAACGAAAACTCGAAGACGATAAAACGAATGAATGATAATACTGTAAAAAGCTTTTTTCGGCCCACTTTTCTATTCTGTGTATGTGTGTACGTACGTGCGTGCGTGTGGGTGTGAGTCTGTTAGGGTAGAGTGAAAAACGGTCAATTTTGGGGCATTGCATCGTAATAGCGCGGGAAAGTTGCGTCTTGGCATCACTAAAAAGTGTGCGAAAGGAAAAAAAAATTACAATGAATATCTTCTGTTCCGGCAAACGCCTTGGAGTTTTGAATTTTCAACGTGGGTTTTAAATGGAGAAAAAACCCAAAACCCAAAAAGACCAAGTTTCAACGCCCTGCAATCATTCGAAGCGAGAAGAATGTAGCTTCTACTTGACGTTTTGAAATTGAAAATATCTCGATTAAATTCAGAAACATAAGCGTTTGAAGAAGTTCTTTCTGGAATTTTTTTTTTTAATGACGAAAAATTGAATTAAAGAGAATAAATCGGCAATATTACCAGTTAGCACCAGACAGAATTAATTAAAATTCGACGAAGAATCTTGCTTTTAGTCAGTTTTCCGACATTCAAATATCTCGATATTTCCTGAAATGCGAGTGTCTTAAAAGAAGTTTGCCGGAAAAAATTGTAAATCTACACATAACAAAAATACTAAAATTATGAAATCAATTATTTGTATTTCTTATGAACTCCAACCTCTTAGCGAAGGGTAGAGAACATAAAGCTGGAGTATATTTCGTCCGTTTTGGTATGTTTCAGTGGCGCTATCTACTGTGAAACGAAATTCGAAATCTTGTTCCGGCAACACGGCTTATCGAGTACCCAATGTGAGACGAGTACTTGAAAAACTCGGGTACTCGATAAAGTTCGAGTATACCCGTCCGATCACGAGTACCCGAAAAATTCGGGTACCCGTGCATATATCAAAAATCGTATGATTTGCGCTATAGCCATTAACACACTGAATCTAAAGCCGTTTAATTGTTTGTTTCGGATGATCTATTTCCGAGATTTCATCAACAGCGCAGATCTACAATTTTTGTAGGACATTTTTTCAACTACCATTTTCATCTATGAATAGTCACTTGAATGAATACAAATTTAAAAAAAATGTATTTCAGAACTGTATTTATTAAGTGTAAACACTTTTATATCAATATCTATAATATAAACCTATCAAAAAAAATCATGAAAACAGCCTTTTTTAGCGTCTAAAGTGAGAAGACCCCTTAAGACGGAATGACTTAAGGGGTCGGTATCGTAGGTGAACGCGGTCGGTATCGTAGAACAATCATAGATACCCAAAAATCTCTGAAACGGCTCTTCAGATCCCGTCGAAACTTTGCCAAACGGCGTTAACTACATAGACGAACAGCTGTCTGCCTCTCAAATTTTCTGAATTTGAGAAGAAAAAAAAGTAGATTGGCTTATGATAAGCCAAACTACGTTTTTTTCTCAAATTCATTTTGGGTATCTACAATTGTTCTACCATACCGACCGCGATGAGGTGTCATTCCGCCTTAAGCGACACGTACGAGAAGAAATTAACGAAGTTGTTTTTCTCTACAAATCCACGATACAGATTGACGGCTGGATCTGGAACTCGACTAACGATATTTTGACAATACCTAGCGAAGAAGCTATAAACGCATGCCTCGAGTACGAAGAAGGAACTTGGGAGAAGCTTGCTGTTGATATAGTACTTAATCAACTGTCGCCAACCGGATCATGTCCCATTAACCCGGTAATCATGACACAAATTTCCACATTTCTCATAGTTCCAGTAGGAAATAATCTGACTGCAATATCTATTGGAGAACGGTGCAGGCGATTGTTAATGAGAGAAACAAATCTGTCATCTGTTATTCTACATTGAAATTTCTCGTTAGTAATACTGCTTTCATATCTGTCGTTTAGGGTACCGACGACATATACAAGCATTTCGGGGTGATCGAAACCTTCGATGAAATGATGAGTTGCAATGATTACACCGCGCTCCTGCACGCCGTTAATAGCAAGGGGCAGACGGCTTTTCAACTGGCTTATAAGTTCAACGTCGTCGAAGGACAATGCGCCTCCGATTAGTCTCTCAAATTCAGAACAATTTGCGATCAATGTTTGGACCGTTTATTGATAAGCTGTCGGTGGTTGATGGATGCAATTAAAAACCGAGCAGTCGCTAATTATACTGCGCCAAATGTTTCCGTACCAATGCATCGTTAACGCCCTATACGTTCTTCACGGGTAGTGAATAAATCGATGTGTCTTCATTGAATTTCAGTAATATTTAGGCAACTCAAGTTTCCCACTTTGCTCAGCAAGGGGAGAAGGCAACTCTTGGTTTTTCTGCAATGATGAACTTAAGGCCTTACGGGTATAAAATCATGTGCGAATTTAACAATTCTTTTCGTATGAAAAAAATTATTCACTCATAAAATTAATTACACATCTATTTAGTATCAATATCAAGCTGTTAGATAAAATATTTTTTTTTTTCGTTGTACAAAATGGCCGAGTACTCGAAACTTCACGAAACAGCTTTTTTCCAATTGGCGTGACAAATAACTTCAACAATTTTCACTCGATTTACTTCAAAGTGAAAAGTTATGTTCCTAATTGCATTCAACAGAGAAGTACGTATCGAATTTCTGATTAATCGAAAACTTTTCATTTTATGAGCAGTTTATGAGCAGTTATAACGAAATTTTTCACTGAAAATTCATTTCTTAAGTTTAAATACCTACAGCTTTTGAATAAAACAATATTTTTTAAATTCCGCACGTACTTCTCTAGGTATTCTAATTTAAATTGACGAGAATTTCTGTTTTTTGTTCTGGATAAAAAATTGTGGATGCTAAATGTTACGCCGCGGAGCGCCTAAAAAAAATAACAAAAGAAAATATTAGTAGTAGGCCATTTTGTACATCGAAAAAAAATTCTAACAGCTTCATATTCAAACTAAATAGATGTGCAATTAATTTTATGAGTGAATCACTTTTTCATACAAAAAAGTTAAATTCGCACATGATTTTATACCCGTTACTGTGGCCTAAGGCCTTAATAGAAATCAAACAATCCATACTGCTTGCCATGATCTATCCATCACCATGTGATGGATGGATTATTGGAGAACATTCGGTGACATTGACCGTGCTAAATATACACCTAAAAAGATCATCATTTCTTCCTGTCCGTTTCGTACTCCAAAAAGGAAACCAAGCCATATTCTTCATTCTCTTTTTGTCTTGGCACAGTCCGGCATGGCTTTCCCGCCCCGGAAGGTTATGGAAGCTCGCCGGTAAGGCCAAAATACCAGATAAGGGAGAGTCAGCTTGGCTCTTTAAATTCTCGTCGTCGGTGCTCGTAGCCGAATCTCCCTTCATCCCTTCCTCTATCCGGCCCGTATCCGTACAATTCCTCGACAGGGGACCTCCGGGCTCTCTCTCTCTCCGATCCTGAGCTTTTGTTGCGTATACGTAGGAGAACAGCTGCACATGTATTTGTAGCCTTGGAATGAAAACCATCGTTTTCCGGAGGGCAATAAATATGTCGCGGAGATTCTTTCGTGATTTGTACCAAGCACCCGTATAGCTCCGAGCTTTCAGGGATCTCGTACATCTTTTAGGAACGTTCCGTCTCCCACCTACCCCTATTTTGATTCGTTCATTTCGCTATTGGCCTATTTCGCGAGCTCAACGTATAGCGAAGGCTCGCTACTGTCGCACGTTATACGAGCCTCGGGCAAACAGCCGGGAATAAATGGATTGGTGCATTGGAAAACCTAGGGTCATTGCGGTACTTACGCGAACCGGAGCGAAGATCTGATCGATTTTTATGTTCTCCAGTCGATGCTCTTGCTCGCTCTTGTGAACCAGCTGAAGATGGGGCTGAAAGTGAGCGGGACACAACGTTCCCAGAGGCAAGGGTGATGCCCATGGTGGTAAGTGCCGAGGATCCCTCGTGCCGAGTTCTCTGTAGAAAGTCTTCAGATATCTGAAAAACAAAATGGAACGGAAGTTGGGAAAATCGAGCCAGATCAAAGTACAGGGTGTCCAATAGAAAGTTGCTCAAACTAAATAAGTGTCTCTTCCCTCCATGAATTCAATAGGTCCCTTCTTCAATAGGGTCCCTTTTTCTAAGGCGCATACTTGAGGCCCTGCAGTTTTATTCCAGCCGTGGTTGAAGCAAGTACGCGCGCGTCAAAATGAGTGAGCTCACCACGGAAGAAAAAGTATATCTTATTGAGTGCTTCTTCTCGAGGGGAAAAATTTATAGTAATGCGTATAGAGGGTTTCGTACTAAGTTTGGAACTCATAGAGTTGCCAGCGAAAACACTCTGAACAGGTAAGAATTGAATATTTATTCATATTCATCTATCACACAACTTGTGTTTCAATTCAATTAAACTGCATTGAAGTAATTTTACGATAACTTTTGTAGGATAATCGATAACTTTGTGAAGAATGGTACACTCCAGGACGGTAGACACGAGTTGCCAGGTCCATCTGTTACGGTGACTACACCAGAGAAGATCAACGAAGTTGAGAATTATTTCAAACAAAATCCAAATGATTCGATTCGGAAAGCTGCTCAAGCATTAAAAATAACCAAATCATCATTACACAACATTTTGAAATATTTTTAAAAGTTTCATCCGTATAAAATAAGCACTCATCAATTGTTAACTGAACATGCCATGACGAAACGCATCGAATTTTGTAACACTATTACGGGATTGTTTAAAGCCGAAGAACTTAATGAGAAATTGATTATTTATTTCGATGAAGCACATTTTTGGATGAATGGGTACGTAAACAAGCAAAATTACCGGTTTTGGGGAACGGAAAATCCCAACATATCGCTAGCGAAGTCCCTTCATCCACAGAAAGTAACGGCATGAGCAGCGATTTCAGTAAAAAGAATTTATTTGCAATTCTTGGAATCTACAGTAACAGGAGAGAGTTACAAACAGCTTTTGGAAACGAAATTCTTCCCTTATGCAAAAAAGAGGGGACTGGTTAAAAATGTTTACTTCATGCAAGATGGAGCGACGCCGCACCGGACTCATGAGGTGTTTGAAGCTATTCATCGCGTATATGGGACTCGACTAATCGGTCTGGGGTACCCTAAATTTGCTCAAGGCGGACTAGAATGGCCTCCGTACTCACCGGACCTAAACCCTTGTGATTTTTTTCTTGTGGGGTTACATTAAAGATCATTGTTACGCTAAAAACCACAGCACAGTGGAAGAACTGATCGCGGCCATCTAGGAAGTGGTTCGCGGCATTACGAACGATATGTTGGACACAGTTTTTCACAGTTGTCAAAAGAGAATTGATTTTTGTGCACAATCTAACGGTTCGCACTTCAAAAATATCTATTATTAATCACTGTAATTTTTCGTTATTTTTATAAGATGTAATAAATTGACAAAAAATATTTGACTGGGTTTTATTTATGTGCGTTTAAAACTGCAGAGTTTCCTATATTTAAAGCAATTTGGCTTTTCTGATTCTGTGGACGTGTTTTAAAATGACAGTCGATTAGTTTCAGCAACTTCCTATTGGACACCCTGTACATACCGCGATGTCAAGAATTTTTTCTCTCTTCGAAAGCAACCTTATTTTTGTACATCGTGCGACGACCCGATTTTTAAGGAGGTTGGAGCGTCAGCCACAATTCAAGATTGGAACAAAAAATATATGGTATTGTCTAGAATATGCTGAGTTTTTACGATTTTTTTGAATTTTTTTACCACGAAACACCAGAGATAAAGAAATAGTTTTATGTATGTGATTTTACGTATGGTTAGATCGGTAAGACGTTTATTCTACGGGTGATGTATTTTTTTGGCTATTTACCACCAAGATCAAGCACTTCTAACAACGGATTAACGCAAACTAAACCTTTGTAAACATTCAGAAGAAAAGAAACCCAATCTTGCCTATGGAAAACCATATCTATATATTAGGGTGGCACAAATTTCAGCTCTATTATTTTACCCTTCTTCTCACTATACAATTATGTTCTTTAAAGAAAAAAAAAATTGTCGCGAAATCTGCGAGCGGTCAAAGAATATTTAGAGGCCGCTCAAGCCTCCCAAAAATGCGAATTTTCATTGAAAAATGGATTTGTTTTTTCGTTCACTTCTCATCCATTAATTTTACGCTTTATGATTTTGAAATTAATCTCGCGAAAGCTGTAGCCGATCAATGAATATTTAGTGGTCGCTCAAGAGCTTCGAAATTTCCAATTTTCGCCAATTTTTCTTTACTCTTCTCACTCTTAAATTTGACGTTTTGTAAAATTTTCAAAACAATTAATCGTTTGTCTTTAGAAACAGATTTTTCAAATTTACCTCCCACTACTAACCTAAGAATTATGATTTTGGTTCTCATAAAATAATTCCTTAAGCCTCTTGTCCGTAAACAAAATATTGGGTCCCCCGTTTTATCGGGTTAGAAGTGTGAAGTGAATATCAAAATCCGTTTCGAAAGAAAAAAGGATTAATTGTTTTGAAAGTTTTACAAAATGTTAAATTGATGAGTGGAAGAAAAAAATCACAACAATTGGAAATTTCGAAGCTCTTGAGCGACCACTGAATATTCATTTGCCGATTAGAGCTTTCGCGAGCTTAATTTAAAAATTACAAAGCCTAAAATTCATGGGGGACAAGCGAACGTTAGAAAAATCGATTTTTAAAGGAAAATTTGAATTTTTGAGAGGCTTGAGCGACCTCTAAATATTTTTTGAACGCACGCAGCTTTCGCGACAATTCTTTTTTCTAATAGATAATTTTTCTAATAGTAGATACTTGGATGCTGAGAAAAAGGGAAAAAATAGAGCTCGAATTTGTGCCACCCTACTGTATATATTAAATATTGACCCCTCAAGGTTTGATAAAAGATTACGAATATTGGCTGGCGAATGAAGAGCATTGTTGCCAATCTCAATGTCCACGAAGTTGCGATATTTCAGCAACACTTAATATTAATGAATGGTAATAATAAATAATCTCGCAACATGAATATAAGTAGGCATCATTATAGATGACTCAAAATTTAATTCCGAGTTAAATAAAACATGCACTGACACCGTTTTTAAAACAATAATGATCGATAATGTTATACTTTTTCAAGTTGGTAGTAACACAAAAGTTTTTCTTCTTCGCGTAAAAAACATAAATTTGCATAATTTTGCCGTTGAATTATATATTTTATGAAAAATCAGCATGTACTGAACAAATGTCTACCTCGTATGCATTTTTGTGAGGTTTATTGAAGAAAAAAACATCATAAACCGTCATTTGACTCAAATGGATCTCTCCAACTTCCTTAAGGTGGAATATACATTTGGACGGGAAAGATGAAGCAATTTGAGGGATTTTTTAACATTATAAATAATTATTCTACATTCATGAAACTGTAGGTATACTTTAATAGTGTATTCAAGGACACAAAGCAATTTTTTTAATTCACTTATCATCAAATAGTCGGAGCTGTGGCAGAGTGTTACAGCACGGTTGCCGCGGGAGTTGCGAATCGGCGTGCAGTGTAGCTTCGCGCAGACTTTGATTTGCAAGAAAATTCCAAAAAATGTTCAATTGGAACATGTATAGTTTCTATTTGACAATAATTAAAATGATGAAAATTCAAATTTGAGAGAATGGAACGCATGAACAAATAAAACATCAACATTTCACGCGAAATTTCTGTAAAATTTAGTTTTAAAAAGGAGTTCTCTTTCTAATTTTTCAAAAACCATTCTCGTCAACTAGAAGGTAGCGATATTATAAATATTTCTACCAGATTTTAACTCAATCGCCTTAATCATTTTTTAATAATCCTGCACGCCAATTTCTAAAAAAACAGTTTTGAGAAAAACGCGTTTGAAGTTTACGCCCGCTCTGAATTCCAGAACAGCGTTGACGGGCTGTAACGTTTGAAGTTTTTCCAATTTCGCTTTGAAAATTTGGAAAAGTATTTCCCCAGGGTGGACCATTTAACGTGATCACCCCAAATATCTCCGCTTCCTTTAGAATGACGAAAAAATGCCAGGAGGTAATTTGATTGATGTCAAAGTGCTAATACAGTGGTAAAAAATTCATTTTTGTCAAGGTCATAGTTTTCGCGTTGTCAAGGTCATCAATGGCTCTTCAAATGGGAAAATGTATTTTTTTAAGACGTAGACCTTGAAATGATTTTTCACCAAAGTACACGTGTAAAAACGGGAAATCGTGATGGTATTGACAATAAGAATATCCGAATAATGTAATTGAATTTGTTGTGCAGAACATTTATTGTAACAAATGTTCGAAGTGATGGCTATTAACCTCAACACATTTTTGAAGACGTCGGATGGATGATTCTCTTGACCTTCCAATAGTTTCTGGCGTGATAGAGGCGCAGGTTATCCAACGGATAACGGTTCAATGGTTTTTTAAATAGGAATATGTTTTTTTTTTGTTGAGACGTTGTAGCTGATATTCAGACGAATCCGACGACCTATGATATCATGACGTTGAACTTATTTTTCACCAAACTATATGGTGAAAAATAATTTCAAGGTCATGATGTCATAGGTCGTTGGATTCGTCTGATATCAGCTACGACGTCTTGATAAAAAAAACATGTTTCTATTTCAAAAACTATTACTGACCTTGAGCACGCAATAAATATGACCTTGACAAAAATGAATTTGTCACCACTGTATCAGCCCTTCGAAATCAATCAAATTACCTCCTGACATTTTTTTCGTCACTCTGAAGGCAACGGAAATATTTGCGGTGATCACGTTGAACAGTCCACCGTGAATAGTTCTATCGTTTGAAGGGGGAAAATAGAAATCGATTTTTTGATCGTTGTAAATGTCTATCCTGCCTTAAGGCCTTAAGGCGGGATATACATTTACAACGATCGAAAAAACTATTTTTTTTCTTTAAACGATAGAACTATATATGTAGAATGTTTTTCCAGAGGTCCAAAGCGAAATTCGAAAAACTTCAAAGGTTACAGCCCGTCAACGCTGTGCCTCACCGCTCGGATTCAGAGCGGGCGTGAACTTCAAGCGCGATTTTCTCAAAACTGCAGTATTGAAATTGGCGTGCAGGATTACTCAAAAAAGCCGATTGAGTTGAAACTTGGTAGAAATATTGATAATATTGGTACCTTCTACTTGACGGGAATTGTTTTTGCAAAATTGAAAAAAAAACTACTTTTTTCATTCACATTTCACAGAAATGTTGCGTGAAATGATTTTTTTGTAAATGCGTGCCATTTTCTTAAATTTGCATTTTCATCATTTTAAGGGGAGATATACATCTAAATGGTCGAGGTCAAGGATTTAGAAGCTATGAACATTCCGTCGACCGTAGGAGACCTGCACTATGAGCCTGGTATCGATGATTCCATGTAAGTTGACAAATTTCATGATTTATTCATTCCCAAATTTTCAAACGCGGTTTTCGCAAAACCACGTTTTTCAAATCGGTACCCGAAATTTCTCGGTAACCAATAAACCGATTGCCTTGTGGTTTTTTGTGGTTATTCTATACACCATTATCTAGTACTTTTCATAGGATTTTTTTCCGTTACTTAGTTTTTGTTTTATAGGCAAAATAATAACTAATTTTTGGCCCAAAAATCACTATTTATGTTCAAACGTCCGCGATTTTGTCATAAATCGATAATTTCAAAATCGGCTACGACAAGTACTAGACTATAGTATCTAATTTAATAATCTTTTTGGTTTTTTTTTCAGATGATTTTTGAAGAAACGCCAGTGGGTACCGTATATGCAGATTTTTTTACGACGCTCCAAGGATCATACAATATCCTTGTATATTTTTGATATTTTTAAATCAAGAAAATTAAACATATTTTTGAAAGTATATACTTTGAGATAATTAAAACCCCAATCCGAAATTTCAAATAGTTTTCTTTGAAAAAATTCACACAAATGACCTTTTTTCCGGCTCCTAGGTGTATATCTCCCCTTAATTACCGTCACATAGAAACTATACATGTTCTAACTGAAAAAAATGTTTGAACTTTTTTGCAAATCAAAGTCTACGGGAAGCTAGACTGCACGCCATTTTGATGATAAATTCATTCAAAAAGAATGGTTTTGTATACTTAAATATGCTATTAAAGTATACCTAAAGTTTGATAATTGTAGAATAATTATTTCTCACTTTAAAAAATCCGTCAATATCGCTTATCTTTTTCCTGTCTAAATGTATATCCCGCTTTAACTCAGCTTAGACCGGATACGCTCGAAACAATGGGACGTTAAAAAAACATTTTTCCAAAGTTTGCCTCCACCGACTAAGAAAAAGCTGCCTCAAATAGAGTTCTCAAACCTTGCCGCAGTGCCCACTATGCAGGTGCATGCATTTTAATACGATTACTGTTCCATTTGCATTAGGCGAAATTTCTTCTACTCAGCCTTTGCGGCATCTTCAGAGGCCATTGGTAATTCACGTTGTTCGAAAAACCCGAGAGAACGAAAAGCTGAACAGGCTAACTGTGCCTGGGTCTGCTCGGGTCATGAATAGTACGTCCAACAGAGCGAAGTTGAAATCGGATAATAATTTCCTGGAGCGGTACTCACCTCAGTAGTTTTGCTAGGGGATCTCTGTCAGGAGAGCTAGGACCGCCGAGGCCATTTCCCGTTGGGAGCCGTCGCGACGACGCTCGTACGCTGGATATGTAAGCCGCCGGGGCTGGGGGTGGACTACAAGGTGGACAACAAACTGGGCTACCACCACCCGGCGTCGAGAGTGTGTAGCTTCTCTCCAATTCCTGCAACAGAAAGCACCGCACAAAAACCCGTTAAAATCGATCCTCAACGGCGATAAAAAAGTTAGTGAACCATTTAGAATAACGATAAAACAGGCACGAATAAAAGTATGAATTGCAGTACATCATAAAAATGGAAAAATATCGATGGTAGTGAAAGTTTGTCCGGGCCAATGCTTGCATGGGTGATCGCTTGGCACTTTTGAGCTTTCGATGGCAATTCAACTCAAATTCGGTTAAGGGGAGATATACATCTAGATGGTGGAAAGGATCGATTTAGACGCTATGAACATTCCGTCGACCGTAGAAGACCTACACTATGGGCCTGGTATCGGTGATTCCATGTAAGTTGACAAATTTCATCATTTATTCATTCCCAAATTTTTAAACGCTACTTTCGCAAAATCACGTGTTTCAAATCGGTACCCAAAATTTCTCGAAAACCAATGAACCGATTGCCTTAAGGTTTTTTGTGGTTATTCTATACACCATTATCTAGTACTTGTCATAGGATTTTTTCCGTTACCTAGTTTTTGTTTTATACGCAAAATAATAACTAATTTTTGGCCCAAAAATCACGATTCATGGTCAAACGTCCGCCATTTTGTCATAAATCGATATTTTCAAAATCGGCTGCGACAAGTACTAGATTATAGTATCTTATTTAATAATCTTTATGGTTTTTTTTACGCTCCAAGGATCATACAATATGCTTGTATATTTTTGATATTTTTAAATAAAGAAAATTAAACATATTTTTGAATGTATATACTTTGAGATAATTAAAACCCCAATCCGAAATTTCAAATAGTTTTCCTTGAAAAAATTCACAAAAATGACCTTTTTTCCGGTGTATATCTCCCCTTAATATGTGTAGTATACAATATAGGCCTCTTTTCCGCAAATTCTCCGATCTTCAAGGGTGGATTTTCCTATTCGTAAGGGGCGGGAAAGGAGGAAGATTATTATTCATAAATATTCAGTCGAGTAATTGAATGGATTCACAGGGATATGAATTTAAACGGGTATCGCAAAATGTTAACTATTTATGGGACGATTTTCGAAAGAAGATCAAAGGGTGATTTCAACCCCCTAATTGCAAGAAATCCAAGTAAGGTACCAAATTTTCGGAGGCGCCATACCCCGCTCCCCGCCGCCAGTATTGCATCATCCATCATGAAGACGCGGCCGCGCAGCACCAATAATAAAAATTGGTCCGAATAAATCGTATTTGTTGTAATATTACACTTATCGATCTAAAAGCACAGTCTTATGTTTATGAATTCAAGCTTCGGTGATCATAAATATTTGAATAACGTGTCGTGGTCCAAATATTTTTTTATTTTGCTTTCTTACATACGTGGTCGACGGTTATTGAAGGGTTTTCTAACTTTAGACGCTAAAAAGGCTATTTTCACTTTTTTTTGGTTTTATTTATTTTTGTTTTTATAGGGTTATATTATCGTTATTGATATAAAAGTTGTTGCACTTAATAAATACACGTTCGAAATACATTGAAAAAAAATTCTATGTATTTATGTGACCCAAACAAACTTTAAACATGTTTTTCTCGAAACAACGTTTTTCGACGGCTTGTTGATAAAATCTTCGAAACTACTGAACCGATTCTTACGAAATTTTAACCACATATTTTTTACAACTATAGCTATAGCGCATATCAAGGATTTTTTATAAATTTTGATATTTCCTTTTTTGCCAAAAACGCCGAAAAAACGCGTTTTTTTCCGTTTTTTGCAAAACGTCCACCATTTTGGTATTTTTGCATATATTAAAAATCTTATGATATGCGCTATAGCCATTAACATACTGAATCTAAAACCGTTTGATTTGTTTGTTTCGGATGAACCATCTCCGAGATTTCATCAACAGCGCAGACCTACAATTTTTGAGACATTTTTTTCAATACCATTTTCGTCTATGTATAGTGACTTGAATGAATATATTTTTTTGAATGTATTTCGAAAGTGTATTTATTAAGTGTAACAATTTTCATATCAATATCTAAAATTTAAACCTGTCAAAAAAATTCATGAAAATAGCCTTTTTTACCGTCTAAAGTGAGAAGACCCTTTAAGGCCTACTAAATTTAACAATAGGCCTTATAATCCTCCTACGTCTTGTAGCAAAGTTTGTTTGTTTTATAATGTATTTTACATTACTTTTGAGATGTTACGTATGTATATAAGTAGCACGCATATTTATTACTAATTAATTGATGGTTATTTTTAGTGCCTCGATTTCGATGCCTCCGAAACGAGGGTTGTGGTCAGAAAACGACCTGGTGTCAGGTGTCCGAGCAGTGCAAAGAGGAACTTGAGTTCGCACAAAGCCGCAGAGGATTATTGATCTCAAATACCAAATATGTTACGTATAGTTTTATTATTCAAGTATGTTAAAGCCGTAGACCTTGTTATCCTACCATAGTAAAATAAGGCCTACCATCAAGCTTTTCAAAATTGTTCCATTTTGTTTTTGTTTATGGTACTAGTTACCACTTTTCGTTTATATTTTATAGAAACTGAACTTGAATAATGATTATAATTAAAATATGTTGATTCAATTGGATATTTTTTATTTCATTTCAAATATCCCTCAGCCAGGTCTTATTGACCGCAGGTAACTTATATAAAAATAAATTTGCATCCCAATGGAATGAACACTTTCGCAGTTGTGGATTAAAAATGGTATTTTTGCAATAAACAAAAAAAAATTCGTTGTTATTCGTATCATCTTCAACACACGTTTACTATTCGAATAATAAAACATTCTCGGGATTTGAAAATATTCGTATCTCATTGTGTTTGAAATGTATTGTCAAAAAAGTGAAGAAAAAACGATTTTGAAAGGAGCGTCTCCGGCGAAAAATAATTTCAATAATGCGGGAAAAGTGAACCATTCGCGGTAAAGGGATGATTCACTTCGAGGATCCCTATTCAATGCCAAAGACAGTTTTATCATTATCACAGCGCGTCCATAAATAGAAAGGTTTATTCCGTCGTAAAATAATTCTGAGTTTTTATGGACGTCATCCGAGGTTGGCTCTGTTTGCTATGGGAAAATATAAATATAAGTACCGCTAACTAAAAATATCGTTAACCTCGTCATTTCAACGTTCACCATTTTCGAAAATTCAAAAATATACGCGTGAGTTGGAATTCTGAATCTCAGTCATTTATATACAAAAAAAACTCGGGTCCTGTTCGTAAAAGGCACTGGATATTTGTGTTGAGTTGATACCTCGTGAAACAAGTCCGAGAATTTTTCGGAGGAAAACTCGCATCGAAAAAATGTCCCCATAAACGTATTCTCGGTATGAGAAGCTTATTTCGTTGGTGAGTAACGAGAGTATATTTTGTTGCGAATGAAGCAATATTTATGCAGAGTTGTTTGCGAGCAAATGTACAGCTCCATTGGTATTATCTCATAGTCGTAAAATGAGGCATTGTAGCCGGCGTGTGAGTTTGCGATGTGTGAGAAAAGGGAAAAAGACGTTGCGGAGTCAGCCTCGAGTGATGAGAGGAAACGAGAGAAAAAAGGGCGAACCGGAGAACCCACACGTCCGTGGACAAGAGTGGTTGCTCGTGTTGGTGCAGACCGTGAGGCTACGGAAAACGAGGGGTTTCAATCGCTCAACAGTTTTCACCCTCGTCCTCTTACGGGATCGGGCACAGCATCTGCGACCGCAAATTGATTAAATCGAACAGATAGATGCTGGTTCAACTTTTATTCCTTTTTTTTACCCTTCGTTCGCCACCATTGTATTATTTATATGCACACGAGTTTTTTTTGGAGTAATTCGCCTCACCAGAAACTCTTCCTCAGTTTCGTAGCTTTTATTCACCAACTCGAATATTATCGTGATTTTTGTTGTTTTGTTTTTTTACACGTTTGAGCAGCTAGATTTGCCACAATAGTTGCGGAGTTTCGTGGCCGTCCATTTTCATGAATAAATGCTGCGCATGTATCCATCCAAGTATTGGTCGGTTGGAAAAATTATGCTTTTAGCGACGATTTTTTTCATCGCATCCCTAAAAATGGACATGGTGGTGCTCGGCCCCGGATCTACGATTTTTCCGAGCCGGGGCAAAAACTTAACATTGGCGCTCCACGCCTCCAGTATTTGAGATTAATGATTTTTTAAAACTCACAAAACAAATGTAGTGGTTGGGTTTTTTGCGATCGGGGGTATAAGAACCCTGAAGGCGGGATATACATTTACAACGATCAAAAAATTGATGTCCTTTTTTTTCTTTAAACGATATATGTAGAATATTTTCCTAAAGTTTCAAAGCGAAATTCGAAAAACTTCAACGTTATAGCCCGTCAACGCTTTGCCTCACCGCTCGAATTCGGAGCGGGCGTGAACTTCAAACGCGTTTTTCTCAAAACTGCATTATCGGAATCGGCGTGCAGGATTACTCAAAAACTATTAAGATGATTAAGTTGAAACCGCTATATAGGGTGTTTGGCACATGGACCGACACAATTTTTGAGGGATTTGAGGGGGTGGGGGTCATTTGTTACTTTTTCACCCTTAGACCCTAGGTCCTAAGTGTCACGATAATTAAGATATGATTTTTTTTTCATTTTCTTACCCGAAAGTTCGCCTTTAAATGGTCATAACTTTTTGGTTTGTGGTTGTAATCGCACGAAATAACTTTTGTTGTATTCTGTAATGTATGTTTATTATTAATACATTTGGTTCAATTTGATACAATTGGTTTGAAGAAAATGGCTCATGAGCTTCCAAAGTTTAAAAATGCGTAAATGTATGAAAAGTGTCAACTTCTAAATTCATTATAAAAAAAACTAAAAGCTATTTTGAACTTAGCTTTATTTTTAAACGTTCTTTAGTTTATGCCCTTTCCAACGGTGTGCTACATGTCATAGAAATCATTCATTATGTGGTCAGAATAAAGAGAATAAGTTTTTTTTTATAATGAATTTAGGAGCTGAAATTTTCATCGATTTACACCTTTTCAACACTGGAAGCTCAAGAGTCACTTTCTTGAAACAAATTTTGCATATTTATAATAACCATACATTGCAGAATATAACAAAAGTTATTTCGTACTACTACAACCACAAATAAAAAAGTTATGACAATTTAAGGGCGAAATTTCGGGTAGTTACAAAAAACGAAAAAAATCATATCTCAATTACTATGACAGTTAGGACACAGGGTCTAAGGGTGAAAACATTAGAAAATTCCCCTCTCCCCCCAATCTCACCAAAAATGTGTCGTTTCATGCGCCAAACACCCTGTATATTAACAATATGGCATCTTATAAATGTTCCCCGAAAGTTCCAACCTGAACGGATCAAAATTGACAGATTTATAGGCTGTGATGTTAACGCCCGCACGTTCGAAGCGTCGTTCGAAACTTTAAACGCTTTTTTCTCGAAAGTACGTTTTCAAAGTCGGTGAGCAAAATATCTCATAAACTACTGCATCGATCTTTGTGAATTTTTTACGGTTTTTTTCTACATGTAAAAATATAGTATTTGATCGAAGTATTTGGTTTTCAAAGTATACTTTTGATTTGATGAACGATCAATGCCCATTTCTTTCGCAAAAATCAAGACTCTAGCTTGAAACATGCGCCATTTTATAAAATTTGATATTTCGGACATTCCTTCGACAGGATAAAATAATATGCTAACAAAATCGGTTTAATTTTTTTTATATTAGATAAAAAGACGTTTTCGAGTGATGCTTCCCGGACATCGGCTCTTCAGATGATCCTTTTTTTGAATATCTAATTTTGTAGAAATTTATCACCATTTTTTTTAAACATCCCAAAAATGAGCTGTTTTCGACTGTTATAACTAGGCCCCGTTGAATAAATCGCCTGGAACTGCGTGTCAGAGAGGAATTTCATCGACTTCGCACCAATACCCAGCGTCGAAACTGCAAGTAATTGGAAGCTCAAAGCGTAAAAAAACCCGAATTCCATCGCGATTAAAATGAATGCGAGTAATTTCGTTGCGCGATGCAACAATTCTTCATTTTTTATACGAACGATAATAAGGGTAAACTGAAAGAAACCTAAACGAGCCCATTTCCAACGAAATTATTTTAATGAGCTGAGCTCGTCGAGGTAGATAATAACTTCGGAACTTGATGGAAAAATATCTGAAGCTTCATGAAAGAAGGGCAAACAATGCGCGCAGAGAATAATTTCCACCCGCCATTCTCATTCATTTTCTATGACAGTGGAGCATTGTCGCGCAGAGATAGTCTCCTCGAAGCGACGGACTTCCGGCGTTCTCAAAGGGACAACAAAAAAAAACGAAAAAAACGCCCGTTGAATAATTATCAAACCCCGGAAAAGAAGCGCCCGGATGGAACCAAGGGCGAAATAAATAACTTGTGTGCGTGCAAGGGGAGAAGTTGCATCGGAAGAAATACCAACGACGAGCTTGCAGAGATGACGGTCACCTATATACGTATTTCGAGAACATAACTCGTTCGCCACCCTTTTCAATATTCTTTAAGGCCTTATACCACTGTAAACGTCGAAAATTAAGTGATTTTTCGCGATGGACATATTTAATTATATAATTAAATTTAAAAAACATGGATTTCGTTAAATTTTCAAACCCACGTAACCCCTTAAGGGGAGATATACACCTAGATGGTCGAGGTCGAGGAATAAGAATCTATGAACATTCCGTCGACCGTAGAAGATCTACACTATGGGCCTGGTATCGATGATTCCATGTAAGTTGACAAATTTCATGATTTATTCATTCCCAAATTTTCAAACGCGATTTTCTCGAAAACACGTTTTTCAAATCGGTACCCAAAATTTCTCGAAAACCAATAAACCGATTGCCTCGAGGTTTTTTGTGGTTATTCTATACACCATTATCTAGTACTTGTCATAGGATTTTTTTTTCCGTTACTTACTTTTTGTTTTATAGGCAAAATAATAACTAATTTTTGGCCCATAAATCACGATTTTGGTTCAAACGTCTGCCATTTTGTCATAAATCGATATTTTCAAAATCGGCTATGACAAGTACTAGATTATAGTATCTAATTTAATAATCTTTTTGGTTTCTTTTTCAGATGATTTTTGAAGAAACGCCAGTGGGTACCGTATACGCAGATTTTTTTACGACGCTCCAAGGATCATACAATATCCTTGTATATTTTTAATATTTTTAAATAAAGAAAATTAAACATATTTTTTAATGTATATATTTTAGATCATTAAAACCCCAAACCGAAATTTCAAATAGTTTTCCTTGAAAAAATTCATAAAAATGACCCTTTTCCGGCTCCTAGGTGTACATCTCCCCTTGAGGGATATGCATAACCTTGAAATTTCACAAAATACATTTTTGGGTTATTTTATTTTCTTATAGCGTAGAGTCTTGACTTTGATTTGGTTCGAAGATTTTCTAAAAATTCCAGAAATTGACCGGGTTATGACAATTTTAGTGGAGCAGGTTAGAACGTCCCGTTGCGTTACGGCTCTATCGCTGCGCGGTGCATTGTATGGTTTCTAAGGGCATTGATATGACTTTGTCCAATCCGGCTGTTTGATTGTTGTACAGTGCAGGAATTGCAGATTGAAGGTACGAAAAATAATTGTGATTTTATCTCAAGCAAGTAGTTTAAATTAGATTAAATTAGATTAAACAAGTAGATTAAATTTTTCGAATTATCATTGGGACGAAAGATTGCATTTCATCGATAGAAATTTTAAATAAAAGGTGGTTAATTTTGTACCAGCTCTATTAGTGATGCAGATAAAAGCGACGAAAATTAATCCCATCACCAATCACTCAACATTTCGTCCCTTTCACTCATCCCCATGTAGGGTGATAGGTAGTGGCCAACGATTGGCCGATGCGCGACGCCGAGCCTGCCAACATTGGCACTCGAGCTTGGCCCGATCATCGACCGAGCCTCGGATGATAAGAGCGGCCCGATATTCGCAATCAATATTGGCCCTAGAATGGCTTATGAGAATCGGCCGAGCATCGCGTAGGAGTTCATTCGAGAATCGGCCAACAATCAGTCCCCGTCAAGATTGCCATCATTGGCACTCAAGCTTGGCCCGATTATCGACCGAGTCTTGGCGGATAATTGTGACCCGATATAGATCACCAAAATTGGTCCTGCACTGCCAAAAAAAAAAATTGATTCTTTTTGTATTGTAATTCGTCATTACCTGGTCTTTCGAAACGATTAGTTCGAAGAAAATATTTCACCTATATGGGACTCGAACCTTGAACCTACCTACTCATAGCCAAGCACGCTGCCCCTATGCTACCGAGTGCTCGTAACATTTGAATCGCAGATATGCCATAAGAGACCAAATGGATTCTCATCATTATTAGTATCGCATAAACTATATCAATTAGTTAATATCATCGTGATAATTAGAGAGTGTTATCGACTGACATGTTGGAGAATTTCCAAACCTAACCTATATATATATATATATATATATATATATATATATATATATATATATATATATATATATATATATATATATATATATATATATATATATATATATATATATATATATATATATATATATATATATATATATATATATATATATATATAATTCCTCTCGCTCCACCCTCTCTACCCCCACAACCCTTTAATATGTGTGTTCCAATAAAGACAGACCATTTGTTCATTAGTTCAAGTTTAATCTGAATAAATAAACACATTTAAAATGAATAATTCCAATAATGGAATGCAATAGGAAAAATTTGATTTCACAAAAAATCTGGTTAATTCAAATAAAGAATAAATAAATAGACGTGGTTAGTTAATATTAATAGAATTTTTCTGTCAGTGTAGGATGGTTCATAAAAATGGGCAGAGTATCGCGTATGAGCTCGTTCGAGAATCAGCCAACATTGAGTGCATTGATTTGGTAGTATGGTTGTTAAGACTAATGTCCAATGGACTCGTAAAAAGTATTCATCTCGTCTCTCAATGACTTCGACGCGAAACAATGAATCGTCAATATACGAATTGCGGTTTGATCATGCGTTACTCGGCCGAACATTGGCCTCGTATCGGCAAAAACATGATTGGCGAGTCTATACTTCGCCAAACATCGACCTCGTATCGATAAGCCAATGATTAGAGAGCCTATATTTGGCCGAACATTGGCCTCGTATCGGCAAACCAATGATTGGCGAGACTATACTTCGTCAAACATCGGCCTCATATCGATTACCCAATAATGTACGAGTCTATACTTGGCCGAACATTGGCCTCGTATTGGCAAACCAATGATTGGCCAGTCTATACTTCGTCAAACATCGGCCTCGTATCGACAAGCCAATGATTAGCAAGTCTATGTTTGGCCGAACATTGGCCGCGTATCGGCAACCCAATGATGGGCGAGTCTATACTTCGCCAAACATCGGCCTCGTATCGACAAGCCAATGATTAGCGAGTCTATATTTGGCCGAACATTGGCCTCGTATTGGCAAACCAATGTTGGCTAGTCAATACTCAGCCGAGCATTGGCGTACAATTGGGTAATCGATCATCGCCCCGCCAACATTGGTCCAAGTATTGGCCGTTACGGTTCGATTGGCGAAACCTACATGGGTCCTTCCGTCTTTCTCATAAAAATGTTTCTTGCTTATATCTCCATCACTATTGAAGCTAGCGGAAAAAAAATGAAAGACATTTTTTATTGTCCATTCAAAAAGAAACATCTTTTATTCACAACTTTTTTCTACAAAATGCACTTTTTCGTCACAATCGTCATTATAACAATTAAATTGTTTATAACGGGAAAAAAAACGATTCTAGAACAAAATAAATGTCCTATTCGTATTGCCCGTACTCGAAACCACAAAGAACCACCGAAGATATTAAGCAGACCTAAACAATTATACGAAAATGGTAACGGAAAAAGTGGATTTAGTACGTTTTCTTCTCTTGCGTTTATCTCGAAAGTATACTTTGCAGTTTGGCGTACGTCATATCTCAAAATCTAATCGTGCGATTTACCTTAAATCTGGATTAGACATATTTTATAACATATTCAATCGACTGACCGGATGATTTTTCCATATGTTCGTCCGTTTGTTAATAATAAACGTTTAAAGTCATTATTTTTGGTCGACAATCGACCTTTTCATCGAAAATTGTTAGAGTTATGCTGCGTGCCGTTTTGAAAAATTGTGTCACGAGAAAAACGGTCGACGTCTTGCACACGGGCCAGTCACTGCCACCGCAGATCCACACGGGCCTGCGAACCTTTGTTTTACAGGAACCAAACTTTTCCCCCCTTATTCTAGATGGTTCAAAGCATCAAGGTAGTTCCTCTGCGAAAATCTCAACCAAAAGTTTACATACCATGTTCATGTTTAAAAGATTGATAATTGGTTCAATTAGTAATGAATAAAATTAAAAACTACGCAATATTGACTCGGTACTAGTAGATAATACGATGGATATCATTTATTGCCGTAAAATATATTTTGTATTGTGTTTTTGATCGACCATTGTCAGTAAACTTTTTGCCGGGACTGTCCAGGCTTTGCCCCAATTGTTTTTTTTTCCAGGCTGTGCCAGGCTTTGCACCAACATTGTGAAGGCTTCTCATGGTTATATCTTGGAAACTAGATGGTGAATCATTCTCATTTTTTTCACATTATTCGTGATATCTTACTGTAGCTTATCCTCGTTTTTTATCAAATTCTTAATTTTAGTTTTGACGGTAGAATTAATGATGCTCTGTTTGCCCATCATAACGCATTTGTTACGTGTAAACCAAGCCAACTTTAAGTGTAAATATCTCAGGTTTGGGGTGGTCAAACTTATTCAAATTGCACAGATGTTTGGATAGTGTGTTAAATAACGTATATGGCAAATTTCAACCATTTCTTAATTAAACTCTTCTGTGGAGGTACTACCTTAAGCTAATATAGAAAAAAAAACAATTTTTTGAAAATTCGACAGTAGTTGAATTAACAGTACGCCAGAAAATCGAAAATGCTTTACACATACTTTTGTCGACAGAATTTCTACTAAATATTCCACTCCCAAGTTTTTTTGGGCAATCTTCAAATTCTCGACAAACATACACGTCTTGTCCTGAAACATTATCCAAAGGGAGGGTCGACGGAAATCAGGGTGGATGGAATTCAATTAAAGTTTTCCTCACTATTCGTTTCCGAGCGATACATTATGCATCAGTCGAACGACCCATTACTCTAATGCCGGGGATACCGAATGGGACAAATCCCACAGGCCATCGATGTACACTTGTAGATCGTGCCACAGGACCACCGAGGGTGTCAGAGTGACAGAAAGTGTTGCCATAGAAAAGAAGAAATTTATTTTATATTTTTATTATAGACGTCTATTTATTATATCTCGACGTCTGGAAAATTATTTCTCATACGTATTTAAGGAATTAACATTGTATCTATGTGAAGCTTTCTACAAAGAAGGACAAAAAAATACGGAGTGTCTCCCCGTCCGGATATCGGACGAATAAGCGAACGTTATTCGTCCGGATAGCGGCTCAGTTCACGCCGTATTTTCAGTAGGCATACAAATTATTGTGATTTGTGTCAGCTAGTATCCGGACGAATAACATATTTATAATCGTCCGGATAGAATGTGTTAAATTTTTAAACAAACTACCCGTACGAATAATTTACACGTATTCGTCCGAATAAACGTTGTTTGGTTTTGATTGTTTGGGGCGTTGTACATCGTGAACTGCGTGAACGGAGCCGCTATCCGGACGAATAACGTACGCTTATTCGTCGGATAACCGGACGGCTAGCCGCAGCGAAAAATAATAGGGAATCATTGATAACATATGAACATTGGAGAAGATAATTATTTAATAAAAATTACATTTATATTATAAATAACAATAAATGTATTATTATTAAATATAAATTATTAATTTAATATCATCATATAAAATATATAATTTAAAAATATATAAATTCCTAAGGGAAAATGACGTTTTGGATCCGGTGTGTCTACGTAATGTCGGCTATCAGCACACCTGGCTGCTTTGAGGACGGTTCTTTTATTTTTTCTTGCACAAATTATTGATTTAGCAGATAAGACGGTCTTTGAAATGACCTCTATAGAAACCTGTTTACATTTGTGTTTGCGATACTTTGAAGTTTATAAATCTTTCTCCATACATGCTTGTGTGTATATAAATATATATATGCCGAAACATCATGGCACGATAAGATCCCCTGCATCCTGGTCGCTCTCGCCCACCCGGAGTGATTCCCGTTAGCGCTAAACTTCCAACGACGTCACAACAGGAAGTTATTTAATCCGTTTCCAATTAAGCTACGATACCACCTACTAGGTAGCCATCCTAATAGAGACTATATATAGTTTTGCTGTACTTTCCAGGAAACAACACAGACAGGCAGGATGCGTGTACGCACGCATGGAAAATGGATATTTCAAATCCGTTATATCAGGGTATGTTGGCAATCAGCGCGTCTAGCAGTTTTAAGGTTGTTGCTTGAAAAGATTGGGGTGAATAAATATTAAGGGGTCTTTTCACTTTAGACGCTAAAAAGGCTATTTTCATTAATTTTTTGATAGGTTTATATTATAGATATTGATATAAAAGTTGTTGCACTTAATAAATAAACTTTCGAAATAAATTTAAAAAAAAAGTATTTATTTAAGTCTGATTCAGTACTGATGAAATCTCGGAGATGGATCATCCGAACCAAAAAAATTTAACGGTTTTAGATTGAGTATGTTAGTGGCTGTAGCACATATCATACGATTTTTGATGTATGCAAAAATAACAAAATGGCGGACATTTTTCGAAAAAAACGGTTTTTCACCGTTTTTGGCAAAAAAATAGTAAATATCAAAATTTTTAAAAATCCTTGATACGCGATATAGCTATAGTTGTGAAGAATATGTGGTTGAAATTTCATAAGGATCGGTTCAGTAGTTTCGAAGATTTACTTTTCAGGAAGATTACCCGTGACTTTTTCTGCGTGGAATTTATTTCGCCGTGGGAGTGTAGTTTATGCAATTTTTCAAGTCAAGCGAATTAAAAAAATATGTTTTTCTGTACAAAATGTTACATCCCCTTGCAACACTTTAAGGGTTGAATGTTCGGAAATACGGAAGTTCATGTTCCATTATTACCGTTATAAAGTGTTTACGCCAAGTTTCAAGTAAAATCAACCAAAAAATATGGTTTTCTACACAAACTTTTCCACCCCCTTGCAACCCCTTAGAGGTTAAATTTTCGAAAATATTGGGATACCTGTTCCATTAATTGTATTATAGAGTATTTATGCCATTCTTTCAAGTCAATAAAAAAAAAAGTTTTTTCAACACAAACTTTTCTACCCCCTTGCAACCCCTTAAGGGTTGGATTTTTGGGAAATGCTGAAATATGTGTTTCATTAATTTTCTTGTTGAGTGTTTATGCAACGTTTCAAGTAAATCCGATGAAAACAATATTTTTCCCAAACAAACTTTTAAACCCCATTTCATCGCCTAAGGATCGAAATGCAAAAAATTATTTCTTAGTGCCCTTCTACACCCGCTAAGGAACATATATCAAATTTTATTTTTCTATCTTCAGTAGTTTAGGCTCTGCGTTGTCTGACAGTCATCCAGTCAGTCAGTCACTAAACAGTTATATATATATATATATATATATATATATATATATATATATATATATTTGTCAAACGGTCGATGTCCGGACTTTTTTAGGACCCTACTGGATGTTGTCAGGACAGTTGGTGCATGTCAGGACCGTCCTGACAATATTTTCTTACATTTGTATGTTGTCAGGACATGTCTCAATAACTGCCATCCGCTATGTAGGTTTCTTTTTTCCGCAGAATGGTATTACCCAGGACACTTTTTACAATTGTAGTGACAGTTTCGGGATTCCTTTGCCATAAAAGTTTCATGTCAATACGTGTCTCGGCAACAACCTATACGCCCAGGAATACTTATACTAGTTTTGAGGATATTTGCTGCTATTTATGAGGTTTTCTTCGGCGAATGATGTCCCGATAGCGGCCGTTTTATCTGTAGAAGATGCCCCGATAACAACCGGGATCCCGCAGCCACGTCCCATAGAAAAAGGTTTTTACCAGGGCATTATCCACTGAGGGAATGGTTGTTGCCGGGACATTTATTATTCTGTTCGTTTAGCCCCTCAGCTATTGATAGACGTATCTGACGAGCTCATGATATCGAACTCGAAAAAACTTTCCCGTATCACACAGACTAAAGGAATGGTACACGTAATGGTAAATAACAGCTGTATCGATATTATCGCTAAACAAAGTATGTTATACTGGGTTTAGAGAAGGCTATCTGATTTTAGTGGCGTGTACTAGTTCGTCGAAATCAATCGAATGATAAAATGCCATAAAAAAATTGATTCCATACTTCTATAATTCAATTGAATCATAGAAACGCATGAAAAAAATGTATTCGATGCGAAATTGTTTATCAAAGCAAATACGCACTGAGGTGTCTTCTCACTTTATACGCTGAAAAATAGGCTATTTTCGTGAATTTTTTGATAGATTTATATTATAGATATTGATATAAAAGTTGTTACACTTAATAAATAAACTGCCTAAATATATTTTAAAAAAAATTATTCATTTAAGTTACTATTTGTATACGAAAATGGTAGTCTATCGCTAAATTTGTTATTTTTGATTAGTCCGACAATTCCTTCAGTCTTAGTGATTCGCGAAAGTTGTTTCGAGTTCGATATTATGAGCTTTTGGAATAAGTCTTATGATAATTGACGGACTAAACGTACAAAGGGATAAATGGCCCGACAATGAGCGTTTTTTCGGTGGATGATGTCTTGGTAGCAATTTTTTGGTGGGACGTGTCCTGATAACAGCCGTTGTCTCTGTGAAAAATATTTTGATAACAACTGTTGCAACTACAACCACAAATCTGAATAACAAGATTCTTCAGCATTGACGTTTCTTCAAAGTTAACAGTTGTTATCAAGACTGCTTCTACAGATAAAACGGCAGGTGTCAGGACATAATTCACTGAGGAAACTCTTACTGTTGAGACATTTATTCCGTTGTTTGTTTAGGCCGTTAGTTTTCACAACGTACATGTGAATAATGTTATCGCCCTTTGGGAAATTTGCATAAATGAACAATATCGTATCTGTATGTCGAGTAGACACTAAGGATTATTTAATTTAAATCATGTCAATTTTTGGCTTAGAATGCACAAAAGAAATTTTTCGTCAAAGTTTAGCCTAAAATTATCATGCATTTAATCACACAACCTTTACTATGTGCGATAGTATCTATTTCTGAAAATTTAGAAAAGGAAAACAAAATCATTCACGTGTGCACGACTTACTATCCTCTTCTACATTAAAGGATACGTAGCCATTGCTAATAAACTTAGTTCAAATTTGTCAGTCACTTATCGGGAAAAAGATTGTTTGGATTTCATGATACTTGTTGATCCTTCTCCATATGGCACGTTGTTTTTCGCATAAAGAGAGTACGTCTTATGAAATTTCCATAGCGTAAACATTTTACCGGCGTAAAACTCTGGAAAACAAAGAAATCGTATCTTAGTCTGTATCTTTATTCTGTAATATATTTTTTTAATTATTACAAGTACAAAAGTTTTATAACATTATCACAAGCGTCAAAGTTTTTTAGAATTATCACAAGTGTCAAAGTTTTATAAGATTATTACAAGTTGAAAAATGAACTGTCACTTTTTAATACATATATTTTTATAAAATATATGGATGATCAACGCTTCGCGTTTTACGCTTGAAAACAGCTACTGGGTTCTTTTTTTAATTTCATTAGAAATCCAAGTTTTAATAGAGCTGGGGTTCCGCGCTTTCAAGGCGGTATGGCGTTTACATTCAATCTGAATGTCTTTCAGAGATGGATACGTTCCGCTAGCGATAAATCCTTTGAATAATTCGGTAGCGATCCTTTTCTCTTCTGTACTCCAACGCTTCTTTAATCCGCCACGTCCGTAAGGTGAAGCTATAACAGGTAAGTAGTTGCAATATTTAGGAAATGCGATATCTAATCGTTAAGGGGGGATTGTCTTTTTTTTCGCAAAATTTACCGCTTTTTGGGAATTTTTTGTGAAGAAAGAATACAACGGAAAACTTGTGAAACTTGGCATATCGTTTTATTGATCTGTTTACTACATACAAAAAAATGTTTAAACAATTTCATCAAAAAATCCGCCTCCTACGCCCCTCGACGCGCGATGGTCCTTTTTTGATGGTGTGCACGATTTCTCAAAAACTATTCAACCGATTGCCTTCAAATTTGGACAGAATGCTCAGCTGACATCCTTTTATCGTTTGATGAAGCAAAAAAGCAATACGTTTAATAGTTTTTTATTTATAACAAAAAATCGATCAATTTTTTTCGAAAAATCGATACTTCAAGTTCAAAACGTCACCAAATCGTCAATTTTTTTTTCCCTTCATCGAACGATAGCTATATGTGTCTAAAGTAAAATGCTTTTTGGGTTTTTGTTGCAGGATGAACGTGAAGGCTGTAATCGTGCACACCATCAAAAAAGGACCATCGCGCGTCGAGGAGGGTGGGAGGCGGATTTTTTGATGAAATTGTTTAAAAAATTTTTTGTATGTAGTAAACAGATCAATAAAACTATATGCCAAGTTTCACAAGTTTTCCGTTGTATACTTTCTTCACAAAAAAATTCCCAAAAAGTGGTAAATTTTGCGAAAAAAAAGACAATCCCCCCTTAAGTTCCTGAAGTAATAAAGTACAAACTGCATCTTTTTTTAATTTTCTTGCTCGGCCGCTCCGGTGTACTATCGCTTTCTTCTGTGTCAACGTCGTTCACCTTGTTGGGTGCACTTTCTTTGCACGTTGATGATCGTGCCTTTTTCGAAGCATTGCAGGTTCGTGGATGGTCCTTTTTCTTATCGAGTGCCTTCGTTGCTGGAATAATTAAAATTAGATAGTGTAAACGAAAGAATAGTCTCAAATTATTTGAATTTATCAACGCTATATTTTTTGCAGCAAACCTGTAACAAAGTCCAAATTGCCCGGTTCACCGTCGCTATCGCTGTCCGTTCCGTTTGCCCCGTCCGGACTTTCTTGAGCCGCCTTTAGAATTTTGGTTATTTTCGTTATTTCGCGGGCCACATCTCTTTGGCGGTAATGAACTCGGTGGATTTTGTCACCATGCCCCATAAAATCGGCGAAATCTATGACCTCATTTTCTGACAACTTCAAACTGACAGACGTTGATGCAACGTGTTTTCTCAGAGTGGTTCCGGTTAATTTCCAAGGAAACGACACTTCCGACGCCGTGGCGAATTTGCGCATGAGCACGCATGCTCTGAGGTACTTGTGTCGTATCTTATCGGAGCTAGGAAGTCCGAATACATGCGGATTTTCCAGTGGGACTCCAGCTTGTTGGCGGTGCTTCAAAATCGTTTCAACGCATGTCTTCAAGTCGGCTGACAAGAGTACGGGGACGGTACGATTTAATTTGCCGCGTATCGTAAATCGTACATACTTTTTCGCGATTTCTTGGCTCTTCAGCGACATATTTTTCAATTCCTCGTCCCTTACGCAATCGTGGTTTTTAAAATCGTCGATCGCAACTCTTTCGATTTCCCCGGCTCGACGACGATTGAACAGTTGTATTCCTGTGAGTGTACTCTCTGCGAGTTTGGTCCATGCATCGAAATCAAATTTCTTTTCCAATGCGCTCAAGGCCGATTCTCGCTGTTTCCTCAAATAGTCATTTAGCTTCTTAATGTCCGACACTGGTGGGAGCTCGACTTTTTTGCGTCTTCGCTTTTCCGTTTGCGATTCGATGACAGCCTTATTGATAGCGGTGCCTAGATCAACTTCCAGAAGTGTGAAGAAGTCATCGGTGCGTTTTTTCTGCAGAGCGTCTTCGCGCATTATGCAGTCAAACTTGAAGCACTCCGCTGCCTTCTTGAGAAGAGACCCCATCGCGTACGCAGTTGTCGGAGCGGCGTATTTCTTTGTAGCCGGATTATATCGTCCGACGTTACGAACCGCCGAAATTGCATCGTTGTAGAACTTCGGATGAAAAACCGAGGCAAAGTCGGTGATTTCTGGATTGATGGATCTGACAGATAGTAAAAATCGACCGACTAGACGCAAATCTGCACGGATCATGTCGTGTTGATGTTGGAGAGAGCCATGCTTCGAACAGAGTTTGTTCCCCAAGAGGATGGCAAGTCGATCATATCTAATCGCGCGGACGACGTCATCTTCTCGCATAACAGGAAAAACTTCTTCCCTTAATATCTCACACGCTTCTGGATGTATTCGGCCGAGAATTTTACGACTGTTCACGAACAATGTCCTGTGCGTTGTGCCGTCGTGGGAAAAACACCGTTTTGCGTGATGGCGGATATTATCCTTGGAATAGAAGCCTCTGCATTTTTGGCATAAAATGTAATGAGTCGCTGGTCGCGGTGCCTTTGCGTTCGGTCTTCGGCACACCAGTAGTTCGCCGTCATTGACCATATTATCGGTATTGAAATCGAACATGCATCTTTTTCGGATTGCATCAATCATCTCCAATCTGTCTGGATTACCCTTCGGTAGCACCGCAAATTTTTTAACACTGTCAACATCCTGGTGCTTGTTTTCCAAATGGCGTACCAGTTTGCTTTGCATTGTTTTACAAAACATGCAGTACGATTTTCGATCTTGTGCCTTTTTTCCTGTTGCCGTTTGGACGAACATCTCAGTTTCGTCCCGCGTTGATTTTCCCGGCACATTGATTCGCGGCGAATCATTCTCACAATGACTATTCTCTGCTGGTGGAGTTGTTTTTTCGTGGGTGGCATTTTCCTCGAGAGTACTGTCGGCCGTGTTGACTGCAGAATCAATATCTGAGGGGCGAAAGTCGCTGTCTACTTCGTTGTCGTGAGTGGAATCAGCTGTAAATAAGAGTTGCATATGAGCATCCATATATATTATTATAAATCTTTGAATATTTCATTTTGGCGTTTGGGAAACACCGTAGTGGTGATTTATCCAACGGTTAAGTACCTGTCAAGAGCAACTGCCGAGAAATGTCGCTTGTAGTGTCGTCCTTACTCTCGTTGTTCACCTCGAAGGTCCGGTTTGGAACTGTCACTGCAACGTATAAAAATAGATTTATCTACCATATTTAAAAAATGAAAATACGTCAAGAGACTTACTCGGCCAAAATATTAAAGGATGACGTGATTAATATACAATAAATAATTATTACAGCATTAATTTACAAGTGCTGATTTATATTACTCATTCAATTTTATGCAAAGCGAACCCAATATACAAACCACTGGCAAATAAAGTTTTTCCTATTTTTTTTAGAAATCAAAATTTGAAACGAAAAGTATACGGAGAAACTACAAGACATTCTTATGACTCCAGAAATCCATTCAATTAAAGGAATAATTTTAAGTTTTCAACTTTGAGTTTGGAGTAATAATACCTGTTTCTATGCATGCTTCATCAATCCGTGTGCTGGAGATCAAGGACCCCGTGAGAGCCTTCTCGAAATCATTCGATTCTGTCGCCGAATTGAATAAGTTCACTGTGGTGGACATTTCTGTAGGATTCGTCGAGTCCAACAGAAGTTCGGTAAATGGTAATGGCGCATCATCAGCCATAGCCGTTGGCACAATATCCTCTAAAAGTCCCATCAGCATCGTATTATTTTCTATGGGGCTTTCAAAAGAATGCGTTCCCTTTGTACCTATGATGTACGTGCCACCGGTGTCATTAGGATGACACTCTTCGATCGAATGCAGTAGAGACTTTTCTTGAGGTGGCGGGGTCTCATCTTCGCCCGCCTGGTTGGCGATTTCTTTTGGACGATTGATATATTTTTCGGCTTCAAACTTTTCAAGGACACGCCGATCAGCTGCTGAATTATGCGTATAAATTATTATACACCGTTTAGTATACATACAGGTCACAAAAAACGACGTACGCATTCGATATCTAACATTTTACCGATGTTGCCGCCAGAAAAAGTAGATGTTAGTAGATTTAGAGAAGACTTCAATTTCTCAAATCCTGCTATGTAATGAATTAGCGTTGTATGATTGAACACATGACGATCTTTGACTAAACACGCGTTAAAGTTTTTTTTTTCAAACGTAACTCCCCTATCATGATCATGTGTTCGGAAGATTGATATCTTTCAAATACCACCATATTCCTTGAAATATATTAATTTTTGAAAAACCATCATATTCTCAATTACTATTTTTTTTTTTTTCGAATGCACAAAAATTGTAGGTGGGCTTATGTTTGAAAAAAAAAACTTTAGCGCATGGTTAGTCAAAGATTGTCATGTACATAATAATATACAACTCTAATACCTCATCTAGTGCAAGATGAACATTTCTACGTACGAACATATATATGCCACTAGCAATAGGAAGCGTTCTGAATCCATTAACAACTTTTTTTTAGCGATAACATCATTAAGTATGTTTTTTTTCATCGCTGTAACAATTTTTTTGACTTACGTAATACGAGGAAGGTTTTTCGAGAACGATACTACAGACTTTCCGGATACGTCTAGTTCTAGTTGAAGGGCGGAACGAGCAAAATAATGAATGTCCCCCCAACACTCACGGTTGTGTCGATAAATGATTCCCTGATAAGAGCCGTTTTCTCTGTAAAGATGTCCTGACAACAACCGTTACCTTCAGGAAAACTCTATCGTGGACTTAACGTTTATTTAATCATTTGCTTTTACTTAAAAATGCCTATTTATTTATGTTGCCCCCCCCCCCTCCCTTAAAAACCGCATTATTCATATTTGTAAACGTAATTGTAATAGCTATTATGAAAATATTTTTCACAGAGAAACAGGTTGTTATCAGGACACGTCACACTGAAAAGGTTGTTACCAGGACACCATCGACCAACGGAACGCTTACTGTCCTTTGATTGTTTAGCCACTTAATTACTACTAGACATATCCCCAAAGTTCATAATATTGGTCTACCAACACTTTCTCGTATCACATAGGTTGAAGAAATTGTTGAAGCGATTGGAAATAACATACCGATGATATCGTGAAAAAAGTAAATGTTGTTGGATTTAGAGGAGGTATTCAATTTTTAGTGGCTTATGCTAGTTGATGAGTAGAAATGTTCACCTCATACTGGATAATGAATTGTGGGTGCATTATAAAATACATGACAATTTGTGACTAAAAATGCGCTCAAGTTTTTTTTTTAACCAACTACCGACCATTTTGTCGCGTTCGAAATCAGCCGTTTTCTCTGTAAAGATGCCCTGGCAGTAATTGATATCTTTAGAAGAATGCAATAGCGAACTTGTAATTTACTTAATAATTTGCCATCTAATAATTGTGACAGTTGCTATGGAAACATTTTCACAGAAAAAAATGGTTGTCATCAGGACACGTTACATATAAAAAGGTGGTTACCAGGACGCCATCCACCGAGGAAACGTTTACAGTCGGGACATTTTTTTTGTCCATTTAACCTCTCAACTGCGATGATACGATTTGAATTGGACTGTTGGCGGATATTGTACCGACAGCCACGGCTGATGATGCCCTATTACCTGTCACTGAATTTCTGACAGTGAGGTTAGAAATTCATATGACAGTTTTCTGTGAAAACGTTTTCATAGCAACTGTTACAATTACAATTACAAATCTGAATAACGGGTTCTGTATGCGGTGAAAAGATGAATAAATTGAAATCACTAAGTGGAAGCACATTATAAAGTAAATCATAAGTGCGCTTTTGCATTTTTTTCAAAGGTAACAGTTAATGCCCGGGTATCTTCACATATAAGACGGCTGATTTCGAACGCGAAAAAATGGTCGATAGGTGGTTTGAAACAAAACTTAAGCGCATTTTTAGTCAAAGATTGTCACGAGTTTTATAATGCAACCTCAATTCATTATCCAGTATGAGGTGAACAATTCTACTCATTAACTAGTATAAGCCACTAAAAATTGAATGCTTCTCTAAATCCAACAACATGAATTTTCTTCACGATAACATCGGTAAGTATGTTATTTTCCATCGCTTCAACAATTTCTTCAAGCTATGCAATACGAGAAAGTTTTTTGTAGACCAATATTATGGACTTTGGCGATACGTCTAGTAGTAATTAAGTGGCCAAACGATCAAAGGAATAAATGTGCCGACCGTAAGCGTTTCCTTGGTGGATGATGTCCTGGTAACGCCCTTTCCAGTGTGACCTGTCCTGATAAAGACCTGTTTCTCTGTGAAAAAATGTTTTCATAACAGCTGTTACAATTACGGTTACAAATCTGAATAATACGGTTTTTAGGGGGGGGGGGGCGGGGGGGCAAAATGAATAAATTGAAATTTTTAAGTTAAAGCAAATTATTAAATAAAAGTTAAGTCCACTATGACGTTTTTCTGAAGGTAACGGTTGTTGTCAGGGCATCTTAACAGAGAAAACGGCTGTTATCAGGACATCATTCGCCGAGAAAACCCTTAGTGTTGAGACATTGACTCTTTTATTCGTTTCGTCCCGCAAATGCGATAATACTATTGTGGTGGCTGTCTTAAAGGACATTGTACCGACAGCCATGGCCGATAATGCCTTATTACCTGCTACTGCATTTCTGACAGGTAATCATCACCCATGGCTGTCGATATAATGTCCTCCAAGAATGGCATCAGAATCGTTTTATTTTCTTTGAGACTGTTAAACGAAGGCGTTTCTTTTTTTTATAGACAATGTAGATATCACCTGTGTCATAAGGATCGCAGTCTTCGACGGGTTGCGATGCAGACTTTTCTTGCGGCGATGGGTTTCCATCGTCGCTAGTTCGGTTGGAGACTTTTTTTGCAAGACCGTTTTTTTTTTTGGCTTTCATCTTTTCGAGGACGCGCCGATCCGCTGTTGAATAATACGGATAAAATATTTCAACGCTTTTACTATCCGAACAGCCTACAATAAACGGCTCGACTGCGATGAAAATGATTTCATCGTAGTCGAGTCGTACTTATAGGATATATAACATACGTAGCGATGTTATCATCAAAAAGGGTATATTTTAGTAGATTCAGAGCAGACTTTCAATTTAGTGGCGTATACCAGTTCGTGCATAGAAATGTTCATCTCATTTTTCATTTCAAGTTCATCTCAATTTTTAATAAACATATAGTTTTTTTCCCAAACGTAAGCCCACCTATCATTTTTGTGCATTCGAAATCAAAGCAAGTGGTAATTGAGAATATGGTGATTTTTAAAAGATATTAAAGTTTCAAAAACTAACATATGCTCAATTACCGTTTGCTTTAAGGGGGGATTTTCTTTTTTTTCGACAAAAAAATCGATTTTTCGCTGACCGCTGTTTCATATTCTTCAAAGTGTTGAGAATATGTGTGCAAAATTTCAAATTAAAATTCTCAAAAATGGCAAAGTTATAAGCGATTTTATACCTGCGTGTCGACTCGCGGTGGCCGCGCGCTCGTTGTCACACGGCAGGGGTCGACAACTTTAAACGCGTTTTTCTCGAAACAGCTTTTTCACAACTGGTGTGCACGATTTCTCAAAAACTATTCAACCGATTGCCTTCAAATTTGGACAGAATGCTCAGCTGACATCCTTTTATCGTTTGATGAAGCAAAAAAGCAATACGTTTAATAGTTTTTTATTTATAACAAAAAATCGATCAATTTTTTTCGAAAAATCGATACTTCAAGTTCAAAACGTCACCAAATCGTCAATTTTTTTTTCCCTTCATCGAACGATAGCTATATGTGTCTAAAGTAAAATGCTTTTTGGGTTTTTTTTGTAGGATGAACATGAAGGCTGTAATCGTGCACACCATCAAAAAAGGACCATCGCGCGTCGAGGGGGGTGGGAGGCGGATTTTTTGATGAAATTGTTTAAATTTTTTTTGTATGTAGTAAACAGATCAATAAAACTATATGCCAAGTTTCACAAGTTTTCCGTTGTATACTTTCTTCACAAAAAAATTCCCAAAAAGCGGTAAATTTTGCGAAAAAAAAGACAATCCCCCCTTAATTTAGAATGCACGAAAATGGTAAGTGGGCTTAAGGTTTAAAAAACGTTAGAGCACGTTTATGCAAATTTTGTCATGTATTTAATCATACAACCCTAATTTAAGCACTAGTATCAGATGAACATTTCTACGTACCAAATAGTATGCGACACGAAAAATTGAAACTCTTCTTTAAATCCACTAACATCGACTCTTCTTGATGATAACATTGGTCAAAATTTTATTTTCTATGGTTACAATAATTTCTTTAAACTATGCAATACAAGAAGGTTTTTCCGAGATAATGGCCTTCTGGGATACGTCTGTTAGCAGTTAAGGGGCTGAACATCAAAGAAACAAATGCCTCAACAATAAGGATTTTCTCGCTTAATGATGTCCTGATAACAGCCGTTTTCTCTGTACAGATGCCCTGACAACAACCGTCACCTCTAGAAAAACGCAAAAGCGAACACTAATTTTACTTAATAATTTGCTTTTACTGTAAATGTTCAATTTATCAATTTTGTGACTGCTTTAAACACTTGTTGATCCGAGTTGTAAATGTTATTGTAACAGTTGTTCTGAAAATATTGTTCATACTGGAAATGGTTGTTATCAGGGCACGTCACACAGAAAAAGGTTTCAAATAAATTATTTATTACGCTTCATTCACCTTACTTTAGTCATTTTATGTAATTTTATTACTTTTATTTTTATTTTCAATATCATCATTGTTTGTATTCGTATTCTTATTATGCCATTAGTCATATTAATTTTATTTTTCACAATTATTATCATTTGTCGATATTTTTTTTATCGATTGATAATTTCAAGGATTTTATATGCCAAACATTTAATCAAATGAAAAAAAAATAATAATCTAATGTATGGTATAGTTTAATAAACTTATTATTCAATCTTTTTAAATGAATTTATCTGATTTAATTTTTTCTCAACAGTTAATTTATTTAAAGCCAATTACATAAGTTTTTCCTTAATATGTTCGTCTTAAAATTTTTTACCCCTAATTTAATTTAAGCTATTTATAACAAGTTTTTTTTCCTAAAATGTTTGGCACCTAATTCAATTTCAATAGATTGTTATAATTTAACACCCCTTTAAACTATTACTCTCACTTGAACTTTGATACCTAATTCAATTTACACAAATGTTATAAGTTTTCCCTTAAATTATATTTATTTAAATAATTTGTGAAATTATTATTTGTATTACATTATTTAGAAAAATCAATTTTTAATTTAAAATATTTTAATACATTACATGTTTTAATTTAATTAGTTTTATGAGTTTAATCTATGTAAATTAATAACTTCCTCAATATAAATCATTGCAAAAAAACTATTTTTGAATATAGGTTCAAAATTCTCTATATTAATATAATTTAAACAATTTTTCAAGTCTTCAATAATTTCATAATTTTTCCCTTCAATTATATTGATCTAAATCATATGTCAAATAATTCTTTTATTATTAAAATATTTTTCAAAATCCTTTTTTTTAGTTAAAAATGTTTTAATTTATTCCATCTTTAAATTGAATTATCTTTAATAATTAAATTCATATAAAGTATTAATTTCTTCAATTACATATAATTAATTTTTTTTTTTAATTTTTAAGTATAATTCCAGAATTTTTCGAATTAATATAATTTCTAATCACATAAAAATGTCAATCAACATACTTCATTCATTTCCATTCTGTATGATTCATCGTCACACGGAAAAGGTTTTTACGAGGATATTAACCACCGAGAAAACACTTATTGTCGGCCATTTATTTCCACGTTCTTTTAGCCTCTTGCGATTATTCAGACATGCGCGATTACCTATGCTTTTCTACACGCAACCATACAGAGCCATGATTAATCGAAGTTGCTCTAACTTGTCAAAATATAATGACGGTGCTTATCGGGCAAAATATAATTTATTTTTTATTTTACTTACCGTTCTCGGCAATAATTCGAGCACCGTATCGACCACCATTACTGTATTTCACTATGCAGGTCGATCCCTGTACATAAGTCACTTTGCTTTTAGCACAAACGTAATACGTCTTGTCTTTTTCAAATTCGGCCAGAACAAACATTTTTTCCAAAAATTGCGTTTTTCCGATACGGTGGTACGCCCGAGTGTTCCTGACACTTCTCGCATGAAGGCGACGAACCGACTGACGACTTTGCCGAAAAACTGTTAGATCTAGATTCTTTGTTGTCCGTTGGGCAAGGAGAAGGTTCGCCGTTGAGCATTGTTTACGTTTTCGCGACTCTGCGAACGCGCAGTATATCTGTATCTGGCGAGCGATATAGATATACTTGGCGGCTGTTGTCGATACTTGGCGGCTTGGTTGTCGCCACAGGCTACCGCAGAGTAGAGTTTGACATTGTATTTTCATCGTCTTGTGTGCGAATACGAAACGGCCAAATACAACGCAATCAATGGAAAAGAAGAAACTAGATAGAATAATTCTTCGGTAAAGTCGTCAGTGAAAAAGTCCAAACATCGATTAGCAACGGTTATGTATCGTTGAATACAAAAAAGAATAGTAAGACGCGTCTACTGGAATGATCGCAGTGAGGGGATAGACGAACAAAGGAACAAATGTCCCGACAATAAGCGTTTCTCCGGTGGATGATGTCCTCGTCACAAACTTTTTCTGTATGATGATGAATGACACAGAATGTTGATGAATAAAAGACACTAGTTTTAAAAAACTCTTTGAAAACTCTCAAATTCTCGAATTAATTGGAGAATATTCTAAAAAATCATCAACATTTTATTATTGCCAAAAATTAAAAAGAACTTTTAATGATTTTAATTGAGAAAATAAGTCGCCTATTTTAATTTATTAATACTAATTTTGTTGAAAAATGTAATATATTAACATATTTTTTCTTTGAAATAGGGTTTTCAAAATTGTTCCAATGACATTAACATAATTTTAAAGATTAGCTCAATAAATATAATTAATGGAAAAACTTATTAGGATATCATTCACTTAGATTGAGAAATTTATTCCTTTTTTTGTTCAGCCCCACAACCACTATTAGACATATCCCAAAAACCCATATATCGATTTCGAAAAAACTTCCCCGTATCATAAAGACGCAAGGAATGGTTTAAGTAATGCAAAATAGCATATTTAGTGGTGTTATCACCACAAACCGGCGATGGTGGTACGTGGGGGGAGGGGGCCTAATGAATTTTTTTCAAAGTAGAAAAAAGATTCAGGCATGCTCGACTTCCTATGATTTTCTATGTGAATGAACACATAGCCATCGCTAATCAAGGTTGTTCGAAGTCGTCGAATTCTAAGTAACGGTACCTGTGGGAAAAAAAAAGATTTTTTATTTTCCATTTCACTTACTTTCGTCTGCAATAATTTGCGCGTGATGTCGATGATCGTTTCCGTATTTTGTAATGCATATTGATCCTTTTACATATGTCACTTTATTGTCTGCACAAATGCAGTCCGACTCGTCTTCGAATGGCGATAGCACCAACATTTTGTACGAAATTGGTTTTCATCATGACACTCGTAACACTAACTGTCCTGACAATATCCAACAGAACCCTGGAAAAGTCTTGACATCAACCGTTTGAAAAATTGATATATCTATCGAAAAAACGTATCATTACATCATGAAAATAATATTTTTCATACAAAAAACCAAACAAAGTTTTATAAAGATAGCAGATACATCTTCGAACTGCACCGTCATAAAAAAAAAATAATGCTTATATGGTCATAGTTACTAAGAGTGTCATCTGACAAAACCCGATCTATTCGTCAACAAAGGGTCCTGACAACATCCAGTAGAGCCCTGGAAAAGTCCTGATATCAACCGTTTGAAAAATACACACACACACACACACACGCGCGCGCGCGCGCGCGCGCACACACACACACACACACACACATATATATATATATATATATCGAAAAAAAACATATTATTACATCTGCATTTCTGAATAGAAATATTTTTCATAGAAAAAACTAAAGTTTTATAACTTGTTTTCAACTCATTTTTAACCGTTACCACTGACTTTAGTTCAACCCATGTTTCTTGCAGCACCGCCATCGAAAATTTTACCAACAATTCCTCCGCTTCTCCCAGTCTCCCTATTCCCGCTGTAGTTCGTTCCTTCAAGCATTTTTTGCATTGACCTGTCCATTTCCTCAATTTTTTGTTCCCATCTATTTCTTCGCTAGGTTTGATGCCCGCTTGATGATCGTTCTTCTCTCCCTGTTGCTTTTCTCCCTCCCTTTCGATATTTTGCTGCTTTGCTTTGTCCGAACTTACTTCACTTTTATCTAATTTCTACTGGTGATCTGATCACCACATTTCTTTTACCAAACACATACGCCTCCATTCATTTTTTTGGCTTTCCGTGCATTTGCTTTCGGCTTGTTTTTCGATCCGAGCGTAATTTTTTTCTCTTTTTCCCGTCGGTATTGTAGTGCTCTCCTGCTTCTGGCGCCATCTCCGTGTCCGCATCAGATGCAGAGTCGGTCTCCGATTCCCAGTTGTCGTTCTTGTCTCTCGTTTCCCCCGCCATGCCGAGGCTCTCTTCGCGCCTTATTTCTCCCTAACATCAACACTTTGACTCTTCTAATTCACTCGTATTTTATTTCTTATGCTCGTCCAGTCCTCTTATTTTTCTATTCTGCATATACTCTTTGCTCTCCACGCTTCTCAAAACCTTATTTTTCCTCACTTCTTATCACCCCATTGTCTCTTTCATTTCACAAATTTGCCGCTTACTTCGACACGTCTTCCTCCCTCGAAACCTCCGGTCAAACTTTAAAGTTTAATAAAGATATTACATACATGTTCGAACTGCATCTTCATTTAACGAAAACATGATAATACTTATATGGTCACAGTTACTAAGTCTGTCCTGACAAAATCCGATCAATTCGGCGAAAACGGGTCTTGACAACATCCAGTAGAGCCCTGGAAAAGTCCTCACATCAACCGTTTGCAAAATATATATGTCTATCGGAAAAATATATTATTACATCTGCATTTATGAATAAAAATATTTTTCATACAAAAAACCAAAGTTTTATAATTATATTGGATCCATCTCCGAATTGTACCTTCATCTTAAAAAAATATTATAATGCTCTTTTGGTCGCAGTTACTATGGCTGTCCTGACAAAATCCGATCAATTCGTCGAAAAAGGGTCCTGACAATATCCAATAGAGCCCTGAAAAAGTCCTGACATCAACCGTTCGACAAATACATATGGGTGTATCTTAACTACTAGTTTTCCGTTGATGAGCATATAGGGTGTCTCTTTAGAAGCAAAACGCGCTTTTTTTTAAATGTCGTGCGACAAAAAAATGACCGAGATTTTTCGAGTAAATTCCAATGGTGAGTAAACGATGGCACAGTAGTTTTAGCGTCCAAGCGACAGTGGGCGCGGGTTCGAATCCATGTTCGCACGGGTGGATTCAAATCCATTGATTTTTGTTGAATTGAAATTGAAATTGAAAGTTCAAACTTTCAATTTCGAATGGTGAAGTTTGAATTTTGAACCTTATCCGGTTGCCCAAATAAAGTATTAAATAATAAGTAAAGAATGTTAGACAATATTGTCCATTGTTTAATATTTTTTATTTATTATTTAATACTTTATTTGGGCGACTGGATAATGTTCAACACTCAAATGTCAAAATTCAATATTTAAAGTTCAAATCCACTTGCTCGAATGTGGATTTAGACCCGCGCCCACGCTCGCTTGGACGCCGGAACAACTGTGCTTTACTCACCGTTGGACTTTACTCGTGAATATCTCGGCTAATTTTTGTCGCATAACATTTAACAGAAAGCGTTTTGCTTGGAAAGGTACACCCTATATGCTAACGAACGGGAAACTAGTAGTAGAGATACACCCTGTATATATCTATCGAAAAAAAAACATTATTACATCTACATTTATGAATATAAATATTTTGCATACAAAAACCCAAAGTTTTATAAAGATATTGGATACATCTTCGAACTGCACCTTCATTTGAAAAATATATAATAATGCTTATATGGTCACAGTTACTAAGGCTGTCCTGAGAAAATCCGATCACTTTGTCGGAAAAGGGTCCTGACAACATCCAATAGAGCTCTGGAAAGGTCCTGACATCAACCGTGTGAAAAAAAAAATATCAATCGAAAAAACATTATTACATCTGCATTTATGAATAAAAATATTTTCGATATAAAAATCCAGACAAAGTTATATAAAGATATCGGATACATTATCGAACTGCACCTTCATCTTGAAACAAATATGATAATGCTTATATGGTCACAGTTACTATAGCTGTCCTGACAAAGTCCGATCAATTCGGCGGAAAAAGTTCCTGACAACATCCAATAGAGCCCTGGATAAGTGCTGACATCAACCGTTTGAAAAAATATATATCGATCGAAAAAACATATTATTACATCTGCACTTATGAATAAAAATATTTTTCATACAAAAATCCAGACAAAGTTTTATAAAGATATCGAATACATTATCGAACTGCACCTTCATCTTTGAAAAAATTGATAGTGCTTATATGGTCACAGTTACTATGGCTGTCCTGACAAAGTCCGATCAATTCGGCGAAAAGGGTCCTGACAACATCCAATAGAGCCCTGGAAAAGTCCTGACATCAACCGTTTGAAATATATATATGTATCGATCGAAAAAACATATTATTACATGTGCATTTATTAATAAATATATTTTTCGTACAAAAATCCAAACAAAGTTTTATAAAGATATCGAATACATTATCGAACTGCACCTTCATCTTAAAAAAATATGATAATGCTTCTATGGCCACAGTTACTATGGCTGTCCTGACAAAGTCCGATCAATTCGGCGTAAACGGTCCTGACAACATCCAATAGAGCCCTGGAAAAGTCCTGACATCAACCTTTGAAATATATATGTATATATATATCGATCGAAAAAAAAATATTATTACATCTACATTTACAAATAAAAATATTTTTCATATAAAAATCCAGATAAAGTTTTTTGAAGATATCGGATACTTCGTCGAACTGCACCTTCATCTTTAAAAAAATATGATAATGCTCATATGGTCACAGTTACTATGGCTGTCCTGACAAAGTCCGATCAATTCGTCGAAAAAGAGTCATGACAACATCCAATAGAGCCCTGGAAAAGACCTGACATCAACCGTTTGAAAAAAGAATATATATATCTATCAAAATAACATTACTATGTCTGCATTTCGGAATAAAAATGTTTTTCATACAAAGATCCAGACGAAGTTTTATAAAGATATCGGATACATCTTCGAACTGCACCTTCACCTTTAAAAAATATGATAATGCTTATATGGTCACCGTTACTATGGCTGTCCTGACAAAGTCCGATCAATTCGTCGAAAAAGGGTCCTGACAACATCCAATAGAGCCCTGAAAAAGTCCTGACATCAACCGTTTGAAAAAAACATATATGTCGATCAAAAAAACATATTATTACATGTGCATTTATGATCAAAAATATTTTTCATACTAAAATCCAGACAAAGTTTTATGAAGATATCGAATACATTATCGAACTGCACCTTCATCTTTGAAAAATTTGATAATGCTTATATGGTCACAGTTACTATGGCTGTCCTGACAAAGTCCGATCAATTCGGCAAAAAGGGTCCTGACAACATCCAATAGAGCCTCAGAAAAGTCCTGACATCAACCGTTTGAAATATACATATATATCGATCGAAAAAACATATTATTACATTTGCATTTATTAATAAATATATTTTTCATACAAAAATCCAGACAATGTTTTATAAAGATATCGGATACATTATCGAAATGCACCTTCATTTTTGAAAAATATGATAATGCTTCTATGGTCACAGTTACTATGGCTGTCCTGACAAAGTCCGATCAATTTGGCAAAAAGGGTCCTGACAACATCCAATAGAGCCGTGGAAAAGTCCTGACATCAACCGTTTGAAATTATATATATATCGATCGAAAAAACATATTATTACATTTGCATTTATTAATAAATATATTTTTCATACAAAAATCCAGACAACGATTTATGAAGATATCGGATACATTATCGAAATGCACCTTCATTTTTAAAAAATATGATAATGCTTCTATGGTCACAGTTACTATGGCTGTCCTGACAAAGTCCGATCAATTCGGCGAAAAGGGTCCTGACAACATCCAATAGAGCCCTGGAAAAGTCCTGACATCAACCGTTTGGAGAAAAAAAATATATATCTATTAAAATAACATTACTACATCTGTATTTAGGGATAAAAATGTTTTTCATACAAAAATCCAGACAAAGTTTTATAAAGATATCGGATACATCTTCGAACTGCACCTTCACCTTTAAAAAATATGATAATGCTTATATGGTCACAGTTACTATGGCTGTCCTGACAAAATCCGATCAATTCGTCGAAAAAGGGTCCTGACAACATCCAATAGAGCCCAGAAAAAGTCCTGACATCAACCGTTTGAAAAAAAAATATATATATCTATCAAAATAACATTACTACATCTGCATTTACGAATAAAAATATTTTTTATACAAAAATCCAGACAAAGTTTTATAAAGATATCGGATAAATCGTCAAACTGCACTTTTATCTTAAAAGAATATGACAATGCTGTCACAGTTTCTAAGGCTGTCCTGACAAAATCCGATCAATTCGTCGAAAAAGGGTCCTCGCAACAACCATTTCTTAACTTTTCTCCAAATGTCCTAACATCTACCACTGCGTACGATTTTCTCTATAAAATTTGCAAAAATGGACTTGCATAACATTTTCTTGAAGATTACGCTACAGTAGCATTGTTAGTGTGATTTTCAATGGTCATATATAGGCCTTAAAAAAAGTCCTGATAAAGTCCTTTTGACAAATATATATATATATATATATATATATATATATATAATGATGTATTCCCTCTGTTTATAGCTTCCGTGAGCATAGTACGATGCTTGTGGGCACGCGCACTGACAAATCGTTTTTTCCATCGGAAACTTTGCGGCGGAATAATCTTTTTTTCTGAATCATTTGTTGTCTCCACTTGCTCTGACCTAACCTCTAAAAACCGCGGCCGGCATAAAACGCTCATAACACAGCTGTGACCTGTGACAGCCACTGCAATATAAACCTGACAGCCTCGAATTACGAGAGAACCGGGCGACGGTGCCAAAGCTCGTGTCTATTTTAATAGGATTTTTCAACATCGAAAATGAATTTTCCGGATAACCCTAACTCCCTCAAGTTAACATGTATGTATGTCAATAATAATTACGTTATTAATAATAACTACATTATTAACATTATGTATGTTAATAATGATTACGATTATATACCGTACACTTGACCATTTTTGTGATATTCATTCGTACACATCAGTAATATTTCGCTACAATAAGTTGACACTGGTGACCTCACACAATGTATTCGCATAGGAAATTCGTTTCTCCTCCCACCCTGCCAAAATGATTAAGCAGTCACCTTAAAGACGGATCTTCATTTTTTTAAACTGAACAGTAATGATTTCACTATCAATAACTGATTTCGACACAGGTCAGGCCTTAAAATTACACTAATAATGCCTAATTTTGACATAAATTAGTCCTTGAAATTACCTTCAAAGAAATTTGTTTACATTCAGCTGTAAGTCCTTAAAATACATTATTAATAACTAACTGCGACACAGGCCAGTCCTTGAAAGTACCTTCAAAGAAATTTGTTTACATCAAGTTGTAGGTAATTTTAAAGTCTTTGGGGTTTAAATAATGTCGAGTTTGACGACGATAGGGTGAGGGTGGCCGTCGAATTCGAATGTCCACAAAATCACCATGGCCCGTAAATAAATACATGGCAAGGTTCGATGTATCTGCTATTTTGTGAAGATACGAAAAATGAGGACGCGGTGGGAACTATTGTGGCAAATGGGCGAGGCGCGTGTTACCGCAATCGTTCGGCCGCACTAACCGCAAACGCAACATTAGCCCGAATCCCGATAAATATGGGATTGACCGATTGATCGTTATTGCATGGAGGGGACGTAACCCACTAATCAGCTCTGACCACCATAGGTTCGATTGCGAATTGCACGTTGACAAACTTATCGATATTATTGGTGAAAAAGTACAGTCAGCGGTAGTTGCCTGGTGGTGCTATACTTGACTGACGTAACTTCCATTGATCAGCTTTTCTGTTATTCGAATATTTTCGGAGTCGTTAGGGGGCGTACACAAATAACGTAACGCCAAATTCCTCAATTTTCGACCCCCCCCTCTCTATTGCGTTACGTAACGGGTGCTTTGTCGTCAACAATTGCGATTTTTTTTCCTAGACATAACTAATTATCAAAGGATGGGGTTTATACTCATTTTATTAAGTATATGTTCATCTAGTTTTTGTACCAATTTGCATGGAAAAATCTTTAAAATTAACCCAGATATATTCCTTAATTTAACGACAAAAAAAAATATTCTCTTCATTGTCCCATCGATATTTTTATGTAAGGTTATATGTTAATCAAAAGTTGAAAAAATTTCGATATCTATACAAATATAGCTATCGTTGTGCGCAGCCGTTTTTTTTATTGTGGTTTTTTTTTGCAAAATGCCGACGAGTTAGATTTTTTTTCTATTTTCAAGGCCCTTTTTGTATTTAATAGATTCTGTAAAAAAAAAACGAAAATTCGAACTTCATTGTGTAGTTCAAGCACTGCGTGATAAGAAGATTTCAATTTCCGGTCGAAAATCATCAGACCGACGAAATAGCACCTACAGACTTGGCAATGTTGGGTGTACCGCCTGATGCGTTTGGCGAGCATAATCGAACTCTGTACCATAACCTTTCGCATCAACGAGTCCCGGGTGTCAACTTTGAGCACCGCAAACGCATTGTTGTCAGGTCTTTGTTTTAAATAATATAATGGAATTATATTATTTATGGAGTTTTAAAATTGATCGCGTATCAATAACATGTTTAATTACAATTTTACCCACAGTATTAATTCTCGGTTCACGGGAATTAAAGCAATTCACGGTTATTTAAGCAAGATATACATTTACAACGATCAAAAAATCGATTTCTTTTTTTTTCTTTAAACGATAGAACTATATAGGGGAGACCGGGGCAAAATGGTATAGCGGGGCAAAACGGTACTGGGGCAAAACGGCACTGGGGCATAATGGGATCGGGGCATAATGGGATAGCAAAAAATGAAGTTTCTTGGGTGCTTGATTTGGGGCAAAATGGGATAGGGGCAAAATGGAACAGAGAGGAGTGGAATATCAAATTGGGGCAAAATGGAATCGGGGCAAAATGGGACACACAAAAATGAAGTGTCGCAGCCCGCTGAATTTGGGGGAAAATGGGATGACAGGAAAATTCATGCTTCGACTCTATGAAAGAGCTGTTGAAACATAATCTAATCTAAATGGTGCTTGTGGTTCGTTTCAGCCCACATATACGCAGATAATACGGACTGACCGATATATTTGTCGACACATATCCGTCGATTTCATGGGGAGCGGCGGTCCTAGTTTCATAAAACAATTTACGTAAAAATTGACAAGAGTTAGATTTTCATCAATGGCTTGAAAATCAGTATCAGTAACGTGCAGTTGGCAGAAAATAAATTAAAAAAAAACAAAGAAAGATAAAAACAAAAAAAAACCATAAATTGCACGCGTCAGATTATAAAAATTACTTGATTATTTAAATAATTAATAACCACAAAGAAATTGTACCAATCGAATAAGAAGGCTCAAATAACAATTTACGTCAAGTTTGGTACAGTTCTGACCGCAGAATCAAAAGTAATTGTTTAACAAACTTTAATAACAAATGAAAAATTAGTATTTTTTTGAATGTTGAAGTACTCAAATTCATTGGATTCAACGAATCCTGACGAGCCGAGCACGAACTGTTGTTGTAAAGTCAAAAATAATAATAATTGTTTAAGCGATTGAGTTAACAAATAAAAATTGTCGTCTTCTTTAATGTTAAATTACCACGATTAATCAAATTTCAACGAAATCGAACGAGTCGACCTTGAAACATTGCCTTAACCGCATGTCCAATCATTATATTTGGTCAAACAATGAATATCAAAAAATCAATTGAAGTTTTAGACTGCATTAATAGTCATTAATGCATTAATAGACTACACCAAACTTGCGAAGATTCTAACCGAATGATAAAAAATTATTATTTAAACAATTTCATTAACAATTAAATTGTTCGAATCGAATTGTTACGCTCGATTAACAATTTCCAAGAAATTTCAGAAAATGCCGATCGTACAATGAAGAATAAATATTTGAACAATTCAATTAACAAATGAAAACCGCAATTACAAAAGGAAGACCATGCGACAGTCGCGGAAGACCAGCGGCGTCGATAACAACCGACGATGACGCATCATGCCTTTTCTGCGGGGGCTTATATTCGAAATCCAAGGAATCCTGGATTGGTGGTAATTCATGCGAGAAATGGGCCCACTATTCATGTGCCCATGCTGACGATAACTTAATCGAGTACGTTTGCGACAATTGTGCCGATAAAAATTAGCTTAGTTAAACAAGCAATAAAAATTAAACATTGCCACCGTTAAATTATAGTATCGTAAGTAGAGTGTGACCCAAATATCGTGTAACATTCAATAAAACCTGTTTTCACTCATTTATTACCCCTCGTTTTTTACCCCTGCATTTCTTTCGTTTCTGCATTGAATTATTCCACTGTCCCATTTTGCCCCGATCCCGTTTTGCCCCAACCGCCTCTTTCTGAGGAGCCTGATTTTCTCCGGTCCATTTTGCCCGAGTCCCGTTTTGCCCCAATGACGTATTTTCCAGCAGTGTTGATTTTCACTATTCCATTTTGCCCCAAACCCGTTTTGCCCCGGTCCCATTTTGCCCCGGTCCCATTATGCCCCGCTATACCATTTTGCCCCGGTCTCCCCTATGTAGAATATTTTTTCCAAAGTTTCGAAGCGAAATTCGAAACACTTCAGACGTTACAGCCCGTCAATGCTGTGCCTCACCGCTTGGATTCGGAGCGGGCGTGAACTTCAAATGCGTTTCTCTCAAAACTGCGTTATCGAAATTGGCGTGCAGGATTACTCAAAAACTATTAAGCCGATTGAATTGAAACTTAGTAGAAATATTGATAATGTTGGTACTTTCTACTTGACGAGAATGGTTTTTGAAAAATTGAAAAAAAAGCTACTTTTTTCATCCACATTTTACAGAAATGTTGCGTGCAATGTTGATTTTTTTGTAAATGCGTGCCATTTTCTTAAATGTGGTTTTTCTTCATTTTAATTACCGTCACATAGAAACTATACATGTTCAAACTGAAATAATGTTTGAACTTTTTTGCAAATCAAAGTTTACGGGAAGCTAGACGATGTCTAGCCGATGCACGCCGATTCGCAACTCCCGCGGCAACCTTGCCGTAACACTCTGCCACAGCTCCGTCGTTTTGATGATGAATTAATTAAAAAAAATTGTTTTGTATACTTAAATATACTATTAAAGTACACTGGAAGTTTGATAATTGTAGAATAATTATTTCTTAGTTTAAAAAATGCCTCAATATTGCTTATTTTTTGCCTGTCTAAATGTATATCCTGTCTTAAATAAGATTCCGACAGATTTGTTGTAACGTTTTTTAGTTCGTTTTTATGGTGAGACTAATATTGTGAACATGACAGAGACTACTCCAGAGTCGTTTAGGATCTAATTTTTCAGTTTTTACTAGTAATTATGCAAAACGTAAAACATTGAACACAAATTTGGTGTATTGGAATCGACGATACGAATATTCATCACAAGTTAACATAAATAAGAGCAACTGTGGGTAAAATAAACTTAGTCTTTTTGTTAACCCTGAAGAACTAGTTGTACTTCCTTAAACGGACGTCGAGTTGGAAACGTTATTCGCTTATTTTCCTATTTCAAGCACACGTCACTGGTTCCGTTGTTTCGATTTCGTTGTTCGATTGTTTTCTCCTGCCCTCGTGCACATGCGATACAGTCGTGCGTTAGGAAAGACCGGCAACGATCCGGAGGGTTTCCGAAAAGCTTGAAAAAAGCTCCAAGTGATAAGTATTGGGTCAAAGTAAAAATGGAACAGGCTCGTAAATGCCCGTAAGAGCTTACGAAGGAACATTATAAATAAAAATAATGATAATGATATTTTTTCAAAAATGATAAATTATACCAATTATTTTTTATCATATATAATTTTACATTATACAATTCTTTTTATAATTTATTAATATAAATTATAAAATTGATTTTTTTATCATTTACAATTATAAATCCTATTAATGATACAAATTATAAAAAAATGTTTCCTAAAAATTAAATGATTGTTTAATTCAATTTTGACGAAAATATCTGTATTTGTTTTTTTGTAAATGAGTAACGGAAAAAATCGAAAAAGTTGCTACCAATGTCGCAGGCATTAGAATGTAACAATTGATTGGATCAATTTGAGAATCGTTGCCACTTGTTGATCCGGAGTACTTTCAGGATCCTCATTATAGCGATTAGGTGTGAATCAATTAGCACGAATCGCGATTTATTGTGGCAGGTACAATGAGACGAGTCTCTGAACTTCTGGAGATACGAGAAGCCTTGACTCGGTGCGATATGAAGTGTGGCGAGCTTTCCCAAAGTGGTTAGAATTCGGTCACACGCCCGAGCATAATAGGTTTCAGTTTCGTCATAGCTCTTATCAAACTTCGACCGGAGTCCCGTAGTTTAAGCGTATAAGTGCTCGCAAATTGCTGACTCTTCTCGCTTTAACCCGTATATTGAGGTGGCCTCGCACAATCCACCGTGCCGTTTCCCCTTTGTGGCCTCTCGATAGGTGCACATTTTATTTACGGGTTATACTGGAACTGATATACCTGTGGTTGCTCTTCGTAATGGAACGACTAGAAGGGTCATTAATAAAAATAATTGTGAACCTGAATCACAATTATTGTTATTTGACTTATTTCAAGTCCCATTGTATTTTGTTACATCGTTATTTTGAAGGATCACAATTTCACAATTGTGATCTTTCGAAGATGTGATATTTTAGTGATATTTAAAAAATAATGTGATATTTTAAAATTGTGATGTTTTTAAAATAATGGATCATAATTATTTTTATTTTTATTTCCTTATTTCAATTCCCATCGTATATTCTTACATCGTCATTTTGAAGGATTGTTCGAAAATGTGCTTTAAAAGAAAGTGCCATGTATAAGGACAAAAAATATTTCGATGCTTCGAAATCGACTGTTTTATTTGATAATAGTTGAATATTTCGTTAGTTTAATATGTAAAATAATACGAATCCTTTATTTCTGTTATTCATTGAATGAATGTTTAAGATTTAATATTTCGTTTATTTTGGTATTCGCGATATCGAGATTGTTTTCGGACTGTTTTTAAGTATTTGGGGAAATGTAGTTGTCAGTCATTATCCAACATTCAAATTTGGTATTTCGATTTTTTCGTGCACTCAAATTCGCGATAGTTGCGAACGTGAATTAATATGGAATATTAATAGCAACTATAAAAAATAATTGACGCCCTTAATTCATGTTCCGTATTGTTGTGGTTGATTGTGATCGACACTCGTGGGTTCAAAATTGAGGGTGTTTATTGAGCATGCTCAATAGAAACAACAACGTAAAGATGAAAAAATAATTGAGTTTGCAGTAGGTTTTAATGAATAAAAAACACGTATACCTTATTTTTTGAAAAATATCATCAGGGGACTAGTTTTTAATAAAATGAAGGAAGCGTGACAGACATATTGCATTGTGTGGTAACGTTCCTTTAAAATGTATGGAATGCTTTAAAGCAGTTGTTTTGTTTGTTGTAGCACGAAGCCACGCCAAAACCAAAGTTTCAAAGCGAAATTCGAAAAACTTCAAACGATACAGTCAAAACTGCACTTTCGAAATTCGCGTGCAGGATTGCTCAAAAACTATTAGGCCGATTGAGTGAAAAATCGGTGGAAATATTGACAATATTGCCACCTTCTGCTTGACGAGAATTGTTTCTCAACAATTATTTTTAAAAACTACTTTTTTAATCCAAATTTCACAGAAATTTGGCGTAAAATATTGACTTTTTTGTATACGCGTGCCATTTTCTAAAATTTGCATTTTCTTCATTTCAATTACTGTCAAATAGAAACTATACGTGTTCTAACTCAAAATCTTTGAATTTTTTGCAAATTAAATTCTACGGGAAGCTAGACTGCACGCCGATGATCAATGAATTAAAAAATATTTTGTATCCTTAAATATACCATTAACGAATACCTACAGTTTGATAAATGTGGAATCATTATTTCTTAGTTTAAAAAGTCCCGCAAAATTGCTTCATTTTTTTCCCGTCTAAATGTATATCCCGCCTTAAAAAAAGGATTAAATGTCAACATGGGATTTTGTGAGCACTTAGATGGTTTAGTACAGAACTGGCACACGATGATATAAAGGGTTGAAAACCAAATCGCGTTGCGAACTGTAGATGAACATAGAGGTAAAGATCGAAAAAATACAATAATATTTATAACAATTGAGAAAAAAGCATTAAAAATTACCGCAGTACCAAAGTAGCCATGATTTAATTTCACAATTTCCACAACCGTGGCGTGTTTGTTTTATTTTTCATATGAAAACGCTATAATATCATGTGATATGATTTTGGCTTCTCCGCAATGGTTATTGGCATTAAATAATGTTTTTTAAAACATCGAATCGCAGCACTGCGCACGTAGCACTACGTCCATAAGATTACGAAAGTATTACGAAGAATGGATAAATCTTAAAAAGCCATATACATTTGCGGTAACAAAGGAGCTGTCTTCTACTTCCAGTCGACTTCGATAACTTCCCGTAAAGCTGAAGGACAGCGAAGGTATTATGGAAATAGCTAGTGGAATATCTCGGAGAGTGCGGAGGGAGGGAGGAGGGAGTAGGAAATGAAGTTTGAAACACTAAGATATTTGATTAGCCTTCAGTGAGAGCACGTTTCGACGAGCGCGGGCCGGAATTAGTTGAAAGGAATTAAAAAAGTTGTAGGATGAGTAATGGGTTATCAAGGTAGAAACTCGATTTAAACGAGAAGCCTATCTTGCTCTCTGGACATGGATACGCTCCGTAGATTTGTACAGTGAATTATATATACTCGCGATAGAAAGAGAATTAATCGGAGGATCGTTATCGTCGCTTTAAGGAGGGTAGAGCGTTAGCCACAATTCAAGATTACATTCGAAAAAAATATATCTTATGGTTTTGACTATACTGAGTCTTTACAAATTTTTTGGAGTTTTTCACCACAAAACGCTCGAGATAAAAAATAGTTTGAAGTATGTAATTTTACGTGCGGTTAGATGGGCAAGATTTTAAATAAATATGTGTTATAAACATAAATTAATTTTCGTTGACTATTTAGCCCCAAGATAAAACATTTCTAACTACGGATTAGCGCAAACTCAACATCTGGAAATATTTCTTAAAAAACCCCATCTCGCCCATCGTAAACCATATACGGGGTGTTGTGCGCATGGACCGACACATTTTTTTGGGGAGATTGGGGGGTTATTTGCTTACTTTTTCACCCTCAGACCCTATGTCCTAACTGTCACGGTAATTGAGATTTTTTTCGTTTTTCTTTTAATTACCCGAAATTTCGCCTTTAAATCGTCATAACTTTTTTATTTGAGGTTGTATTAGCACGAAATAACTTTTGTTATATTCTGCAATGGATGTTCATTATGAATTAATCATTATTTGATACAATTAGTTTCAGGAAAGTGACTCTTGAGCTTCCAATCTTAAAAATGTATGAAACATTTCAACTGCTAAATTCATGATAAAAAAACTTATTCTCTTTATTTTGACCACATAATGAATGATTTCTATGACATGTAGCATGTCGTTGGAAAGGGCATAAACTAGAGACCTTTTAAACACAAAGCTAAGTTCAAAACAGCTTTTAGTTTTTTTAATAATGAATTTAGAAGTTGACATGTTTCATACATTTACGCATTTTTAAGACTTTGGAAGCTCATGAGTGATTTTCTTGAAAACAATTGTATCAAATAATAATTTATTAATAATAAGCATACATTGCAGAATACAACAAAAGTTATTTCGTGCTATTACAACCACAAACAAAAAAGTTCAAACGATTCAAAGGCAACATTTCGGGTAATTAAAGTAAACGATGAAAAAATCATATCTTAATTGCCGTGACACTTAGGACATAGGGTCTAAGGGTGAAAAAGGAGCAAATGACCCACCCAATCCCCCAAAAAATTGTTTCGGTCCATGTGCCAAACGCCCTGTATATTCGATATTGAACCATCAAGATTTGATGAAAGATTACGAATCTTGGCTGGCGAATGAAGAGCATTGCTGACAACCTCAATGTCCGCGAAGTTGCCGTATTTCGGCAATACTTAATATTAATTAATGGTAATCATAAATAATCTCGTGACATAAAGATGAATAGGCATAATTGTGAATAAATCAAAAATTCATTCTGAGTTGTATAAAACACTTTATTTTATAATTATCATCGATAATGTTACACTTTTTCAAGTTGGTAGTAACACCAGAGTTTTTCTTATTTACGTAATAAAAATATAAAAATGAACAATTTTACCCTTTAATTACATATTTAATGAAAAATTAGGATGTGCGGAATAAATCTATAACTCGTATGCATTTTTTTGAGGTTCATAGAAAGAAAAAATCATAAACTGGACCGCTCCAACCTCCCAGGTAGGGAATCAAAAGGCTGACGATGGAAACAAACTTGTGTGAGCCTTGTTTCACCGAGCCTGAGTGAGACAGACCTGGGCCAGGTTTCATTGCATCGTTTGGAGCAGCCTGGAACCAAGACTGGCTGCTTAGCCTAAACTCAGGGTTATTTCAAGCTTTATTCAGCCAGTGAATTTTAAGGGTAAAAAATCAAGGCTGGATGCAGGCTTGTTTCAGGTTGTGATAATATAAAACAAATTTTAAATAATATTGTTTCTGTACTTGTATGAAAAAAAAAATTAGCAATAAATTTGTCGGGTGCGAACGCACGAAAAACGAAAGCGAAGGAGGCAGCTCAGAACATTCAAACATATTCTCTTATCGATATTCATGAGGTACACAAAAAAGTTTTTTTCTCGTCACATACACATTTCGTATATACTCACTCTCTGGGGTTTGCGTACACTCTGTGTATTACGTGTCCCATAAACAATAAATAAAATAAAGTATTGTCTTTAAAATATTATATATATATATTTTATAACAAATAATATAATGAATAATAAATATATATAATAAATAAAATGAATTCTTTACAAATTTATTAAATTTATCCCAATGTAGAATATAGAAAACTAAAAAACAGGCCTCATATAGCCTCGAGAAGAGTTTGGGATAAGCCTGGTCATAAATGCTCGTGAAGGCTTCATTAAGGCTCGTTTTAAACCGTGTTGTTTCCTCGTTTCAGGCTTAGTACAGGCTTTTCTACCAGCCTTTAGTCAAGCCTGTGTGCAACAGCCTGAAACCGCGTTATCATTCAGGGGTTCAGCTACGCCTGAAATCAGGCTGGTGCTCAGCCTGAATAAAAAAAATGTGAGCCTTGTTTCAGAGCTTGGCGAGCCCTTTTTTCATCGTCAATTCCTACCTGGGCTCCTTAACAGAGGCGAAGGCAAAAAATCTCTAGACGAAATTACACTTCACTCCTGTAAAATGAAAGCATGTCGATACGTCATCACGGAAGTATGGTATCGTTAAAAATGATTTTCCCGCTTATATCAGTCATAGATAATTGTTTCGAATAATTACAGGGGGTACGTAGATTCATGGAGTCATTCTTTTACTGCTCACATTTTATAAATGACTCTTATCTTTAGTCGTACTTGTGAACTTGTTCTGAAGAGGTTTCTACAATTTCATAATGATGCTTATTTTTTATAATTATTGTAGAGAAATGCAATCAGAAATTTGTGACATGCAACAAAGAATTATTGAGTATTGTCATTACAAAAGCATTTACGACATTTCTGAGCACTATTGGCGATATTTACGATCGCAATAAATGAATTATTCAATTAGTATTATTTGTCATACAATATTTTTTTATCATTATATGGTTACTGATATACTCCTCATATAATAATTCACGTGTATTTAATTATTACACGAACAAATAAGATTACTATCACAAATTCCTGATAAAATTATTTACCAGCAATTATTTATAAATACTTTAACAAAAGTATTTACGACATTCACGAGTACTATTAGCGATATTTACGATCGCGATAAATATTTTTTTTAAATTAGTATTATTTGTTGTATAATTATTTTTATAATCATATAGTTACTGATATATTACTAAATACAAGAATTCACGATTATTTAATTATTATACAAACAAACAAGATTACTATGACATATTCCAGATTAAATGAATCACCAGTAATTATCCGATCGATAATTGCGACTATTGACCAATTCAATGGCTCTGTGCGAATTTAATATTGGAACGGTGATTGTGAATTAAAGAAATTTCAATTAAATTAGGTCCAAAGGTTTCCTTCTCGATCTGGCTCTGAATATGCAATTAAGACTTCAGTGCAGATTCTCTCGCGAACTGTGTTAAAGAGCAAGTTTGTCGACAAAGAGATTTTTTTTTCTGTAATCAAATTGGATGAATATTCAAGAAGGCTAGGAGGGCTTTTCGCTTTCAAAGAGGTACATTACAGTGCGGCAGCTTCGTGTTTCACCGGTTAAAAAAAAATAATTTTATAACAAACCTGACTAAAAATGATTACCATAATTTTCTTCATTCAGTGAAGGGCCTGCGTTCTCTCGAGCGTACTGTGCCGGTGATTTTTATGGAAAGGGCAAAAGTACAGGAGCACAATTTTCGGACGAAGCTCGGAAGCTCTCTGCATTGCCGTAGTCATCAGTCAGGTATTTCGGAAAGAGGGTAGCGGCGTATTTGTGGCTCGCAAATAGAACCTCTAAACGCAACAGCAGTTGCTTTAGCAGTTGCTTCAGCAATGAACAAAATTTGCTGTAGTAGCAGCGATTTCCCGACGAAACGACCAGCAGGTGCCTCCATCAGGACTCTCTCTCTCTCTCTCTCTCTCTCTCTCTCTCTCTCTCCCCCCCCCCCCCTCGTATTCTTGGTACGACGACGGCTCGAGAATCGAGAATATAAGCGCGGTTAACCAAAAGTTCATCGAGCTTTCCGTTTGTGGGTTACTGCCACTACGGTAATACGTGCTCGGAACGAGGAGTATATACATATATATGTCTACAGTCAAACAAATGGGAACAGCTTTTGAAAGCACCCTTCATCCAAGCAACGTGCTGGTTCAATTATTTCATTGCGGGTGTTAAACAATTTGCTTTTAGTACATTTGAAGCATTATAACAGAAATGACTACTTCGGTATCGGAGCTACCAATCCTCGAAGATAAATTGGACCCTTTATGTTGGAAATTGCCGGGGTATTTTTACATGGTGCATGTTAGTGTTGGGCATAACTAAATTACATTGTCATTTGATTATTAACCTGCTTACAAAGTAATTAAATTACAGAGTAATATAATTAAATTGCATTTCATTACATTGTAATTAAATTGCTCAGTACATATTGTGCAATCTGTTATAATGTATTTAATTATGAAGTAATCTGATTAGAATGTATTCAAGTATTTTGTAATCTAATTACGTTGTTATTATTTATGGCATAATATAGGAGAAAATGTCGTCTGAGCCTCTAAAGTTGGATCACGTGTGGTGTGTACGCGACCGTTAGGGGCCGGGCTGATATTCCGAACTTCGAATGATCAGAACGCACCGAAAGAATTTTACACGAAAGACCAAAACTCCGAAAATCTGAACAACGTGAAAATAATTCGGCTATGGAAGTTTTAAAAGTTGCAAAATTTGCAATAAATCGACGAATTATTTGAAGGATTTATTTATTTATTTAGAAGTGATTTTGCGATAATTTTGAAATTTGTCTAGACAATGTTATACGTTCTATATCATTTACAGTCAACTGTGTAGACTTTTGCTGGTATGATCTTGACATAGGGGCCGGGTGAAAATTTCGAACGTTGAATGCATCGACGGTTTAAAATTCCTAATTTTAATGTTCCGAAATTACAAGGTTCGTCAAGATCATACCAGCGAAAGTCTACACAGTTGACTGTAAATGATGCAGAACGTATAACATTGTCTAGACAAATTTCAAAATGGACGTAAAATCACTTCTTAATAAACACAAAATTCTTAAAATAATTCGTCGATTTATTGAAAATTTTGAAACTTTTCAAAACTTCCATATGCGAATTATTTTGATGGTGTTCAGATGTTCGGAGTTTTGGTCTTTCGTGTAAAATTCTTTCGGAGTTTTGAGCGTTCTGATCATTCAAAGTTTGAAATTTCAACCCAGCCCCACATTTTCGACGATTATGAATTAAAATAGTGAGTTCTGGAAGAAACAAATGGTGAATTCGTATTCAGGAACTAAAAATATATATCTATAGAAACTCGAAAAATATCGAAAATTCATTTTTTTATGCATTTTGGCTAAAAATTAATGGCTTCACTGAATTGCCTGTAATTTTTTCTTCTGTTTTTATGTAAAACTTTGCTCTGCGCTTATTCTTTTCGTAATCGTATCCTTTTTTAGATGTCGTTTGGTTCATCAAGCTCTGATTGCTTTTTGATTGTTGCGCAATTTCAATATAGGACCATCAATTTTCGCAAACTTTTCCATACTCTCCACATCAATTTGGAGTTTCTAGAAATATGTTGAATCAGGATTCACATGTCAAATACAGAAAAAAAAACAACTGCGATAAGGAACTTCGAGTAAGGGGTAGTTTGACCCCCTTAAGCTTGCGGCGAAAATGAAGAAATACGGGAACTTGCATTTTATCCTCCCTCCAAAGAGTAACCTTTTTAAAAATTTTAATCCCTTTTGAATCTGGGGTGAAAGAAAGGTAAAGGGGTAGTTTATGGTTTTTTGTTTCAATGAACTCATAGTGGATTTCTGATAGTTTTGCATTCGAAGAATTTTGGTTTTCGTTTCACTGAAGTCCGTGGGCCGCTGGTGAAATTGCACAATCAGCCCTTGACATGATCCACTCTAAGGGGTGGTTCTGAGGGGTGGGATCTAATAGATCTAATAATTTGTAATGCTCCACCATGAGCTTCAATAAAATCAAAGATGAACACCAAAATTATGTTTCCTGTAAGGACGAAAAAGGTACGGAGGACGCGGAGGACGAGAGGGCTATAACCGGGCCCCTTCTGTAAACGCACGAAGATCGTAAGTGCAGTTGACTAAAGTGAAAAAAAAAAGAAAAACACAAAGCCGTTCAAGTTACAGGGAAGGAAACGAGTATGAAAAGTCATATACATTCCTACCGTATGTTCGTGAAAGAGAAAAAGGGCAATGAGACGGTAAAATATTTTGGAGAGGGGCGAGGGGTGATAAACATTTCTATACGCACCCGAATCTCGCAGGGCTCTGTTGGTTACGAGTTTTGGATGGAGTCAACTGACTTATAGGATTCTCTCACCAGGAGGAATATACCGAAAGTAATAAAAACGCGCTTGGTGTGTACAATGTACGATGGTTACGATAAAATTGTGATTACGCAATTATCAATATATCAACGTAAACGAAAAGGGCCAAAAAGACAAATCATAGCACAGATTCGTCGTTAAGGGGTTATATACAGTTAAAATTCACGAAAAAACAATTTTTTTATTTATTTAATTGTCGTAATGTACACATATTTAAGTACACACACAGAAAATTTCTTGTCAATCCGGCGAATATTCTCGAAGTTACACGCATGTGTCATGACGTGTCAGAACGTTTAAAAGTGGTTTTGAAACTTTAAACGCGTTTTTCCCAAAACTGTGTTTTTAAAGTCGATGAGCAAAATTTCTCGGAAACGGCTGAAACGTCTCAAATTTTAACCCTATCTTTTCGAGTATATTTTTTTAGTAATTAATCGAAGGATTTTTCTCACCGATAAATATTTTCCATTTTATAAACAATTTAAGGCGTATATTTTTGTCGAAAATCGATTTTTTTGTTGAGAAGCCACCATTTTGTCAAAAATGATTATTTTGCTTATTCCGTCGATCAATTACAAGATAATCCATTATATTAACGAAATATTTTTGGTTTTTTCATTTTAGATTATCTAGTCCAGAGATATCGTGCTCACCGCAAAACGCCTTTTTTACAGGTTGTCCCGGAGATCAGCTATAGCAGCTTTAAAAATATTTTCACAAAGAAAAAATGTTAAATTACAGTTAAAAGTTACCATAATGTATGTACACATTTTTACGTTAATAGATTTAAAGGTCTTCTCAAGAAAAATTCTTGAAAAATCGATCGTTTTGGGCCTTCTGACTGTATATCACCCCTTAAAAGGTTGTCGAAATGAATCTATCCAATATCAAAGTTACGAAGAATTGGAGGCCATCCCTGTAAGATCCCTATAAAATCCCCATAAAATCCCAATAAAAGGCGTGGTGTCCCTTCATGAAATCTATTTATCTAAATCTGGATGCTTAGCCTTTTTTATCGCCGTGTGACAGTTCTGTCACAAACCATCTAAATCCTCACTAAATCCCACATTGACATTTAATCCTTTTTTAAATCCATGTCACACGACAGCTGGAAACCGTTTCATGGTTTTTAGTGCAATTCATGCAAACTAGATAGGGTTAGTCCGTTTGTTCGAAGTTCACTTATCGAGAGATTGCAAGGTTCGAATGTGCCTGAAGTTTGCGAGCATCGAAAGAAATATTAAAATGACAAACGGTGTATGAAAAATGTGGCATGGCTTTGTGCTACAACAAGCAAAACGACTGCTTCAAAGAATTCCATACACCATAAAGGAACGTTACGACACAATGTTACATGTCTGTCACACTCCCTTCATTGCTTTATAACCGGCCCCCTGATGGGATTTTTCAAAAACTGGGTAACACATTTTGTTGTATTTATTAAAACCTACCATAAATTGAACTTTTTTGAATTTTTACGTTGCTGAATTACGAAGGGCTAAAATTGTTACCACCACGCCTTCTCTAGCGAATTATTATTCCACTTTTCCCATGCTTTTTCATAAAACCTTTCGGATTTTTACGAGCCGTCCCTGTTGACGTGTACCCAACACTTTTCATTCCACCATATTTTCAGTGCCTCCTACACCCCCCACGAGAGTGTTGCTCACAGCTAATCTTCCCCCATGCACTAGTGTATAAAATTTACACAAGGGCACAGAGAAACTGTGGATAACCTTTACCAAGTCAGCCAGCCATATTTTTCTGACTTTTACTTGCCTTACCATTGGAAACTTATCGTCAGTGGAACTGCTTGCCGCCCACAATTCTTCGCGTATACCCGTGCAGAGCTGAGCAGTCACCCATTCGAGTATCGAACCCGGTCAGGACCGCTCGTCATGAAAAATTGCCGGAGGCGCCCTCGAAACCACTACTGTTTTATAAGCAATTTAAGGGGTCTTCTCACTTAGTCGCTAAAAAAAAGCTATTTTCATGAATTTTTTGCTAGGTTTATATTATAGATATTGATATCAAAGTTGTTACACTTAACAAATACACTTTCGAAATACATTCGAAAACAAAAGTCATTACACCTAATAAATACATTTCGAAATACATTCGAAAAACGTTGTTTCGAGAAAAACGCGTTTAAAGTTTGTTTGGGTTACATAAAAACCCACTTTCGAAATAAATTCGAAAAACACATTTCGAAAACAAAAGTTGTTGCACTTAATAAATACATTTCGAAATACATTCGAAAAACGTTGTTTCGAGAAAAACGCGTTTAAAGTTTGTTGGGGTTACATAAAAACCCACTTTCGAAATACATTCGAAAAACAAATTTCGAAAACAAACGTTGTTACACTTAACAAATACACTTTCGAAATACTTTCGAAAAACACATTTCGAAAACAAAAGTGGTTACACTTAATAAATACATTTCGAAATACATTCGAAAAACGTTGTTTCGAGAAAAACGCCTTTGAATTTTGTTTGGGTTAGATAAAAACCCACTTTCGAAATACATTCGAAAAACACATTTCGAAAACAAAAGTTGTTAATAAATACATTTCGAAATACATTCAAAAAACGTTATTTCGAGAAAAAAGCGTTTAAAGTTTGTTTGGGTTACATAAAAACATTTTTTAAAAATTTTTGTATGTTTTAATGTAACCCAAACAAACTTTAAACGCGGTATTGTTTGAAGTAATGGTAAAACGATCGAATCACGGCTCCAGCTCAAAATCGGTCCAAAACTTTTTTGGGGTATTGTTGTGGATAAAAAACGATGTCACATGTTGAATTAATGTAGGCGAAGCCCTAATAAGAAAACAAAAAACGTTAAAAAGTGTCATTACGGTGGAGGGTAAAAAAGGAATACTACGTTATTTCCCGCTGCAATACCCCGTGATTTTTCAAAAATCGGATGTTTTCTTTTTGGGATTGAAATTTTACGATTGCTTCGGTGAGAAATATCGTACACCCGTCGCACATGATTTCCATTGATATACTAATATTTCGAAGTTCGTTCAAAAACGGTGTACCTTTTCACTCCGTTTACCTTACCTTGTTTATGTTTCATCAATTCAATTTGCTTCCTGCGAGTATACATATATGTACACGTGTGTGTGTGTTTGTGCGTATGTGAGTGTGTGTCTATAATGCGCTATTTTGTCCCTCGTTTCCGCAAACTTCAAAATCCCATAATTAATGGAATTAATAAAAAATGTCGGCCTCCCCCAACTGAATATCAATAGTGATGACATTAAAAAGGCGTTCATGGCAAAAAAAATGTTTGGCATTGAAATTGGTCCGGAGCCGTGATTCTGTAGTTTTACCAAAGTAATTTAAACTTTAACAACGTTTTTCGACGCAAAAAAAATACTATTTTCATGATTTTTTTAAATAGGTTTATATTATAGATATCGATATAAAAGTTGTTACACTTAATAAATACACTTTCGAAATACATTTTGAAAAATTTGTATGCATTTATGTAACCCAAATAAACTTGAAACGCGTTTTTCTCGAAACAACGTTTTTCGACGGCTTGTTGATAAAATCTTCGAAACCACTGAACCGATTTTTATGAAATTTTAAGCACATATTCTTTACAACTATAGCTATAGCGCATAGCAAGGATTCTTTTAAATTTTGACATTTACTATTTCTGTTGCTAAAAACGGTGCAAAAACACGTTTTTTTTTGTTTTTTCAAAAAATATCCGCCGTTTTGTTGTTTTTGCATATATCAAAAATCGTATGATATGCGCTATAGCCGTCAACATACTGAATCTAAAACTGTTTCATTTTTTCGTTTCGGATGATCCATCTCCGTGATTTCATCGACAGCGGAGACCTACAATTTTTTAACTACCACTTTCGTCTATAAATAGTCACTTAAATAAATCATTTTTTTTAAATGTATTTAGAAAGTGTATTTATTAAGTGTAACAAATTTTATATCAATATCTATTATGTAAATATATTCAAAAAATCGTCAAAATATCCTTTCTCAAGCGTCTGCAGTGAGAAGACCCCTTAAGTTGGGGGCACACCGTCGCAGCATTACTCCTATCCATTCCACTAAAATCTTGCTCAGTTCCGATCACTCGAGTGCCAAAATCGTTTGCACGCTTGTGACTCGTGTACGTGAACATTCTTGGTGCGACTTGCGTTTACATTTCGTTTTGTCGTGCGGAAAGCTTCAATGCAACTTGAAATTGGTAGAAGAGCAAGTGAGCGGGATCGCAAAACAGGAAAGAGGAGCTTCTCAGCACGAATGAGCGTTATATTTGCGTCAGTGCAGCTGAAGGTAGGTAATGCATTGTACGAGACAAATTATATGGGAGTTCCTCGCGGCTTGGTTGTTACGTGATACACGTCGCTCGCAGTTCGTCCCATTCGTCCGTGTCGCTGACAGTTACTGTAGTTTCCAAAAGCACATAAACTCTGCCTTATATATATTCATAGGTATATAGTTATGTTAATATATGATATATAAATATATATTGTATATACATCCATACATGAGTGTAATGTTTCAAGTCTCTACATAATTTAAGGAGTTATTTCTATTTGTTTATAAGTAACAATTTAAAATCGTCGAAAAACGGTGTTTGTTCCAACGAAAATGTTATTTTTTTATCGGGAATGTACATGATGGAACGAAGGTCCTGATTTTTTTTCCACTCTGTGAACCTTCCTCGGAGATGGGAGTTTGAAAACTCCGAACTTCGGAGATCAGAGATTGTTGGTTAACTATATAACGTAGATCAATACATTTTGCACGTATCTCTTGGGAAGGGCTCTCCCTAGATGATGGATGAGATTCGAAATGATATGTTGATAAATGACCGATAACGGATGCAAAAAGCAAAATGAGATTTTTAAATTGCAATTAACAGCTTAACTAACAATGTTACGTCATTTTTACATAGGAACTATTTTATAGACGACATGCCTTATACAGGGTGTCCCTCTTATCTCTGCCACTCATAATAACTCGGTAATGATCGACGTCACAAAAAAATGTTCCAGACAAAAGTTGTACGGTGTGAAGGGGGCCATGAAATGCGACCAATTTTTTTTCTATTTCGGTGGAGGCGCTCACGCACAGTGAAGGTCACCTCCACTTGTTTTAAATGGAATGGTACATTTTTTTCCAACCATCCTGTGGAGCACCTCAAGCCGCATAAAAAACATTAGGGGGTCAAAGTCGTTCAAGGTCATTCAAGGTGGGTATCGATGATACGAATCTAAATATCTCGGATCACTGCCAAATATTCGGTAGTGACCCGAGATATTTAGATTTGTATTTCATTTTTTAAGGTGACCTTGAATGACCTCGACCGACTTTGACCCCCTAATGTTTTGAATGCGGCTTGAAGTGTTCCGTAAGATGGTTGAAAAATGGTGTACCATTCCATTTAAAAAGGTGGAGGTGACCTTCACTGTGCGACGGCGCCCGCAGGGAAATAAAAAAAATTGGTCGTATTTGATGGCCCCCTTCACACTGTACAACTTTTGTCTGGAACATTTTTTTGTGACGTCGATAATTACCGAGTTATTTCGGGTGGTAGAGATGAGAGGGACACCCTGTATATTCATAGGTATATCGTTATGTTAATGTATGATATATAATATATGATATATAAATATATATTTTATTTACACATGTATATTCATAGGTATATCGTTATGGTAATGTATGATATATAATATATGATATATAAATATATATTTTATTTACACACATGCATGAGTGTATATGGGGAAAGGCTATCTTCAACCCTTCATATCGTTGGAATATGGGCTATCCAGCATACGTGACTGTTTGGAGAACCACCTCTAACGTTATTGAAACGACTGATCGATTTGGGGGACAGTTAGGACCCTGAAGTCGCATATCTGCGAAATCACCTTCCTGCGTATAGATGTATGTGTGTATGAGACATTTACTGAATCTGTACGTCATTCTGAAGAACGGTCGGATTTCAATCACGTTGAAGTTATTTGCCATTTACTTATTTTTGTGCCTATCCAAAGCCACCTTTTGCATATTGAGGTCGTAAATTTCTAATAAGGATACGTAAAAACGTTTGAGTGATGTTGGTAGCCGAAAAAGTTTGAAACAATACACATAATTGATTTTCGTTCGTTGTCGTGACATTGCATTTACTCATACTAATAGTAATTGATGATGACATACAACTTTTAATCAGATTTTTCCTTATGGCTCATGTTTTTTTTTCATGTTAAACTCGAATAAACCTGAACGAGTCTTAATTCAATATGGAAGGCATGATCCAAGTCCTGTTTCTTGTAGTCCATCTCTCAATTTTTACCACACATTTATTAACATTTTTACAGTTCCTCAGAATTATATCAAACAAAAATAACGAGTTGAATCGACTTTACACCGTTGAGAAGCCACTTATGGGAGACTTTGTCCTTGAAATGCAGCGGGAGATGTTAGCGGCTCAACATGAGCAGCTAGAAGAAGAGGAGGGATGCCTCTATGGACCAGGCATTGCCGATTAGCGGTAATTATAAACACATTTGTGTAAACACATTACAAAACTTTAAACGCGTTTTTCTCGAAAACACGTTTTTTTAAATGGCTGACATTCTGCTGACCGCTGTAATTAACATATCGACCTGAAATTTGGAGAGCATACTCAGAAAATATGTCTTCACGGAATGACGGATCGTTTTTTCGATAGATACATTTTTGCATTTATTATTTATCTTTTTATGCGAAAAAAAACGCGAAAAATCGATTTTTTTTAAATTGCCGCCATTTTCCGAAATTTGTACTAAACGAAAAACCCATCCGTCATTCCATGACCAAAGGGTCACAGATTGATAATATGCTTTGAATTTGTGTTTCAGATCAACAAAGAGGGGGCAGTGATGTCAGCCGTTTACCTCCCGCGATTTGAGGACCTGTTTTCGCGGAGTTGCAACGGCCGCCATTTTGGTTTTTTTTTTCAAAAAAAAATTTTTTAACGTTCTGTATATTATGAATAAAAGCAAGAAAAAAACCGCAATCAAAAAGCTTTACTCGTTTCCTTTAAAAAAAAATAAAATGCAAACACCTGAAGTATGGCACTCCAAGGACAAAGTCTCCCTTATGTTTAAAAAAAGTTGGTCGATGGCTGCCATGATTCCGGAGGTTTTGCTAATCTGAAATAAAACAATCAAACGGAATTTAAATTTGTAAACCTGAGGCTATCGCCGGAACTAGAGTAAAGTAAAAATATCGAAAATTGAATTTTTGGCATGGTTTTAAAAGTTTAGTTCCAAGTTTCGTAATTTTTTTTTCGACTTCTACAGCTTAAGGCCGGAGCCTGAATCAGAAGGTCCGAAAAATCGTTTTTTTTTATTGCTTAATTCGATAGATAAACTATCCAAGAACATATTTACAAAGTTACAGAGACCAATTGTAAATATTTTCGAAGATGCAGGGCCAAACGCAGAGATGCGATTGATATTTGATATTTCCTCCTACTGAAAACTTTGAAGCGCTTTTTCTCCAGTTTTCATTTTCACGATTTTTCCAAATTGGCGGGCTTGATCGCAAAAAAACTAAACTACCTATTGAATCAAACCAAAGTTTATTTTCTTCAGTATGAAAATCCCTTCTAAGTGAATGTAAAAAGTCATTGAAGAAGTTTTTTAAAATTATTTTCAGAGCACGTGTTTAGTGTTTTTTTAAACACATTTTTTTTCAAACCTGAGAAAAGTTATAATTTCACGATTTTTTCAGCTTTTCCTTAATTCACCCAGAAGAAAAATATGCAACAATGAAAAATGTTATTGGTTTTTTGTTTCAGTCAAGAATTACGAGCTGCATATTTCCCGCTGATTGGAGACTGCAGTGGTAAGACGTACACGGAATAGGCTGATAAATCTGCAGTCATTTATTCTTTCATGTTGAAACATTTTTTTAATACATTTCAAATATACTCGAAATGATACCTCAATGTTTACTGGGCTCACTTGTTTTGATCCCTTCTAAAAAAAATTCCCGAAAAAACGCTTTTTTGGACCTTCCAATTCAGGCTCCGGCTTTTAAAAAAACTATGGCAGATATCAGAAGTATTCCGGTTCGGGTGAGAACTATAGATATGCTGACTATGCCATAAAAATTAGAGAGAAATCCGTTCAGTACCTTTTGAGATATCATCGAAGCCAATTTAAAAAATACATTTTTGAGAAAAACGCGTTTAAAAGTTCGAGTACGATTTACACAAAGAAAATGTTGACTCACTATTGGTCTGCTATGCCGGGTCCATACAACACGCCCACATTTTTTGCAATTTGTGCAAAACATTTATTTCTTTTCGATTTTTTGTACCTATCTCATGGGACGACCGCCTTGATCTCTCCGATTAGCTCGTCAGCGAATAAAAAAGGAAAACACCATAACTCATAAATGAGTAAATCATGTGTTTTTCCATAAAACTCGTCTGCATCCGTGTGACGCGGATTGCAATTTTTCTTTGAAACGTTATTGTATTTTTTGCCGAATGCCTCTCTTTCCCTGTTCAGTCGCGAAGAGCAGGCATTTTTTTATCCTGGTAAAATGTATTTTACGACGAGGCAAACTCGACGCGCGAAATGTGCGGAGCCAGACGTGCGCGGTGTATTTTTTGAGGCTGCGGTTTCTAGGCTCGTCTCGTGGAAAGTCCCTCGAGCCACAATGGCGAGAAAAGTGAAAACAAGACGAGAAAACTGAAAACGAAAGAGGGAGAGAGAGAGAGAGAGAGAGAGAGAGAGAGAGAGAGAGAGAGAGAAACGCAAAGGATCACGACAATCTCCCCCGAGGTGGAAAGTAAATTGGGATGGAACAAAGACTCGTTGAAACGTTGATCTCGCACCTCGGAAACGCGGAATTTCAAATCTGCACACCGTGAAACGAGCATTGCATCAGAAGAACATCATCCGACGAAGGAACAGAGCAAAGTCAGACGCGGACTAATTATACAAGATGAAATACATCTACTCTAATTCAACAGGAAAATACTTACTTTACATTATCCTTATTACTTCCAAAAAAGACTGTCACATCTCTGCTATGCTTCGCTCGTTTCGTTAGTCTTGATTTCTATCTATATGGGGCAATGTCATTTCGACGACACTCGAGTTCGTGGACCGCATCCTTAGCAGCTTGCCGTCCGCATACTCAACTTTGTGCCAACCTCAAAGTCTTTCCAATCCCCACAAACGAAGCATATTTATATGAACGTTATTTCAGGGACTGTACGAATAACCAAATCGACTTTTCCGTTGAAAAATTTAAGGACCATCCTTAAAACAGCCAGATGTTTTTGATAGCCAATGTTATATGGATATAGACATAGGGAAGATTTATGATTTCCCGGAGAACATTTGATAGAGACGTTTAAAAAAACTCCAAGCCGTAAGTCTTCTGTAAAGAATGATTTTTTATCGGATCGCGATTTATTCGGAGTGTGCAATTAAAACGGGACATTTATATATATATATATATATATAGGTATATATACATATACACACACAAAATATTTAAATAAAAATTGTGTACTGTTACAGAAAAAATTAATTCAAGACTTACATTGGATCACGCACTAACATTTTCTGCATCGAGGTAAAAAAAATTAATACTCCGAAAATCATGAAAATAAAACATGAAAAAGGCGTTTGAGCACTAATTCAAAAATTGTTTAGGACCATCAAATTTTGCAAAACTTTCTTTTTCTTAACATACTCTAATTTTCCCTTGAGAAAAAGATCAATTTTTTTTCTCAACAAAAGAAAAAGAAAAAAAAATCTATTTTTTTTATCCACCCATATATATATATAAGTGGATAAAAAAAATCGATTCTTTTTCTCAACGGAAAATTAAAGTACGTTAAGAAAAAGAAAGTTTTGCAAAATTTGAGGGTTCTAAACAATTTTTTAGTTAGTGCCCAAACGCCTTTTTCATGTTTTTTTTTCATGATTTTCGAAGTATTAATTTTTTTTTATCTCGATGCAGAAAATGTTAGTGCGTGATCCAATGTAAGTCTTGATTTGATTTTTTCTGTAACAATACATAATTTTTATTTAAATATTCCTTTTTACCATAAACAATTTGTATTTGCAGATTAAGAATCAATATATGTAATTCGGTTGTGAAAATTGCATCGACCAGTTGATGAACAAGAACACAGTGTTTACATCACTGAACGTCTAACAAGTGTGCGAGTTTTTTGGAGTAATATGTTGTTTTGGAGTAAGAAAACAAAGTCATACGGATTCGAGAGTTACGAACCGCGGCGCTGTTGACGCTACTGCACCGTTGTTTCTCTGACTGTCCGTGAGTTCTTTTCGCGATTCAATTGACCGTTTCCAGTAGTTACTATGTTTCAGTAGTTGCTGTATTGAGGTACGTCACAGTAGACGTAAAAATAAAAATGTAAAAAATGATCGCGGGTTTAGACGATAGTGAAAGTGCCGAAATTTATCTGATTGGGTCGGAAATCGAAGAATTTGTGGAGCAAAAATTCTTAAATTTCTGTTCGAGAGAGTACACAAAACGTTATCGATGAAATAACTAATATTTGGAGCGAAACCGGAACGTATTATTATGATGTCTATTGGCGGGGAAAAAAAAATTAAAAGTCGTTTGAGCACTACCTAAAAACATGTTTAGACCTCTCAAATTTTGTATGAATTATTTTTTCATAACGTAGTAACATTTTCCGTTGAGGACCGCGAAAAAAAATTTGACCCACCCTAATGTATATAAATGTAATACTACTCGGCGTCATGGCGTTGCCGTGCCTCTTAATATTCATAGAACAAATTGCTACCTTGATAAAACCATTAGAAAATGTAGATCGGGATTCACAAACATGCATACATTCTTCGGTTGATTGGTTACGAAATTCGTATCGATGTCACGTTTGTGCGTCACCGTTCTTCGTCTTGTTTTTTTTTCGTCTCGTGTTTCTCCTCCGCGATACCAATTTTCTGATATCTTCTCTTGCCGCTGACTTTATTTTCGTATCGGTTTACGCTTCCTCTGCTTACATACACGATAGATACATTCCATTTTATATCATATGGCGCAAATATTGATAACGATAAAAGAACACTACGAAACTTTCCTACTTTAAATTACAAATAAGCTGGACCTCATTAAATAAGCTGGATCTCATTTAAATCTTTCATCCGGGCAAGCTAATGGAGCTCTGCTACAAAAGGACTTTTGAAAATAATGTTCCATGCCATTTTACACTTGTGTAATTACATTTTTTTAAACCTTTGATAAATTCAACGAAGGTTGTACAATTCAAGCCCAAATTGTCGAAATCGGTGGAGGAAATGTCGATGCCAATGTTAAAAATTTTCACCGAAAAATTGGACGGACGTAAAGATTGTCCGAAGACTGGATTATTCGAAAATCGACAAAGGCCAGAGCAGATGAAATGAAAAATTGCGACCACTTCTTACCTGAATATAATTGTTTTTTTTTGTATACAGAGCTTATCAAGTGGATTGAATATTTCAACATTTTTGTTCCTTCGTTTCGTTTCGTTGAAGGAGCGCTTGCTCGAGCTTACAAAAAAGCATGGGGCGAGGGTAAGAATTTCTTGTTACGCCCGAGTGTATTTTAATGAAGCGAATCCTAACGAAGTTTCGGCTACAATCCGATAAGCTGGCTAGCTCGGATCGTTAGTTTGGATTCTTTACGGCGGGCTGAATCTTGGTGCAGGCAAATCCTAGGTGAAGTCAAGCTCGAAAATCGTATCACGTTTTGTGTGTGGGTGTATGTGTGCATATATACACACACACACATATATATATATACACACACACACACATTAGTACCTATGTCTCTATATATGTGAGTATCGTGCTGAGTCCATGATCGTAAACCTTTCAAAGTTAGGGGGAACAACCTGTTCTCGAAGCTAGGGTGGTTTTCTCTTTCAAGCAAGGGCGCGTATTACAACGCTCGCGCTTTGAGCTCAACAGAGGACCATGGACTTTTTTTCGCCTGACATTTACACGCCAGCAAGAAAATTAACAAAATAATTCACATTCCAGGCCAAGCTACACAAGTGGGACGCTAAAGAGAGAGGGGGGAGAGAGAGAGAGAGAGAGAGAGAGAGAGAGAGAGAGAGAGAGAGAGAGAGAGAGAGAGAGCGTCGCTTATTGCACTCTCTACTTGGGCTGTCGGGTTTTACGGATTTACATATGTCGACCGTGGGTCGATTCTTCTTTCACAAGGTTCACAATTTAGCCAGGCCACATGCACGCGGAACACGTATACACAGAAATTCCGTCGTAAATTCGTGCTTTATACCCTTATACGAATGTTACGGTGAGACTGGCGAGGCATGTACGTGCTCTTTCCGTCCCCTCCATCGTTTGTCGAGCCAAAGGATTCAACGATAATTACAGACGGTTTAAAGCAATTTCCTTGCGTCCCTAGCCCTTTTCTCGTTAACGCAATGGCGTGTAAATTGTTGCGCGTACAGCGCTGCGGAGGGAATAGGGGGTTGAATTTATACAGAGGGGAGAGCTGGCTGTGAATTGATTCACGATGGTGGAGGCACGCGTGCTATTCGAAAGAAATATTTGAATCGGATACTCTTGGAATTTATCGGGATGATCGCTGCGAGTCCTGGAGCAATGCATTTTTGCGTCATTACCTCGGGCCTTCCACCCCGCCGTTTCCTTTCTGGGGAACTGATCAGGAATAGGCCGGAGAACAACCGGTTAATGATCAGGAAACTTGTAGGGTATAGATCGGAAAATAACCAGGAACAAATGAGGAAATTAAAAATGACGTTTCAGCGTTTTTAGAATCCTTGAGGAGGTGAAATTGGGAGTGTATTCAATTTAGTGTTTCGACAACATATTTTTTGTTGGTTATCTACTTTCTAAGGTAGTATGTGAATGTATGCATACGCTTGCTCGCATTTCCTGATCGGCAAGGAGACAGAAAAACGTACGTGGATCACTATCCGAGCGACAAAGACCTAGAGTGCAAAGGGTTATTTCACAAGTATCGCAAAATCATAAGTGTAAGTGCACGCAGTAAGCACAGCCCTTCTGTACGTAGTACAACTCCCAGAACGAACTTTTATCCTCGTACGATGGTACCTTGCTTACGCGAAGCGCTTCGCTTGTAGCCACCTGGCGAATTGTTGGCGAAATACATTCAGGTGATGTCTTCCCGGTCAGAACATTGATATTTCCCAACATGGCAACAAGGCGTTCAAAAACCACGAATTTACTTTACTTTTTTGCCTCATAAAATAATTTGGCTATTCTTTGTGCTCAAATCATTAGTTATCGTAATCCCAGTATTTATGATAAGCATTGTTATCCTCGTCGATTATCATTGATGAAATGAACGCTTTTAATGGTGAATAGAATTACAACAGATGTATTAGTTTCATCCCAATCAATTGTAAATATATTTCATGAGGTGAAAAGCAAAGTAGCTTTTCTTTAGTTCTTAAGGCCATGTGCCACAAGCCTCCGACCGCTTCGAAATTTTGAAATAGGAATTCTCCCAAACGGAACAATCAATTGGAATGAAATTTGTTGTGTGCATGCAGGACGTCATGCTCCGAGAGCATGATTCGTGAAATTTTCCAAAATTTCGAAAAAAAATTTGCAGTTTGTGGTTACCATGCGAAAAACTGTGAATTATTGACCATTGCATCGCATTGTCGTTAATTTGGCGCGAATCATGCTCTCGACAGTGAAAAAGCACACATTTTGAGCTTTGTTTCACCTGTTTTCATGAACAAATGGCGGAGAAAAAGCATTTTGAAATTTTTACATAAATGTAGCAAATATGTACCAACAAAGCTCAAAATATCAGGTACCGGAGCGAGCGTTCAGTTCATCCGTTTTCTCACTGGCGGCGCGCAGCTCACTTCGACAGTTTTGACCGACCGCGCTCGCCTCCTTCCGGAACAATTTATTTTTTGACAGGTCGAAAGCCGGAGCCTTAACCTCGCACATTCGTTCGAATTATATTTCATACGATGTGTGTGATAGAGTGTGGTATAGAATGTGAATAGTGGAAATAGTGATAGAGTGCAGTTTGTTTTCGTCGCGCTTTGATGAGTTTTTTTTTGCTGTGAACAACGCCTCAGGACGCAGGCACACCACCGACGAGAAATTCCGACAACGAAATAATCAACGAGAAAACCGCCGCGGCCGATTACACGAAGAAGATCGAGGAACATCAATCGAGGAAAACACCGGAAGTCAAGGTACGTACGTGCTATAACCTTATAACCTCAATGTACGTACTTTGTAATTTGCCACGATCTTCCCTCGCATTGCTTTCCCGCTCGCTGATGTGTCAAATAGCCAACGGCTCGGATGTAAGAAACCCAAGTTTATTTGCTCTTCGCAGAAATACCTCGGTATTTATTCGTGAAAAAATCGCAGATCGCATATTTTTCATTTCCTGAGCAGTGTGCGACTAAAATGAGGCACGAAATTCAAGACCCTTTGCCTACGAACGCTAAACTATAACGTCTCAAACATGGATGATTTGTGGACCTGTGGCGATTCCTCGATAGCTTCACCCTGAGCACCATACTAATGTATGGTGCTCAGGGTGACCTGGGCTATCATGTAGGAACCAGAACTAATGTAGCGTCGGATTTACCATCTAGATGGACCATTGGATTTATCCACGGCAGCAAGTACGTACTGCCGAGGATGAGAAACTGCATCAATCGTCGCGGCGACAATATACAGTCCCGGTGTCACGAGGATATCACCGCTGTCTCCAATCTCTCCGAGAGCACCAGCAAGGCTGACCGCAAGGAACAATATCTTGCCATGGATCGCACCACCAATCTGTGCAAGGCCTTTCGCTTACGTATGTATGTTTCAAAACAAAGGGCGAGGACGCTAGAGCCTTCTTGCATCTTCAACAGAATTGAATGGTCAACGGTTGAACGTGTTAAGGTAGAACAAGCATGCGCTCTTGATTTTTATAGATTTTGTTCAAATTTTAACCTGACATTGTTCGTATGATTATGCATGTTTCAGTGAAATATCAGAACAGTCGACTATTTAGATTCGAAGATAATGGGTTTTAAAATTGCAACTTTTAACACTGCAGCGTCTGCTTTCCGTAACAAATATTTGTCCTCTATAAAAAGACACAAGGATAGCAATATGAAATATTAATGTTTATAACGCAAACATTTCTTTTTACGTTAAAAGTTTCTAACTTTAGGAACACGATAATTATCTTTTTTCTCGACATATTGACCAATACTGTTCTACGGTGTTGCATAATGTCTTCTTATTATAGGGACAAATATTTTTTACCGAGAGTTATTCTGTCGTTACTGAACGTCTTAAGCAAAACTGAATAGTAAAGACAATCTAAACTTTTTTCACTCGTTCCCTAACTAGTTTGCTATCTAATCATAATTTTTCCTCAAAATGAATAACCCAAAAGAATGGTACGCTGAATTATGTGACGTGATTTTCGGCCAATGCAGACCCTGCAGTATTAAAAGTTGCTATTGAAAAATCCATTATCTCCCAATCTAAGTAGTCAACTGTTCTGAAATTTCACTCAAACTTGCATGATGATATGAACAATGTCTGGTTAAAATTTGAACAAAATCGATAGAAATCAAGAGCGCACGCTCGTTTTATCATAAGGGCTTACACCACTGTAAACGTCAAAACTTGAGTGATATTTCTCGATTTTTTTTGTAGGACAAATAAGAGACTATTAATATTCAAGGATGTTATTAGTCTTATCTTCGAGTGACCAAAATGAAATGTATATTAAAAAATTATGCCAAAAGGTGAGGCTGGAGCTATTCTGGAGAGGCATGTTGAATTTGAGACGCTCTGCGGCACGCAGTATAGCTGACTCAAATTCGATTTTAGAATAATATAAATAAATTTCTATTAATTTACACGAGTATAGCTAGAGAAATACGTAGAGGATTGTGAAAATATTAATTTTTGTGTAATTGGGGAGCATTAAACCAAAATCTTAATTTTCGACAGAAAAAAAAGGACAATCATTTAGTAATAACTAATGTTATAACTAACGCATAGAAAATCCCGTACGTATTCCTCTTTGGAATGTTATTTTAAACATGTACTCAAAATTTGGAGTGAAAATAATGAAAATTTTTTAAGTTATGCTGCGTGCCATTTTGAAAAATTGTGTTTTGAGAAAAACCAGCGTAACACAGAGTTTCTTCTTCGTTCCTTGGTGGACTATGGACACAATATTTCCGATGAAATTTTTCGAGGAGAATAAGCCACTGTCCGGGCTGAATCTCCGTCGTCTGATGACATCAGCACCTTACCCATACCTTCGTGAGGCGAGCGGTGGACCAAGTGTATATGGATCATGGTCGAGGTATTTGTTTAAATTTATTAAAACGGACGGTAAGATGTCACCACCTTTCCACAGGGCAAGTCTTTAGCAACTCGGAAAGCCTAAACTTGAATTGTTGTAAAAAATTATTGAAAACTTTCAATTTTGGGTAAGTCAGCATTTTATTTCAAATTCGTTCAGGTCAAAATGACGCAGTGTGTCAAGGAAGGAGAACACCACCGTCACTGCCCATTTTCGACCGTTTTTTGAAGATTTTTTTTAAAGAAACCAATAAAATACATGGTCAAAAGAACTTTTAGGTTTTATCAGGTATATATTGAAGTATGTAAAAAGAGTTTATTTGTCAAAAGAATAGAAAATCGCGGTACACGAGTTGCTATAGCACTACTGGTTTTCAGTCAACTCTCTCCATACTGTTGAAGTTTACATCGTTTGAACGCAACGAAAGCTTTTGCCTACATTTTATTTTTTATATTTTTATTGTTATAGAAAAACTTTTGTTTTAAGATTTATATTGTAGATCGCTAAATAAACATCTTAAAAAATGGTTAGAAGATTTTTGTGAACAAAGTTTGCCAAAATAAATTAAAGGAATTCACGAATATTAATTTTCGTTGCGTTCCAACGACATAAACTTCAACCTCATACTCTCTCTGCGGAACGCAGTACAACTATCGTTAATTTAATCCTGGAACTAAGAGCGAAATATTTTCGTTGATTATGTTAGTTTTAGAAGTCAAATACGGGGAAAAATTTAAAAATAATTTTTAAACGATCGTAACGAGGATAAAAAGTTTGTGTTTTCGACCATAATTTTGATATACTACTCCGAAAAATTAAAGGAACGGAAAATTTCTTCTTTTTTTGGAGTGTTTTTTCGAAGCACTGTATCTATGTGAAAAATGGTCGCATCGAGATAAAAAAAAGCCTTCGAAGCTTCAAGTTTCTAGTTTCGCGATTTTTTGGCAACTTTTTTTTGTGAGCTGCGGTTATCGCGCTATCATAAGAATAGCGGAAGAAAATAATTGCCAAATTTATTATTCTTTTTTTCAAGGGTTCACGGGCTAGTTAATTTTTTTTCCACGTAACTAAATGTATAGGTCAGTTAGCTTGTTGATTGAGCTTTAATTTGGTTTTTTGTCTCTCTACTTCAATTTTTTGCTGAGATATCCGACTTTAAATGAAACAAGATCCTTTTGTCTTTGATAATCGATATCTCAGCAACCAATGATTGCAACGGGAATTAAAGGGCAGCTTTGAAAACTTGAATAAATTTCCTACCAGCCCCTTTCGTTGATCTTTCAGAAAAACATTTTTTCACTCTCAACATTAATTTGAAAAAAGGACAAAAAGTGACTTTTTATAGTTTGTCAGTAAATCTACTACTACTTTACAAATATTGATGGAAACACTAATGTTGCCGCGTTTTTTTTTCAAGCGTAATGTAGCCCCAATAGCCCTGTTAATTTTCAAATAGATTCATCGAACTGTTTTTCCGGACTGATTAATCAATATTTTACAGAACAATGAAAGGCACAAGTGTATTGTTTCTAAACATCGTGTAATCATCATCAAAATGGAAAGACCAATTTTCTTCGACTTTTTTCACAAATTTGCACTAGTCTCTTGTTAAATTTAAGAAAAAGAAATTCATAAAATTTCAATTTTTTAAAAATATTTCTTTAATTTTGTAAAACATTTCAGGAAACAATACTGACTCATTTTTTACCCGATTTGGCCTTTGCGCACTATATTTTCACTCATGTTTAACTTCATTAATTAAAAGTTGATAACCCCAAACTGTATTCTATAGTCGATCTGAGAACATTTATGCGATTAACTCTTGATATTTTCTACGAAGCTTATTAGGGTTGCAGAAAACAGTTTTTTTTTCAAACTAGGCATGAACAAAAATTGAAAAACGTTACAGTTTACAAAAACTTTAGATTAATTTATTTACCGAAACGTAGAAAAACATTACCAAAAAAATATTAGTTAAAAACATGTTAATTGGTTTTTTCTTTAAAAAAAAGATTAGTTTTGGAAGAAATTTTTTTTTGTAACCCTAATAACCTTCGCAGAAAATATCGAGAATTAATTTCATACAAGTTCTCAGATCGACTAGTGAATACAGCTTGGGGGTTTCAACTTTTAATGAATGCAATTAAAGATGAGTGAAATTATGGTGCGCAAAGGTCGAATCGTGTAAAAATGAGTCAGTCTTGTTTCCTGAAATGTTTGACAAATTTGAAGAAAAAAAAATTGAAATTTTTCGAATTTTTTTTTCTTGACATTAATAAGCAACTAGGTCAAAGTTGTGAAAAAAGTCGAAGAAAATTGTTTTTTTTTCATTCTGATGATGATTATACGATGTTTAAGAACAATACACTTCTTCCTTTGTTTTGTAAAACTTTGATGAATCGAACCGAAAAAATGGTTCGATGGATCAAATTGAAAATGTACGGGGCTATTGGGGGTACATTAAGCAGAAAAACAACCGGGCAACATTAGTCTTTCCATCAATACTTAAAGGATTGTACATTTACTATAATATATAAAGTAGTAGTACAGTTACTGAAAAACCATAAAAAGTCAGTTTTTGGTGCTTTTTCAAATTAATATTAATGGTGAAAAAATGTTTTTTTCTAAAAATCAATGGAAGGGTCGTGTTGGAAATTTATTTAAGTTTTCAAAGCTGCCCGTGCAATCATTGGTTGCTGAGATAACGGTGATCGAAGACAAAAGGATCTTCTTACATTCAAAGTCGGATATCTCAGCAAGAAATTGTCGTGGAGAGACAAAAAAAAACCAAATAGAAGCTGAATAAACAAGCTAACTGACCTATACATGTATTTAACTGAAATAACATTCTCCAGCGCGTGGACCCTTGAAAAAAAACCCAAAAAATTTGGAAATAAATTTTCTCTCGTTATTTTTTATTATTGCGCGATTACAGTAGCTCACAAATTTGTTTTGACGACAGATCTCGAAACTAGAAACTTGAAGCTTCATAATGCTTTTTTTCATCTCGATGCGACCATTTCTCACATTGATACAGCGCTTCAAAAAACACTTTGAAAAATTGAAGAAATTGGATTGGTCGAGGGGACGAAAACTGTTCAAGTTCTGCTGCATCCCGACTTCGAAAACGTGGTTTGGAGAAAAAACGTGTGTGAAGTTAACGGTTAGGCGATAGACCTGAAGAAGTTTTGTTTCCGTAATCTAATGCCACCTTTTGGTCGAAAATAAAACTATTTTTAGTCGGTGAATTTATCCCCATAGATTACAAGCTTACAAGAGTTGAGAATTGCGACTACCGGCATGGCATCGCCGAAGACGCTTTTCAGCGCCGGACACTCTCCTATAAAAATAGCTCGAAAACCACTTTAAAACTGTTTTTTTCGGCTATAAACGAATATTCATCATATTTTTGGAGGTTATAAGGATTTTTTAAGGGTTTCCAAAAAAAAGATTTTTCGAAAATTTTTCACCGGTGTCGTCCTTTAAACATATTGCGATCGTAAAATTTCACCGCTCTTCTGTAGGGCGAGACTCCTGTGATCGTCATTGCTAGAAAATTCCATCCTTGGAGGAACCTGCCGAAGATAAATCCCGGCAGAGAGAAAAAGTTCTAAACGTATTTATTTTAACAATAATTATAATATTTTACCACTCTTTCGCAAAGTGAGACTCGGTCGATCTCGTTCGCTTGCGAATTTGGTCGGCCGCAGCCAACCTGCCGAAGATAAGCCATGGCAGAGAAAAAAATTCCGATCGCAATTGTTGAAACAAAGAGCATTGTAAAATTTTTTAAGTTTCCAAGGATTTTTGAAAAGTGCTTCCAACAAAACGATTTTTCGAAAATTTTCCACCGATGACCTCTAAACAATTTGCGATTGCAAAATTTTACCGCTCTTCTGTAGAGCGAGACTTCTCCGATCGTCATTGCTAGAAAATTCGATCTTTGGAGAAACCTGCCGAAGATGAATTCCGGCAGAGAGAAAAAATGCTAAATCATTTTTTTTTGCATGATTAGAAATAATTTAGTAATAATAAAATTTTACCACTCTTTCGCAGAGTGAGACCCGGTTGATCTCGTTCGCTCGCGAATTTGGTCGGCCGCAGCCAACCTGCCGAAGATGAGCCATGGCAGAGAAAAAAATGGCGAACGCAATTGTTTAAACAAAGAGCATTGTAATTTTTTTTGTTTCCAAGGATTTTTGTAAAGTGCTTCCAACGAAACGATTTTTCGAAAATTTTACACCGATGACCCCTAAACAATTTGCGATTGCAAAATTTTACCGCTCTTCTGTAGAGCGAGACTTCTCCGATCGTCATTGCTAGAAAATTCGATCTTTGGAGAAACCTGCCGAAGATGAATTCCGGCAGAGAGAAAAAATGCTAAATGATTTTTTTTTGCATGATTAGAAATAATTTAGTAATAATAAAATTTTACCACTCTTTCGCAGAGTGAGACCCGGTTGATCTCGTTCGCTCGCGAATTTGGTCGGCCGCAGCCAACCTGCCGAAGATGAGCCATGGCAGAGAAAAAAATGGCGAACGCAATTGTTTAAACAAAGAGCATTGTAATTTTTTTTGTTTCCAAGGATTTTTGTAAAATGCTTCCAACGAAACGATTTTTCGAAAATTTTACACCGATGACCTCTAAACAATTTGCGATCGTAAAATTTTACCGCTCTTCTGTAGAGCGAGACTTCTCCGATCGTCATTGCTAGAAAATTCGATCTTTGGAGAAACCTGCCGAAGATGAATTCCGGCAGAGAGAAAAAATGCTAAACGATTTTTTTTGCATAATTAGAAATAATTTATTAATAATAAAATTTGACCACTCTTTCGCCGAGTGAGACCCGGTTGATCTCGTTCGCTCGCGAATTTGGTCGGCCGCAGGCAACCTGCCGAAGATAAGCCATGGCAGAGAAAAAAATGCCGATCGCAATTGTTGAGACAGAGAGCATTGTAAAATTTTTTAAGTTTCCAAGGATTTTTGAAAAGTGCTTCCAACAAAACGATTTTTCGAAAATTTTACACCGATGACCTCTAAACAATTTGCGATTGTAAAATTTTACCGCTCTTCTGTAGAGCGAGACTTCTCCGATCGTCATTGCTAGAAAATTCGATCTTTGGAGAAACCTGCCGAAGATGAATTCCGGCAGAGAGAAAAATGCTAAACGATTTTTTTTGCATAATTAGAAATAATTTAGTAATAATAAAATTTTACCACTCTTTCGCAGAGTGAGACCCGGTCGATCTCGTTCGCTCGCGAATTTGGTCGGCCGCAGACAACCTGCCGAAGATACGCCATGGCAGAGAAAAAAATGCCGATCGTAATTGTTTAAACAAAGAGCATTGTAAAATTTTACAACTCTTTTGTAGAGTGAGTCTCGAGCGATCTCGGTCGTGACTCGAGATATTAGCAGAGATCGAATTCGTCGACGATGAGCGACATCGAGATGCCAAATAGTCTTTGAGCTTATTTGTTTAAATTAATTAAAAAAGAATGGGAAAATGCTAGCACCCTTCCACCATACGAGTCTCTAGCAAACCCCGTTTGCTAGAAAGTTCAACCATAAAGAAATTTCCACCGATGACCGTCGTCGACAAAAAAATCGATTCGAGGGCATTTGTTTAAACAATGCGCGATCGCAAAATTTCACCGCTCTTCCGTAGAGCGAGGCTAGCGATCTTGATTGTTCGAGAAGCTGACCAGCAAAAATGCTGCCAAATATGAACCCTGGCAGAGATAAAAATGCTGAACGCATTTGTTTAAATAATGAGCATTGCAAAATTTTACCACTTTTTTGTAGAGTGAGTCTCGAGCAATTTCGGTCGCTCAAAATTTTGGCAGGGATCGATATCGTTAACGATAAGCGGCATCGATGTTACAAATTGTGCTCGAGCTTATTTGTTTAAATGATATGAACAAGTATGGGAAAATGCCTGAGTCTTTTGGTTGTGGCCGTCGTCGAAAAAAAATCGATTCGATGGCTGCATATACAAAGTAAAATGCAACAAAGTTTCACGGCTCTCCTGCCGAGCGAGCGCATGCTTCCAATACAAGCGTACCATGGTCGCTACGCATAGTTGTATGAATTGTGTGATACACACATAGGCGTAAGGTGCTTGCGTACGACCGAACGGCATGCGAGAATGTATTCGTTCTTTCTCCACCCGGTTGCCGCGGCGTAGCAAACACACACACACACGCGCGCGCTCAGCGATCGCCGTCTACATGGAGACTAGAGTAAAGGAGCCCGAACGCATATGGCGGAATCGTCGAAAAGTGGATCGCGAAAGTGATGAAAGATCTTGTAGTTCGAAAAATATCCGCAAGCGATACCAGCGCCTGGTACCGAATAGGATAGGTGCGTGAGGACCGGCTTAGCAGTGTTTGTGACATACATACAGTGACGTATTACTGTCAGTTACTATATATGTGAGTATTATATGTATGTCAGTTACATACAGTTTACGCTGTCACGCATCGTTGAGTGATATTTCGGTATTAAAAGTATTTATAAAATCAAAACAGAAAAAGACGATCCAATAAAGGTAAGAACTGAACCTTAATATTATGTTTATGCAATTAATTCGCGAATTGGCGAAAATATTGACAAATATTGACATCGGCATGTGCAACTACATGTTGATTCATTTTGCCAAATCGTTTGTATTTCTTTTATGGCATGCTATCTTCGCCGAATTTAATTATAATTGCCATCAATTTTAATGCTGTTAGAGATTCCTTTGATACAGCAAAAATGTAATGCATGGTGCTTGGATAAAAAAAAACGTTTTTTAGGTTAAATATGCAAATCCTTTAATATAAATCCCCCTCGCTCCCATTTCGTTATAATGTATTACCTATAACATTCAATTGGATTTATTTTTTGATTTCACTTCGCCATGGGTAAATATTGCGCTTACCCCGCATGTCCCTTCCGTCACCAGAATAGGTAGTTTTCTAATATTTAAGTTGTTGCCCCGCCTGGGGTTTAGATTCGGTTTTGTTGGTTGATTTGAGGCTTGATGTAAATTATACATTTTATTATTTCTTTTTGTAGCGACGAAAAAAATATTTTTCTTGAAAATCCAGTATGCAATATTCACATTATGGCTCTTTAATCGTACGTGTCACCGTATACAAATAAAACAATTACAGTATAGATCACCTCCAAGTAAAAAATTACTGATATATTATCATTTCATAATTTAAACAAAAGCATATCAATATTACTCTTAAGTATTATAAACCGCGCTAATAAGAAAGAAATATACGACAAATTGCGGATCGAAGAAATATACGAAATTGCGATTCGAAATCACCGCGCGGACGGAGCCAGCTGTGGTAGCGCCGCCAGGCGGGTACAATCCGCGGATCATTCATCACTTTCACAACCATTTCGCCAGCATTGCGTTCGGGCTCCTTTACTCTAGTCTCCATGGCCGTCTATTTGGCTTCGACTCTTCGCCTCAGTGCGAAGCATCGAGACCGAATTCGCGATCGCTGCGCTGTCCGTCGGTAGCGACTCGTAGCTAAAAACTACGAGATCTGCGCTACCGACGTAACGAGAGGCCGCGTCGAAATTTTCTGGCGTGTGGCACTTGGCCTTAAAGACAGGCTCCACTTTTCACAACATGTCAATGTTCCGGCCGGGTAGACATTATGTGAAGATGTACTTGCTCGCAATGTATCCCGGCCTGAAAATTGTAATTTTCAAACATAGAGGGTAAGCCGTAAAAAAACGATTTTGCGATCTTCCCGGTTTGTTCTATGGGAAGGCCCGGTCAGGTAAAACAGACGAGGCAAGTCTGGTCAGGGCACAAAGTAGGCAATGCCCGGTCACATTCCTGTACGGGTATTCGCTGAACTTACCGCATCGTATTTTGCGCCAAAAACATATTTCGTATGGAAGTTTTCGTTGGAATTGAATTCATCTCTTTTTTCTTACAGATGTATGAATCGAGGCCTCTTCGAAGTTGCGGAATGAGATACAAATTAGAAACGCGCGAGGATATGAGAAAGGTACAATCGGGATTTCCAGTAGCGCGGAAAAGTTTCCGCTGTGTATAGAGCAGTGAATGAAACGCGGGCGTATCTGTGCGAGACATCGCAGCCGCGAACGATCCCTCTCTTAGGGATTCTCATTCAACAAACCTAGAAATTGGAATAAAAGTCCGTGCACCATAGGGAAAAATCGATAAATCGGAGACCTCGAGACTTCTCGTTATCGGTAGGGAAAACTTTTCTTTTTTTTTTTTTCAATACCGCAGCTCCCATACCCAGTTGCAAGTTTTCAACGAAACCCAGCAGCCCTCGGCTTGATTTCTCATCCATTCATATACTTTTTTTTTATATTGGTTCTTCGGAAAGCATACATTGCATATGGCCTCGAATAAACTGCAAGAAAATCGAAATAAATGCGAAGAACGTTGTCAATCTATAAATATAAAACAGTTCCGCGACTGACTAACTGACTGAATGACTGACTGCATGACTGTCTATCTTATATACAACGCACAGCCTACATCGCTGAAGATAGAAACACGAAATTTGAGAAAATATGTTCCTTGAAAGGTGTAGAGGGCAACTTTGCGACGGTTTTTTTCAAAAATCAAGTCTTAAGGGGGTGAAATGGGCTCGGGCGAAGCTGCGGGCGGAAGCTAGTTTATTTCATTATCAGAAGAAGACAGAACTATTCCATATTATCTGAGGATTTTATAATCTATTTAATATTTTATTCTTTATCTTATTATTTGGTGATTATTTATCTATTATTATATTATTATTTATCTGTATATTTTATTATCAGCTTTCATTTGTGATGATAAATAATATGAAAAAATATAGAAAAAAAACACCGAATATTCGAGATGATATAAAAGTATTCGTAAAAGCTCTCGGGGCAATTCGAAACTTTCATCTTGTTGGCTTTTATCTTATTGAGTCGACACAAAGTTTTATTTTGAAATGAATTGCCGACGTTGCTTTTCAAACGAACATGTGCAACGAACTGGGGAAACATTTACAAACAATACTAGTATTCGGATGAGTGGCTAGAACGTTTTTCTTTCCCTCGAAAATGCGCTTCGAATAAAAAGCGACCCGAAGAATTCACAGTCATCAAATGAAAATAAAAATTCTCGAGAATATCGCTCTCGCGTCTGTTTTCGACGGAGATTTAAAATTTTATCTCGAGTGTTCAACAACATCGGAGCTCCGAAGTCTTCGCGGCTTTTCATTATTACTTATTTATAACTCTCTTCATGAACTGGTGTACGTCGTGAACTTTCGTCTATCTTGTACCGCCTTAAACCGAAAACTATATTTACATAATCATATGCGTCATCTGTGAACACTTGACATAGAATATTATATATATATATATATATATATATATATATATATATATATATATATATATATATATATATATATATATATATATATATATATATATATATATAGGTGATTCTCCCGAATAATAATCACTTTGGAGGGCAACGAAATTTATAAACAGGAATATTGTATTTCTTTATTTAAAAATTGCAATTGATTACAGTTTAATTGATATAATATAATTCCCTATAGATCACACTGATGTTTCAGTTTTGAGAAATTTATCATGATCGAAAAAAATACTAGGACCAAAGGAATTATACAAACCTTTTCTTGTCAAGTTTTTATTGGTTTATTAATATACTAGCTTTCCGCCCGCGGCTTCGCTCGCGCAGACGTGTCTCGAATGCTCCTTAATGAAATGTGCTCCTGAAATGTTTTATTACGGAACATGTCAAATTGGGTTGAAGAGCATTGATACTAACAAAAGTTTGAAGCAAATCTGACCAGATATTTATTTTACCATACAAACTTCGCTACCTCCTTTTCCCCTTAAGGATTGAATTTCCAAAAACGCTGGAATTTCATGAATTGTGTCTAGAAGCAGTTACAGAAAGTTTCAAGTAAATTAGACCCGGTTTATTTTTTCGTAGAAACTTTGCCACCCCCTTTCGTTTAGGGGTTGAATTTCGAAAACCGCCAAAATACGACTTTTAGTAATTGTGTTGAAGAGCATTAATATTAAGTTTCAAGTGAATCTTCTGACCAGATATTTTTTATTTTCTATACATATTTTGCTACCTCTCCCCTTAGGGGTTGAATTTCTAAAAATGTTGAAATACGTGTTTCATTAATTGTGTCAAGAAGCACGAATATCAAATTTCAAGTAAATCCAACCAGATTTCTTTTAACTTTCCATACAAACTTTTCCACCCCTTTTCTCCCCTTAGGGTTGAATTTTGAAAAACGCCGAAATACGTGTTTCATTAATTGCGCCACAGAGTATTAATACCAACTTTCAAGTAAATTTGACCGTGCAAATATTATTTCCCATTCAAACTTTTCCACCCCCTTTCACCCCCTTAGGGGTTGAATTTCGAGAAATCCCTTCTCAAACGACGCCTCCAATATAAAGTCAACACTCTCTCCATATTTCACGTGCTACGTTTTTCTAACCCCAAAATCTAGCAGTGAGTAGGTGTCTAAAAGTTCCATTCGAACAGGTAAAGAGTGACTTATTTTATTGAAAAATTATACAGTTAATAATGACCAGAGGAATGACTCCTTCGCCTGTGACACCACCTCACAATACACAAGATCTGTGAAAACAAAAAACATAAGCTTCAAAAAAGATACGACACAATCAGCATCATTCAAAAAGTAGATGTAGAAGGCACTGCTCTGGCAAGTTGATCCTAGCTGACCACCCGTCACACATTATATGGACTGACTTACAGCTCTCCAGGTTATTGAAAGAAACGGTTGAAAAAATTTGTTATTTATTTTCAGATACGTGTGCCCATTATTTTTATTTTATTTTTCAGGATGGAAGTAAATAAATGTCCAACATTTTCAAGGAATGTTTTTGAATTTTTAGTACCTCTTCAGCTTGCTCGCATATGAAATCTGGATAATTGCACTCTAGAGGAATGATTTTCATAATCTAAATACAGAAAAAAAAGGATCACGACGATTTTTCTGCCAAATCTGTTTTATAGGAAGATTTCGAAATATTTCAAACTGTGTATTCCAAAAAAAAACCTACAAAGTAATCGAATAGCATCTATTAAAAAAGTCAGATTACCTGTAAAATGATTATTCCGCGAGAATTACCCATATATGTGTATATTTTTTTTGCTGAATTTATTCAATCCCATTCATATTTTCATACCTGGTGTGTATATTCAGCAATGATGAGCCGCTGATTTTCTATTTCCTTCGTTCTTCTCTCGCCCCAGTCACATTCTCCATGATCCAAAACCCTTAACTTGTTTGATCTGACGTTCAAGTTCTTGTAGGACAATAATTGGCACACGTCACTTGTCAGATCAGGTAGACGATTTTCGCACGTACCGCAATAAAATTTTTGCTGGGGCATACTTAATATCTGTTCCGTCGAAAAAATTAAATAAGAAAACGCGGTCAAACAGAAATTTTCCTACGCGTGGCACATCAGCTGGTATTCATAATAATGAATTTCTATTTTTTCGACTCCTGAAAATAGCCCGAGCGTATAAAGGAAGTTCCGATTTTCGGCCGATATTTTGCGAATACGTACCCTTTCATTTGAGGTTTATTTTCGTGGCAGATCAACCTGTCGAATACTGCTTAAAAAATATGTATCACGAAAAACGCGTTGTTTTTTTATTTTTAAAAATTCTAAATTCACTTAACGTATATTACTCAATATAAAACAGAATTTAATAGAAAATATTTTAAATATTAAGTTTGATGCACTTTGGAAAAAAATGAATCAAGTTTTTGCTGCAATGGCTCGAGGCGCACAACTCTCCAAACGTTTTTTCTAATCAATATTCACATTTATGAGTTTATTGCTACAATTATTTAGCATCAGAAATGTTGTCATAATTATTCGTATATACTCCGGGGATTTCTCGGATTCGTTCCGAACATACGAACGAGAATTTCGGAAATATTTAATATCTACCCTGATGTACAGAATGGATTAACTATACCGTGTTGCCTGCCCTATGGTGTTTCCAAGCGAGCTCAACAATTCATAGAGCAGCTCATGAAATTCGATTTCATCTTTGCTCTTCAGCTCCACTATATGCGATTCTAATTACGTGAGACACGACGCCGTCTGGGATTTCGTGATTTTCATTAGATACGACATTACACGCGTGCACTAGTGCGAAAAGTATTCCCTGCAGTGACAGCCTTGTCGGCGAGGAGCATCAGCATACAATTTCGGCATTATCCACTAGAAATGCATTCTCCAACCCTTCTGGCCATAACATAGAAATGAAGATTGACGAAAACTCTGCCGATATTTTTATTTCAAGAGAAAATAGCTGAAATATTTTTTAGTATATGAGAATCTCACAAAAATATTGAGAAATGAATTCAAAATATGGCCTCGTTAATTTAATTTGAATGAATGCAGCATTTAATTTGACAATGCTCGTTGTAGTCTCACATGCCGATATTTCGGGAATTTCAGTGAATTAAGGGGTTATGCCTAGTTGAAAAAGTCGAAAAATAACTTTTTTCAAAACCAATATATGTTGACAGTATATCATCTCACAAATGTTCCCTGAAAGTTCCAAGACGATCGGATCAAAATTGGAAAATTTTGCAGGCTGTTGATGCCTTTTGATGACGTGTTTTTTTTCTCAAAAGTACGTTTTCAAAGTCGGTGAGCAAAATATCTCGAAAACTAATACATCGAACTTTCTGAAATTTTTAAAGACTTTTCTAGATGTCAAAATATAGTAAGCATTTTTTCCGATGTATACTTTCGATTTGTTGAACGAAAAATGCCAATTTTTTCGCAAAAATCAAGACTCACATTGGAACACGCGCCACTTTTTTTAAATTTGCTATTCCGGAAATTCCTTCGATTAATCATACGATAAACTTATATACTAACGAAATCTGTTTGATTTTTTGATATTGCATAACTTGGTTCAGAAGAGCGTTGCTCACCATAAAAGTCGTTGTCGACATGTGTTTCTCGGACATCGGCGATCGATCATAATTAAATATTTTAGCACAAGAAAATTACAGAGGGTTCTTCAAATGATACTTTTTAAAATACCTGATTATTGTCGAAATTTATCATTACGATTTACCAAAAAAATCGCTAAAATGAGCTGTCTTTGATTGTTGCAACTAGACATAACCTGTTAATATCGTTTTCAAAGCGTCGCTTAAGAGGGAAAATCCCTTTAGACGTCCGAAAATGAGTAATTTTTCATGAATTTTTTAAAAGGTGATAAAATAATCGCATCATTAAAAAATGTTGACATTATCTCATTGCAACTTTCAAGTGTCAACATCGTTTTTCTTTTTTATACAAAACAAAATGGCGGCATTATAAGGTATTCCTATCGGCGTCTTTTGAAAAACTTCTCCTGTTATAGCTCAAAAAATTATTGATCGATGTGACTGAAATTTTGGGACGTTTCTCACTATAACATTGTTGGAAGGACATACCTAAAGTTTTCAGGTTATAGCATAAATAAGTTATTTTGTTGGGGTAAAAGTTGTCGAGAAAATGGTAAAAATATGGAAATTTGATTACAAAGCCTACTTAACTTTGAATTTCATACTTTTTAAAATATTTTTATAGGTATGTCCTTCCAAACATATTACAGTGAGAAACCTCTGAAAATTTGAGCTCATGTTTTGCAACATGAGCAGTTTTTTAAAAGACGCCTAAAGGAATACCCTATAACGACGCCATTTTGTTTTGTTTAAAAAAGAAAAAAATGAACACTTGACAGTTGTGATAAGATAATGTCAAAATTTCAAAATGATGCGAAAATTCATGATAAATGACTCATTTTCGGGCGTCTAAGGGGACTTCCCCCCTCAATTCTGTCCAGGGAAAACAATTTCTTATCATTTTATGCGTCCTGATATCGAAATCATCCCTGCTAGTTAAATGTAGACTTTAACGTTTTTTTCTCCGTTAACTTGTCAATTGTCTTGATATGCTCGTGCTCCACCAACGAGTAATCTTTGTTGGGTTTTGTGCACGTCTGTGAGATGTCTGAAGGCCCTCTACCCGTCCGTTAACTTCTCCGTTGTACATTCGCATGTACACCTTGCCGAAATAAGGACGAAACTTCCAAACCTGGAGATCTCTTTGGAAATACAGTACTGACGAAGCAGCGAGAATACCGCGCAGAATGATTATTAAACGTGAGGATGTGCTTCGGTCGAAATAATTGAAATACCCGAAATATTTTGACGTCATATATACTCGAAATATTTAAACGTTCTCTCAGATTCGCCTGTCTATGATAAAGGGTAGATGCTGGATGTTCGTCGGAGTGGAAATTTATTCAGGAGAAAATGGAAGATCCGACAATCGACATAGCTTGGAACATCGAGAGAATTAATCTGTTATCGAGAAACCGGACTCAATCTCGATAATTATTTTCGGTTAAAAAAATGGATCACGCTAATTGGGTAGAGAGTCACAACACCATACTCATGACAGCATTCTCATGATATGGTCCCAGTCAAATGAAAGTAGATACTTTGAAATGGCTCATCGTGTTTATTAACCCTAAGTTGACACACTGGGTCATTTTGACCCCGACCAATTTAAAATAAATTGCTTTCTTTCCCAAAATTAAAAGTTTCCAATCGTTTTTTACAACATATTCAATTTTATACTTTCGGAATTTAAATCATGCAGATAGATTCAGAAATATTTAAAGTGTGTCCGTGATTTTATTCGATAAAAACCAACCGAAGGGTTGTTAATGGCAGGTGGATGAAGTACTATCCGGGTCAAAATTGACCCAATGTGTCAAAATTGTAGCAATAAGTGTCAACGAAGGGTCGAAGTGTAGGGTAGGCTGGGGTCAATAGAAACACGGGTCGAATGAAACAAGTCGATTAACTCAAAGACGGTTTGTTGCAGCAGGGCGACCCTGAGGGGGGAATAGTCCAGTAAAAGAGACGAAAATCCAGCACGTTTTAGCGTAGAATATGAATCTTGCTTGAAGGTAGATAGTTGCATACTGAAAATAATTCCAATAAAATTTTGCCCCTCAACTCGCCCCAACCCTAAGAAATAGAGGTTGAAAACTTAAAAATCGCCGTATCTCGATAATTAATAGCCCGATCAAAAAAGGTTTCAAACAAAAGTTGTTTGGAATAATAAAATTCGTATAAAGTTATCCGACGTCCAATCCCCTATCTTTGAAAGTAGCGGCAGAAAAATGATCCGAAAATTAGGGGTTGATGCGTGTGCGAGCGGAGTAGACATATCGCTGCGTCCTTGTCCGGATCAGTGAATTGGATGTCAGATAACTTCATACGCATTTTATTATTCCAAACAACTTTTGTTTGGAACATTTTCTGATTGGGCTATTAATTATCGAGACACGACGATTTTTAAGTTTCCAACCCTTATTTATTAGGGTTGGGGCGAGTTGAGGGGCAACATTTTATTGGGGTTACTTTCGGTATGCAACCATCTACCTTCAGTCAAAAACCCATACTCTACGCTAACAAGTGCTGGGTTTTCGTCTCTTTTACTGGACTAGAAGGGACTGCTTTGCGTATCGGAACCTGTCGCTCAATGCGTGTCGTCCCCCGAGCGCGTTGGACATTTTTATGTGAGTGTATCGCTTTTTCGGCATAAAAAGTGAGTTTTTTTATTATTAGTATCGTGCGTATTGCTCCAAAACTATTGTTTCTTCTCCAGCGTTGTTTACAATCATCATTACTATGAATATCCTAGTTGAGTTTATTGTGGTCAGTACCTACCTAAAACATTTAGGTTTTTTGGTGTCTGATAAATCATTTGAAGCGAAAGTGTGTGGGCAGTTGAAACAAACGGTTCGGGGTCAATTGAAACGCGTTTTTATTTACCCCAAACAAATCATTCATGCGCAAGCAAGCTTTCCAAATCTTGTTTGGGTTTGTTTGGATTACAAGAAATCGTCCGAAACGTAAAATAATATTGAAGAACCTTAATATACCTTCAGTGATACTCAAACTGGAATGAAAAGCAATAAAACTGATTATTTTGATTAAAAGTATATTTTATTCACGACAAACATACTTTATCACTTTATACGCATCATTAACAGTACTTGGGTTTAATCGAAAGTTTAGTCCAATCAGCCGAAAACACCCATTTCAACTAACCCCAGGCACTGTTTCAATTGACCCCGACACAGGGCCAAATGAAACGTTTTCCGAGGGTTTCCAAACAGCTTCTACCTAAGTTAAGGGCATATAAAAAGCAAAATAAATAATGCTATCATATAGCCACATAATCTAGCTATAATCAAAGCCCATTACCAAACATATAGGGTATAAAATGAAGTCACACTGAACGATTTTTTCAAAACCGTTCCAATTGACCGCAGCCTACCCTACTCATGACTGCTCGTTAGTGAACCATGAGGCAAATTGTCGTATCGTATCACCACGAAAGCATGATTTTTTATCGTTCCAATGCTCTGATCGAAAGCGGTGGAAGAACGAGACAGGCCAACATGCCGTATTATTTTTCCGATAAATCACATTGAAGCTTGTCGGAAATGGAGTAAACCCCAGTCGTCGATTTGACGACTCCATCACTGCAGAAATTGATCTTCGTCACCGGCAATATCCTCTGTATTTTCCTGCACGTCTATCAACGTACAAGAATTTATCCGTACCAAGTGCACTTAAAAAAATCAATGATTGCATCGAATCGCATCATTCTTCATCAAAGAAGCGACCCAGTGATTGGTCCAAGCAATCTTCGTACAAAATCTACGGATGTAGCCATTTTTGTGTTATTTTAATATAAAAAGCTACCCAGGCGATAACTAATGGGGCGTTCCGGTTGACCAATCGTCCTATCGCAACCTCAAATACAGCCATTGTGTAAAAAGACAGCACTGAAGTGATTCAGAGTCTATCCTAGTCTCCATTAAAAAGACATTCCTTCGGAGGCTTTAACGGTTGAAACTTGGCGAATAATTGTATCGCTCCAATCCGCACAGCGTGACCGATTTCGTTTACTGTTGTTTCGTTCGGTTCTCGGATTTCCGCGAGAACCGTGAACGACTCACCTGCGCGCACGGGCTAGATGGTCCACAGAGCTGGAGAGTCGATTGCCCGGTTAAACTTTAACGACCACTAATTGCGGGTCGTTCAGCTTCGGGTTTGGCGACCCCTTTCCCTTTCTCCATCGTACTCTCTTCTGGCTCTTTATCTCACTCTAGGCCTCCGGATGACCGCAGCAGCCGTGATACGGGTACTCGCCTAAGTGGTACCACCTGCTGCCATATTGCTCAGCCAGAATTTCCCACACAGGCTTTTCCCCTACCGAGAGATTTTACGATGACGTCATTTAAGTACTACCACGTAGCAGAGAATTATATGGCAACCCCTATTTTGTCCGCTCCTCAGTCATTCCAGTCAACTCATAGTTGGCATCCCGATTTATAAACGCTCGGTGAACTTGCCATTTGGAGAGGGAACAGCTGTTCTCGTGTACTTTACTCGCTGATAAGTCCATTGGTTTTTTGGCTCCGTGCAGTGAAGTCGAGAAATTTCTTGTTTTTCTTCACGGGTGTCTTCGGATCCATCGCAAACTTGACGAATGTCTACTTTGATGTCATCAAATGGAGTAGTCGTTTTCCGTTCGAAAATATTCTGCGACGCCTCCATAAATTAACAGGGTGTGCCTTGAAGAACAATGGCGGCGTGTAGGATCCGCGAAAGGGTCGTCGGAAAAAGGGTCCTCGAGCTTTCGCATTCAAAGCCTCCACTCTCGAGGCAAATTGTCGAGGAGGAAGTCACACACACGTACAGACGCGCATAGTCTTGATAACGAGCTGGCAAGGAGCTGTATGGAGCAATTGAATTGATCGGTACCGTAGCACGTGTAGGTTGAAGACTTCTTAATCGCTCTTGAGGATTCTTGTTTCACCCTCGAGACGACGCGAGGCAGTGTTTTACATGTTTCATTAGGAGTACCCCGACGATGACGACATTGTCGGAGCGCCCTAATTGGACCTTCCCTTTCCTTACATCCCCTCATTTTCCCCGGATCCTCTCCGTGGCACTCCAACGAACCCAAAGCGTTTCGAAGTTCCCTTTCGGAGCACGGCCAAATTAGCATTCGACCCGCAATCAATTTCGCATTGGAGTCTTGTCTTGATGAGATTCAGCTGGTACCACAAGATGATCAATGCGAGTTTGGTTTCCCACTGGTCCAATTGATTCGGTCATTGTAGATAACTTGTTATCTATCAGTGTGCAGACATCGAATCCGATTGTTTCTTATTTATTGCCGATGGCCTTGCAACTGGAGATTCAAAAGCTGATATATCGGTAGGGCGAAGAAACGGAAGGTTGGGTACAAAAGGAGAGGCAAACGTTTGACGGCTATGGTACTATAGTCGTTGAAAACAAACGTCGAAGTGGAAATCTCTCTTTGCAATCGTGTTCCAGTTTTCCAAATACACCGCGATTTTACGTGTGATATTAGAATCGTTATAGTGGGAGGATTTAAGGGGTTACACCTAATTGGAATTTTTGAAAAAATCGATTTTTCGCTTTCGACGGATTGTTATGATATAAACTTTCAAAAATATTCTCTGACAATGTCGAGTGGATCCGTTAACAATTGGGAGAGTTATGAGCGTTTACAGGTATTTTCAGACAGACTTTTTCAGAATCGGTGACCAAAATATCTCAAAAATAACTAAACCGATGTGCTTCAAATTTTACAGACATTTGTTGTATATCAAAAGGTTTTGTATATATACCTTAATCGAAGGATTCTTTTTCAATGCATGCTTTTTTGTATATTGAGGAAAATAGAGTATTTTTTGCATCGAAATTTCGACGATCACTTTCGATAGACGACCATTTTTTCAAAAATCATTATTTTATTGAATCCTTCGATTGAAGACTAGATAATACGGTACAAAAACTAAATGGATTTGGTTTTTTTTTGTTTCAAATGATTTGTTCCCGAGCAGAAGTGGTGACCGCGAAGGACATTTTTTGCACAGCGGTTTGTGCAATTTACTGTATACCCGTCGTTTATGAATATTACCCAATAAAAAAAATTCAGAGATACTTAAAATGATACCCTTTACTATGAAAAAAAGTTAAAAACCTGCACCTATTTCCCAAAAAGAAATTCACGAAAACTTAAAGGATCGGGTTCTTTTCCACACAAGTGTGAAGGAAAGCTTTGCTGTGGAATTTGTTAAGAGCATGTGTTAGTGCATCGAAAAATCTCGGTTTTTTCGTTTTTTTTGTTGTATTTTGTTCCTACAATCTCTTCTAAACATTTTGGCGCAAAAGAACCGAAAAATTCGCAAGATTGAGTTCAGGAGAGCAATAAAACATCTATACTCCGCCAACTAGCTTGTTGGATGCAGACAAAAGATCGCAAGCATCGACAAAGGAAGCTAGGGTGGCAAAAAACCGACGTTCCACGATTGCTGCTACAGAAACAGGTAAACTCGAGAAGTCCTTCTACAGCGCCGGCAATTTTCAATGTCCGTAAGTTGCAATTTTTCTACCGTAGCACTGCGCGGAAACTCAAACGCGCTTCTCTCGAAACAGCATTTTGTACTAGTCTTGCCGCGATAAATCATGAACGATTTAAGATATCGCATTGATTTTTTTAAAAATAATCATATTAACTTTCTCTAGAAAATGAACCAACGTCTAGTGAGAAAATATTTAAATAACAAAGGAATTTGTAAACCACGTTTTTAAAACGGACTAAAAAGTATGAAACCATTTCTCCTACCCCCATACAGATTTATAACCCAATACAGATTCCTAACCCCATACAGATTGTCCTGAAAATTTGTGATTGTGAATTTTTAATAGATATGAAAATACTTGTAAGATTTAAAACGAAAAACGTGGGGCGCATGCAATAGATAGAGTGCACGGAGTAGCTGTCGTTGAGAAAACTCATACAACAGTTCGTATCATTTGCAGTGCAATAACATAGTTAGTGACCTAGGTGAATTATTCATGCATCAATTATCTTATGCCATCGCCCCACGTTTGTCGTTTTAAATCTTACAAGTATTTTCATAGCTATTGAAAATTCACAATGACAAATTTTCAGGACAATCTGTATGGGGTTAGGAATCTGTATTGGGTTATAGATCTGTTTGGGGCTAGGAGAAATTATTTCGTACTTTTTAGTCCATTTTGAAAACGTGCTTTAAAAGTTCTTTTTTGTTTAAATAATTTTATTTTCTGCTTTTTAGTCTTGTATGTGTGAAATTTTGCTTCTCCTTCTCTAGGCGTCACTTACGTTGGAGTGCTGTCTCCTTGACCATCGTAGAAATGGTCAGTAATGCAATATTCACTATTAATTTTTTCAATTAAAAACAAAATCTCTTTTGCTAAAATATATCTTTTATTTCTTTTTTGTTCACGATTTTTTTTCTCTCTCTGTGACAGACTCGTCTGTCTGTTTAATCGTCTGTCATCCAGATCTGAGCTATGTTCATAATTTCAAGTCTCTAGCTCACCCGGAAGTCAGTTTAAAATCGATTGCAATATTTGTACCGAACGGACAAACAGACAACGAAGAAAGCGAGTTACTAAAAACGTAGTAAAAAATCAATTTATTGTTATTGTTATTACAAAAAAAATTCATCCGTTTTTCGATGTTTTTCAAATTTTAGCGGCCATTTTTTTGATTTGTATGTTTTTTATTATGTTAGGTTCAGTCTGTGGAGGAACATCCCTTGAAGATGTTCCTCCACAGCGTTTGGGAATTACCGAAAACTTTAACCGGCCACTCGGAATCGTTGCAATGAGAGAGATATTTATATTTTTAAAACCTCAACCCCTGAATTTAATAGCCAAAACTCCAATGAAAACGTTGCAAAAAAGAAAATTTCTGTATGTTGTTCCGGTCCTTTACAAGTACCATTTGAATGTTATCCCATTTTAGGCCCATTCTCGCTGCCTAGTCCCCTTAAGGGTTCACACCTAGATGACATTTTTGAAAATACTGTTATTTGGTTTTCGGCAGATTTTCAAAATATAACTTTAAAAAATATTCTCGGAAAATTTCAAGTCTATCCCTTCAAAGTTAAGGGAGTTATAGGCGTTTATAGGTATGTTCTGCGAACCGGGAAATTTTAAACGCTTTTTTATCGAAACCACTTTATCAAGATCAGTGATCACGATCTCCTAAGAATCACTGCACCCATCAACTTCAAATTTCACAAGCTTCTTTTACATTTAAAAAAGCATTGCTTGAAGTACGCAATATTTTTGTTCGATGCATAGATTTTTTTAAACAACGAAAATAGAGCATTTTTTTCACCAAAAATCAACCTTTTTACTTTGGACAGTGGCCATTTTTCCAAAAATCAATATTTTATTAAATTTTGTATCCAAGCACTGGATAATTTTATGCAAAAAGTAAATGCGTTTGATTTTTTAATTTCGGATAAAAGAATTCCTTTTTTTCCGGCCACGCGCTAGGTGTAAGGGGGCGCACGCCAATTACGTAACGCAATTTGGGGGGGGGGGGCAGCCTTTGCGTTACGTCACGATTTTAGAACTGCCAGAAATAGCAAAATTTCTGCATGTTCAAGTTTTGAATTCAAAACTCGCGCGCAATTTTACCGCGGAAAGTTGACAGCTTTCCTTACGGAATGTCAATTAAGGGGGGAAGTCACTGTGCACAGTAGCTTTCCCCCTTTCCCCAAGCAATGCTTGTTTGTTTTTTATAATTCTTGAAAGTACATATATTGAAAAATATGTTGACCACATTTTCATTCGCAAGTCCGAAAATTGACGGAGTCAATAGGGGGGTCGTACGCCATTGGCGCACGCCAATTACGTAACGCAATTTGGGGGGGGGGGGGTCTGGCTGGGCGTTACTACCTACGTGGGGGAGGGGGGGGCAGCCTTTGCGTTACGTCACGATTTTAGAACTGCCATAAACAGTAAAGTTTCTGCATGTTCAAGTTTTGAATTTAAAACTCCCGCGAAATTTTACCGCGGAAAGTTGACAGCTTTCCTTACGGAATGTCAGTTAAGGGGGGAACTCACTGTGCACAGTAGCTTTCCCTCTTTCCCCAAGCAATGTTTATTTATTTTATAATTCTTGAAAGTACATATATTGAAAAATATGTTGACAAAACTTTCATTCATAAGTCCGAAAATTGACGGAGTCGCAGTCACTTTAGAGAGAACAGGTAGCGCGACCGGTTAGTGCCCTTAGTCCCTACAGGTGTGGCATCGTTCACGATAGATAAAGTGCAGGCTCGTATTATTTTGTGAAATATAATGAAGATGAAGAACCGTCTTATCGCCCGGGACTGAATACTTCAATGTAAGGATCAATATTCTAGAAAAAAACATAACTTTATATCAAGAAAAACGGAACGAAAACTTTGAACGCGTTTTTCTCGAAACTACTTTTTTCGACCTTGTCCCAGCAAATACTCAAAAACTTAGCAACTGATTTTCAATTTTTTCGCCATTTTTGTCATCGCAGTGCCTAACGTTGTACGTAGTCGATTTTTTTAATTTTGACAATTGCTATTTTCAAAGACCGCTTGAATACAAAAAAGGACTTGAAAATGGAAAAAAAAGATGCAAACCCTCGGCATTTTGTAAAAAAAACCAAAATAAAAAACCGGCTACGCATAACGATAGCTACATTTGTATAGATATCGATACATTTTTGACTTTTCATTTACGGTTAACCATTCACAAAGATATCGATGGGACAATGAAGAGAATTTTTTTTCCGTCGTCTAATCAAGGCATCTCGGTTAATTTAAAAGATTTTTTCATATAAATTGGTATAAAACTAAATGAACATATACTCGATGAAATAAGTATAAACCCGTTCCTTTGATGATTAGTTATGTCTATGAAAAAATCGCAATTCTTGACGACAAAGCACTCGTTACGTAAAGGAATAGAGGGCTCAGGCCAGGCCCTACGGTTCTGTGATGTGGGGGAGGGAGGGGGGAGTCCACTTTCGCCATTTCTCTTTCATCATCGAGCTTTTCCGGCCAAGTTCAGTTAAAAATCAGAGTGTCATCACGCCATTCTGTGGCTACCTTAGTTTAGTAAAAACCAAGAAAAGAAAAAAATTCTGAATTTTACGCTCGAATTTATTGCTCAAATGTGCACCGAGGAATGTTCCAGGATTTTCCAAGTTCAGCATTGGAGGGATTGCACAGCAAATTGTTCGAAATTAGAGCGATAGAAAACGATGTATCGCACTACACGATCAAATCGAGCGTAACCCATAGCCCAAAAATATCTGTGCCGTAATGTTGTTTGGGTTGTCTGTTCGGTTTCCGACAAATACGAGCGTTTATTCGATTCGAGAAATCCGGAAAGCGTTTCGTTAACTTCTCTCTCTCTCTCTCTCTCTGGCTCTCTTTCTTCCCTGCGGAAAATCCCGGAAGCGCAATCTCGTGATAATCACCCGCGTCGATTATCCCGGATCGACCGTTGTTGGGTCACGCTCGGCGACCAGTTTGCAGGTGTTTTATTTTTGTTGTTGCCCCTCTCGCAGCAGGGTAGTCAGGAGAGCGTGAAACACACGCTTTATCGTGCTGGGAGGTGTTACAAAAGGTTCAATGCGGTGGCTGTGAAAACATCGACGAGTAACGCGGAATCATCGCAACCGCGAGCGAACGGGCTTTGCCGGTGAAATACTCGATTATTCGTTCAAATATTACGCGAACGGGTATGGAATGAAGGGCTTTGCTGCAAATGCTACGAAAATTCGACCCCACGCTGGGCCGAGGAAATTTAAAGCAGCTAGAAATCACCAATGTACAGATTCGAGCGGTCTGTATAGCGTTGTGAGAAATCCATTATTTCGTCATAAGTGCTCGGCCACTGGCTAATTGACGAATGGCCAGTTGATCGTGGTTATTTACGCCTCGTTGTTCTTTTCGAGCTGTAATCTCGCAGACGTCCCGCGGAACGGACGATCCCGTTAGCTTTTAAGGGGCCAGTCCACTTTGAAAATTTCAAAAAATCGAAAGCAAGCAAGACTCGAAGAAATCGACGATGATGAACAATCAGAAAGGATTTTGTACGGTGCAGGAATTGCCGATTGAGTTTAGGTAAGAGTTTTTCATAGTATAAACTTCAAACGCGTTTTTCTCGAAACAACGTTTTCAAAATCTAGCTCCATCGTATCTCTAAAACTAATCAACCGATTCTCTTGAAATTTGAACCACATATTGTGAACATGATTCGTAACAAGATGACCCTCGATGGTTTTAAAATTTTGATTTTTACTCTTTTTTTGCGAAAAACTGCGAAAAAACGCGTTTTTAAAAACTTTTTTTCGTTTGTCATCTGCCATTTTTTTATTTTTTGAAAAATCTTTATATCCGAGGGTCATTTTGTAGCTGGTGTCATACTGAATCTAACGGACTTTGATTTTTTTGTTTCAGACAAGCCGTTGCCGAGTTGTGATGGAGCTACCTAGCCCACCTATTTTTGAGGCGGTACGTTAAACTATAGTTTTTGTACTTAAAAATGAATAAAAATGAATTAAATTTTTTTTGGTGTATTTCAAGACTTTATTTATCAAGCCCAGTAACTTTTATATTCATATCTTTTATAAAATCCTCAAAAAAAAATCGCGAAAATAGCCTTTTTTCGTGGCTCTAAAGTGGACTGGCCCCTTAATGAGAGCTCAATCGTACCGAGAGATATTTTTATTGAGCGATGGTCAAAATAATATAATTGATAACGCCTCTGCTAATATATTGTACCGCCGTTACGCTTTTCATACACTGACAAGGAACATCACATAAGTGCCCGCCTCCGATTTTGTTGAAACTCATACATGTGATAAAGCATGGAAAACTATTAGACACGTATTTTTTTCCATCTGCGGGAAAACGTTTTTAAGGGGGGAAGCGACCTCTCAAAGAAAGTGTCACCCCTCAACTTATTTTTTTTTTCAATTATTCTATAGTGGATTTTTTATCGCTTTATATTGGGAGAATTTTGGTTTTAGTTTTATTCAGAACGGTGGACCGCTTGTGGATGAAGTTGCAAAACCACCCCTAGACATGCCTTCCTTTGAGGGGTGGTTTCCCGCCTTAAAACCGTTTTTCCACAGATAAAAAGAAATCCGGGTCTAATAGTTTTCAATCCTTTATGACGAATATGAGTTTCAACAAAATCGACGGTGGATGCTTAAGGCGGGATATACATTTACAACGATCAAACAATCGATTTATTTTTTTTTCTTCAAACGATATAACTATATATGTAGAATATTTTCCTAACGTTTCAAAGCGAAATTCGAAAAACTTCAAACGTCACAGCCCGTCAACGCTGTGCCTCACCGCTCGGATTCGAAGCGCGCGTCACAGGTAGAAGCGAGAGCGAAGAGAGGCAGGCAGAGATGGGAAAAAAGTAATTAAATTAACAACTAACAATTTCAATTACTACTGTACTTGATAATTTAATTACTTTGCAACAGATTACTTGAGTAATTAGTTACCACGAGCACCTAGTGCAATTTAATTCAAATTTTATGCATACTTCAACCGCGTTTTTCTCAAAACTGCATTTTCGAAATTGACGTGCAGGATTAATTAAAATCTATTGAGCCGATTGAGGTGAAACTTGGTAGAAATATTGATAATATCGCTTGCTTCTACTTGACGTGAAATGTTTCTCAAAAATTGAAAAAAAATACTGTTTTAATCCAAATTTTTCAGACATTCAGCGTGACAAGATTTTTCTTTTTGTAAATGTGTGCTTTTTTAAATTCCTTCCTCAATTTTGATCACTGTCAAATAGAAACCATGCATGTTTTAACTGAAAAAAATGGATTTTTTTTTACAAATCAAAGTGTACGGGGAGCTAGGCTGCACGCCGATTTGCAACTCCCACGGCAACCTTGCTGTAACACTCTGCCACAGCTCCGCCATTTTAATGATAAATGAAAAAAAATCGTTTCGTATACTTTAGTATACAATTAAAGTATACCTACAGTTTTATAAATGTAGAATAATTATTGTATGGTTAAAAAATCCCTCCAAATTGCTTTATTTTTTCTCTTCTAAATGAATATCCCGCCTTAACGCGTTAAACCTAGCCGGTAGCCAGAATTTACGTGATTTTTTTTCTGTGAGAACGTGTGCAGGTTTTCGGTTTTTTTCTCTTTTACATTAAAGCGTATGGTTCTAAGTATCTTTTACAATTTTTGTATTGAAAACTATTTATAAATGTGGTAGATACAATGATTTGTGCAGACCGCTGTTTGAAAAACGTCTTTCGCGGTGACCACTTTTGCGCGGAAATAATTAATAGAAAATAAAAAGATCAAACGCATTAAATCTTTGCATGAAATTACCTAGTACTTGGACGAAGTATTTAATAAAAAAACGATTAAAAAAACTATGTATCGAAAGAAAAATTCCTTCATTCAAACACTGCTTTGCGATATGTAAAAGAAGCTTGTCAAATTCAAAGTTGATCGGTACAGTGATTTTTTATATATCGTGTTCACCCATTTCGACAAAGGCATTCTGAGAAAAACGCTTTTGAAATTCGCCATACCTACCTATAAAAACCCACAATACCCTCAATTTTCAACAAAACGACTCGAAATTTTCAAAGAATATTTTCGAAATCTTATACCTCGAGAATCCGTCTAAACCCAACAATGTATATATTTAAAAATTTCACCCAGGCGTAAGTCCTCAATACGTACCATCTCACTTCCTTCCACATGACTCTCAATGCTGCTGCAGTCATGTAGAAAACGAACATCCAGAAAAAACGTTCGATCAAAAGTCGTTCCTATAGCATAAAAACCACGACCATATACGCAGCACTACGTAAAGGCGATTTTTGATACATCCAACTATAAGGACCCACAGTGGCTCATGCTCCCTATGCTCAACACGGTGTAAACTCCAACGTCTTCAACATCAACTTCAGACGAACCTAAAGGATGGTCTTTCATTTCTTACGTAATCGTAATTATATTACGGTTGTAATAAATAAAGAACCATTCTCGAACCAGCCAGGTGCGTCGATGATCACCATGACATACATACAACGGATTCAAATTAATCTCCCCCCCCCCCCACATACATAGATACGAATATACGTAGAAATGCAGATGAGTTATGGGGGACCCAGATACAGCGCGTGTCATTTGCGATGCAACACACACACACACACACACACACACACACACACACACACACACACACACACACACACGCACACACACACACACGCACACACACACACACACACACGCACACACACGCACACACGCGCGCGCACGCACACACACACACACACACACGCACACACACACACTCGGGGCGATAACTGGGCCAAACGGATGGTGGTTTATGTTGCGAACACTCGGCACCCGGCGATGCACGGATACGTCTAGCCCGTGTAGAATTCATTTCTGCCAGGGACCATTGTGCATTCGAGACACGAGCGAGAACGATCCTTACGGATGCTGGAGGAGAAAGGATACGATTGTTGTATCGTGTGCAAAGGGGTCGGGGGGGGGGGGTTCCGGGTCAATACTCTATATACGATACGTCAGGCTACCAGAGGAAGGACACAGTGAAAACGATAAATCTTGCAACGATGACCCGTCCGATCGGGCGAACGTGCGACGTGACGAAAATGAGGCGAAATCCAAAGGCTTTCGGGAAAGGATCGAGACCGACGAGAGAAAGAAACACCAAGAGAGATGGTGAGAGAGAGAGAGAGAGAGAGAAACCATTGGATGACGGAAAAGTAATACGGGATATATATATATATATATATATATATATATATATATATATATATAGCCATTCCAAAGAAAATTGCGGGGTTGCACCCCTCGCGGAGTTATCACGGATAACTTTTCGCCGACCTCGACACTTTTCATTCTCAAAGTATTATATACTGCTACAGTATACGGGTCTACGTGGTTGGCAACGACAATTTTTCTGAAATCCTCGAGAATAAACGATCTGTCCGGCTGTAATACAACGATGAGTTGTACTCGAAGAACTTATTTCTGCACTCGGTGAAGCTTCACAGGGAGAATCGAGACGAGGAGAGGACGATATATTTTGAATTTGGCAAGACCATAAACGCGTGGAGGTAGATAAGAATAGCTACTTTTCACGAGGAAATCAAAGCGCAGCTGTACGTTTTTCGACGTCAAGCCAATGTATCATACGTTCGGTTGGTAAGAAATCCTGCGATAAAGTTTTACTCCCAGATGGATTGCATTCCGAAGAAACGACGAGATGCACTCGATCCGCCTTCCACTTCAGTGGAAGGTGGTTCTTTTCGTTTTTACGAAGCGTCAATGCCTGAAGAGGAAATTTGAAATTTCCAACGCAAACCACTGTGTCTCTGGCACTCATGGCCGGTCGGCCGTTCGGGTGAGGCGTGGGAGCTTAATCGAAATATCAAGACGATGATAAAAGGTGGATGCATTATGCAGTTCTGTTCTCATTAAATAGTTTATTTTAGCCTTACATCTAGGATGTGGATTCAAGAATTAGGAATTCGGCCACTTTTATTTAGAATTTCCCATACGTCCTCGAGAAAATGAAATATTTTCAAATAACTTTTTTTTCCCGCGAATTCAGCGAAAAAATCGGAGGACGTTTTTTTTTAACGACGATGGCAGAGGAATTTTGCGGCTTTTGAGAATTTTCTTTTGGTGCTATTTGCGAGGCAATTATTTGCGTTCTCGATCGCATGGGTATTGGAAAAAAGGGGCTACGGTCGTTCACAATTTTGGCACCTTGATTCACAAGTACTTGACGATGGGACTGCGAGAGCGATGGCGATCTCGCTTTGGTCTATCGTATACGCGAACACGAGACGAACTGGTGAACGACCGGACGACGGTGGACACGTCTCGCGACTATTCGCGGTACAATTCTCAGCGAGAGCGATCCGCGGGCCTCTCTCTCTCTTGCTTTTTTTTTCTCGTGTGAATTTCTCATACGTAGGCAGACGGAGAGACTCGCAAGCACCGGCGGAGACTACCCACGCGAGACACTCCCGGAAAACGTTGCTACAGTACGGGCTCTGTAAACTCGATGCGCGACGAACCGCACGAGCGATGTCTCGTTCCGATTTTTCGAACATAGCGAGCAATGCCTGCGTTTATATATACGAATCCGCGTGATTCGGTGATGATAGTCAACCGTGCCGAAATCGCCGCAGGGATTCAATTGGATTCCCATACTTGTCCTTACTTCCTGATAGGGATTCAATGGGTCATCGCATCGGATCTCTGTACCAAAACGTCACGCTCGTACATTGGATTCCAATCGGGATTCGCCGTTGGAATCCAATGAATCCAATTTGAATCCAACGAATCCAATTTGAATCCAATGAATCCAATTTGAATCCAATTTGAATCCAATGAATCCAATTTGAATCCAATTTCAATCCAACGAACCCAATTTGAATCCAACGAATCCAATTTAAATCCAACGAATCCAATGTGAATCCAACGAATCCAATGTGAATCTAACGAATCCAATGTGAATACAACGAATCCGATGTGAATCCAACGAATCCTAATTTGAATCCTAAAGAATTCTCACATTATCGAACAGAATCCGATACGTTTCTTGATGAATCCCATTTGCGTTGTGTACGTTGAATTTTCTAAACAAAACATATTGATATACAAACTGAGTGGATCTGAGAAGGGTAGAAATTTTATTGTAAGGCCTTAGGCCACAGTAACGGGTATAAAATGATGTGCGAATTTAACAATTTTTTTTCGTATGAGAAAGTGATTCACTCATAAAATTAATTACACATCTATTTATTATGAATATCAAGCTGTTAGAATTTTTTTTTCTTTTTTTTTCGATGTACAAAATGGCCGACTACTGATATTTTCTTTTGTTATCGTTTTTTTAGGCGCTCCGCGGCGTGAAATTTAGCATCCACAATTTTTTACCTCGAACAAAAAACAAAAATTCTCGTCAATCTACATCAGAGTACCTAGAGAAGTACGTACGGAATTTGAAAAATATTGTTTTATTCAAAAGTTGTAGGTATTTGAACTTAGGAAATGAACTTTCAGTGAAAAATTTCGTTATAACTGCTCATAAACTGCTCATAAAATGAAAATTTTTCGATCAATCAGAAATTCCGTACGTACTTCTCTGCGAAATGCAATTAGGAACATAACTTCAATTCGAAGTAAATCGAATGAAAATTGTTGAAGTTATTCGTCACGCCAATTGGAAAAAAGCTATTTCGAGAAGTTTCGAGTAGCCGGCCATTTTGTACATCGAAAAATTACATATATATTTTCTAACAGCTTGATATTCATACTAAATAGATGTGTAATTAATTTTATGAGTGAATCACTTTTACATACGAAACAAAATTGTTAAATTCGCACATGATTTTATACCCGTTACTGTGGCCATAAGGAGGGTCGAGCGGTCAAGTTGAGTCAAATGACGGTTTATGAATGTTTTTCAGTGAACCACAAAAAATTGCATACCAGGTATAGATTTATTCTGTAGATGCTAATTTTTCATAAAATCTATAATTAAAGAGGAAAGTAATGAATTTTTATGCTTTTATTACGTTAATAAGAAAAACTTTTGTATTACTACCAACCTGAAAAAGTAAAACATTATCGAAGATTATTGGGGAAAAACTGCGTCAGCGAATGTTTTATACAACTCACAATGAAATTATAAGTCATTTATAATTGTGCCTATTTATATTCATGTCACGAGTTTATTTATTATCACAATTAATTATTATTAAGTGTTGCGGGACAACGGCAACTTCGCGGACATTGAGATTGGCAGCAATGCTCTTCATTCGCCAGCCAAGATTCGTAATCTTTCATTGAACCTGGATGGTCCAATATTGAATATATATGGCTTAAGGTGGGCAAGTTGGGATTTTTTTTTCTTAATGTTTACAAACGTTTGGTTTGTGTTAATCTGCTGTTACTCATGGTTCATCTTGTTGCTAAGTAGCCAAACGAATTACATCACGCGCAACGTGAACATCTTATCCATCTAACCGCACGTTAAATTTCGTACATTAAACTATTTTTTATCGCCGATGTTTGGTAGTGAAAAAATTTCGAAAAATTCGTATAGACTCAGTATAGTCTAGGCAAAAACATCTCTTTTTTTAAATTAAATTGAATCTTGGATTTTGGCTAACGCTCCAACGTCCTTAAAAAAGTGTAAATCACTCAAAAAGGTATGTTCTAAAAATCGATTTGAATCTCATCACTGATAATCCACTGTAATTCTCGTTTGTTATTTATCGTACTGCACTTTGACATAATATCACCACACGTATATGCTCACGAAGCGTGCAGGTTATGTTTCAACACGACGAGTTTTTTCTCGAGACTTGTCACGTATTTTCAATTCGGACGTGATAAGAATTCTCAAACGGTGTTCACCGGGAACGGTACAGAATCCAATTGGTTGCCAATGATGTCTTCTCATGTGAAGTGTCTCTAAAAAATCCCTATGGAGATGTGGATGCGTCTTGGGACTCCCCAACAAATTTGTGCACGAGGTCACGAAAGGATATTTTTTTGGGGGATCCAACGAATTCCGGTTGAGGATTTCAAATAAAAAATTGTCAATCGACGTCTGTCGGGAAATAACGCGGAATCCACTGGGATTCCCACGTGGACGTCCTACGTGAGGGGTCCCTATCAAATCCCTATATGTATGTGGTAGAATCTGGGGACTTCTCAAAACATTTCTGCACGGGCATTTCTTGGTTCAAGCGCTCGACGCGATCGTTACCAATCGAATTAACTATGTGAGTAAAAACAATTCACCGCAATTCCAACCACTCATCATTCAAGTCGTGAACGTAAAATGTACAGCTTAGAGGTAATAACATTGTGGTTATTAGAAAGTGCTAGTTTTTTTAAACTACAAATATCATGGATTTGTAGGATTATTTTCTCAGGAAACGTTGCTATTGGTTTTTTTTGCTGCTGCGAGCAATATAGCAATAAAAAGCCCTCATTTGTGGAACTTATTGAGCACACTTCGCAGGGGCTATTCGAGCGGAAAAGAAACACCGATGAAGACGACGCGGTTGGATAAGTTTCGAATGAACCTCAGGCGTCGAATCCCCTTTCTAGATGTTCGATACCATCGATAAAAAGCGGTATACGAGTGCTAGAGAAGATCGATCATTCATGGAAATCCTAACGAGGCACGAAAAATGTGAATATAATATTGGGTTTATTGTTGACAGGCAGCATCGTGAAAGCGCGAAGCCACAAGAGTATACGATGGATCAGTAGAAGAAAAACAATTATTTCGTTTGGTTGCGAGTTCACGATTTTTTTTTCTTTTTCAAATAAATAACTCTCATGATATCAACAAAGATTTTCCTATTCGGAGTAACCACCAGTATTTTTCACGGAATTAAATAGAAAGGAGTATGAAGATTTTCGCGCCACACAAATAGGCTCGTGCATCGCTAACGATGATAATCCGAGATTGGAATTCTGACTGATAACTGGAGGTTGAAATGGAGGTTTCTACTTTGTTGGACCAAAAGATGTTCGATTTTTAACCAATTTTTTAATGCGAAGAATATCAAATGTAGAATGTTGAAATTTGGTATATTTTCTAAGCGGTTTTTATTGAACATGGTTAGATTTTTTAAAGCTCGGCAAAACTTTGTACTGGGGTGGGAGGAGCCTCGTATGTCGGTGCGGCGGCAATGATATTCTTCGCTTGCGGAAGTCCTAAGTTCTGAACAGGTCATCGGAAGCAAGAAAATCAAACGTATTTTTACTTTGTACAATATTGTGTATAAGTCGGACTAGAATCAAGACAAAAAATAGAAAAATAAAAAAATTGTGAGCGGTTGAAGGGGAAGTTTAATTTTTGCCAAAAACGTTCGCAGTTTTTTGTTCATAAAATAAAAACTTTGAATATTTTTGGATAATTCTAGTTTAACTAATGTAGAAGTTTGTCGTACGTGTACGTGCAAAATTTCATAAAGATTGCTCATCTAGAGCGTCTAGGAGCACTTCCGCAAGCGAAGAATATCATCGCCGGCGGAACGACATAGATGGCTCCTTCCACTCCCAGTACCATGATTTTTCGAAATTTAAAAAGTATCATTATGTTCAATAAAGACCACTTAGTAAACATACCAAATTTCAACATCCGATATTTAACATTCTTCGCATAAAAAATTGGTGGAAAATCGAACCTTTTCTGGCCCAACAAAGTAGAAACCTCCCTTAAGGGGTGACATGCAGTCAGAATTTTCAAAAAATCGATTTTTCAAAACATTTTCTTGAAGTATGATGTTTCGAAAATATTTCCCGAAAATTGCAAGACAATCCGATGAATAGTTTTCAGGATATCCCACAATTAGTAAATGGGCCTCGGGTCCCCATGGCAGGTAGCGGCTGACAAACGCGAAAACGATAATACCCGGGAAGGCAGAATGCTTCGAAGACAACAACACATTGATATTTTGAAAGCTTCCACATCGCCAGAAGCCCTATTGTACGGGCCAGGAATTGATGATTCGATGTAAGTAATTTTTTAATTAGTATTTCTATACATAAATCAAGTGTAAGATTGGACAACTCTTCCAGAAATGTTCAAAAATGTATTACTCAAAAACTATGAACTTTAGCAAAATTTTATAAAGAATACTTTCGTTTGAAAATTGCCCAAAATATTTCAAAAATAATAATTCATCCCGAAAAACTTTAATTTTTTGAAAAATTGTCTTAATAATTGGCTATAAACAATTGAATGCTCAACTTTTCGGTAAAAAATTGTGATATTCGAATTCAGCGGATCAAAATACATAAAAAAAGTTTAGCTTCATCCATCGAGCGCAAAATTTTACGAACATATAATACCGTATCCACATCGAAAAACTTTAAACGCGTTTTTCTCGAAACTATGTTTTTCAAGTCGGTGACCACTGTAATTAAAAAACCACTCGATGGATTTTGATGAAATTTGGCGTGCTCATTGATAGCATTAAAACTAGTCCATAATCGAAGAATTTTCATTTTTGTTCAAAATTTCTATTTAAAAAAAAACAATAAACGAGCGATTTTTCGGTCGAAAATCGAAAGTTATCTGTCGAAAGCCGCCATTCTGTTAATTTAAAAAAAAGCTTCGATTAAGGACTAGATTTATTATTAAACTAATTATTTTTTTGGTTTTTTTATTTCAGATGATCCAGTAAAGTTTCATGATGGTCACCAAAGGGTCGGACCCCCGAAAAAGATAGTGATATTTTTATAAATAATACATATTTTTCTTTGAAAATTTGTACAAGTGAAGTTGAAATATAACATAAAAAGTTGTGTAACCACTTTTGTAAAACAAACTTAATTACTATAAATAAAATTATTGAAAATGTTCGTTTTTTCACGCCTCTGACTGCATCTCACCCCTTAAGAGGTAACGCCAACCTTGTGGCCAGAAAAAATAGGAATTTTCGTGATTTTTTTTGGCTAACGTCTCCAGGTAAGAACATTTTTTTCTTCAACTTTTCAGAGAATATTTTTGTAATGTTATATTTTGAAAATCCACCAAAAACCACAAATCGATATTTTCAAAAATTCCAACAACGTGGACCAGGTGCGGCTACTGAAAAAAATGAACTTCGCGCAGACAAACAATTCGATCGGATTTCATCGTGCAACTTCATGAAATAAGGCACATGTTTAGAGCACGTGCCAGACGCTACCCTTAAGCCATGGCAAGGATTCGAGCTGCTGGAGATTATACCTCCACGAGGTCGAATCTGCATGTTCGCGGTCTCATCAGAGAGCGGTGCGAGAGTCGAGGACGATCACCATGCAAAGGATCCAGTCTGGCATAGTCTGGTAACTTTTAGATTCGTTTGCGAAACTTTGTTTTTTTTTCACCCTCACTCTCCTAACCCCACGACACGAAGAAAATCTGGCCGCTGTATACGAGAACGCAAAAGCACGAAAGGCTTTGCTAATTAAATTTGCATCGCTAAAAGTTTACTTCGGTTTCGTCGCCGCGAGTCTGTCTCGCATTTTCCAAGCCGACCCGTGCTTTTTCTACGAGACTACTTTCCCTTGCTCATCGTTGCTCGCCAGCGCGCGGTAGCGTGTTCACCTGGCTAAATTTGTCGGATTAAATTTCTCGACGTACAGAGCGCGCTCGAGATTTTTCTAATCCTCTTTGACTTTTAGAACGCGGTTCCCGGAGCACCAAAACGACAGCAATTTCGTATACATTTTGGGAGCTTGTCTGATTCAACTGGTTAGTTTTCATTACGCGTTTGCGGTTCGAATGAAGAATAGCCCGCACGTACAATGATAGCTGCTCGGAAAAGGAACATCGCGTAAGTACCTGCCGTCGATTTTGTTGAACCGCATATACGTGATGAGGCATTGGAAAGTATTAGGTACGTATTTTTTCTTATCCCACCCTTATCCCACTTATTATTAATATAGATTTTTTTATAGTTATATATATATATATATATATATGTTTCATTTTTATTATGTTATTTTTTTAAACATTTATTATTAGTTTTAATTAGATTAGAATTTATTATATCTATTGTTGCTTATTTAATTTATATAATATTAATTTTACTTGAAGTTCATACTATTTATATTAACTTATTATTAATATAGATTTTTTTTTGTTATATATATATATATATATTAGTTTCATTTTTATTATTTAATTTTTTAAACATTTATTATTAGTTTTAATTAGATTAGAATTTATTATATCTATTGTTGCTTATTCAATTTATATAATATTAATTTTACTTGAAGTTAATATTATTTATATAATTTATTTATTTGTAATAATAGTTTGTGAGGGGGTATTAGGTTTATCTTTAATTGTCTTAATTATTCGTTTATATGGGAATGATAATATAAATTCTAATCTCATTAAAACTAATAATAAATGTTTTAAAAAATAAAATAATAAAAATGAAACTAATATATATATAACCATAAAAAAACCCACTATACCCACTCCTCGAGGAAGGCGGGTCGAGGGGTGGTTTTGCAGTTTCACCCACAAGCAGTTCACTGATCTGAATGAACTAAGAACCAAAATTATTCTAATGTGAGGCGATGAAAAATCCACTGTAGAATAATTGGAAAAATTAAATTAAGGGGAGGGGTCGTTTCCACCCTTCAAAAGGTTCTATCGCAGATAAAAAAAAATACGTGTCTAATAGTTTTCAATGACTTATCACATATATGAGTTTTAACAAAATCGAAGGCGGATGTTCGTTGTAAGTGACATTAGTGATCGGCCGAAGATTTCTCATCTTACAAACCTTTAAAGCGTTTAAAAGTCGAACAATTTTTTTTTCAACTTATGTGGCGACTTTTCTAACGTCCTCAAAATGTCACAATTTCAAACAACCGTATCGTCGGTCCTATTTGAGTGACATAACTTTGATGATGAGGTTTTGGAAAGGATTTTGGTAGACTTAGGGAATGCCGCTTGATTCATCCCGATATCTCAATTAGTTTTACCGGAAAAGGCATGCGAAAAATGGGCGAAAAAAGACAGAGGGGTAAGTATAGGAAAATGAGCAAAAATCGATCGCTGGTTTTTCGAATTCTGCGAAAAATAAAAAAATCCTCGGAGTCCGATGAATCAAACGGCATTTTAAAGAGCAAGCGATAGCAAAGATAACGAGCACAGAATGGAGTTTCAGATCGAAATGGTCGACGGATCATTAAAATGACTTTTTTTTTGACGAGATATGAAAGAAATTTAAAATATTTTTTTTTACAAGTTTATATCGATGTATTTCCCCACCCCCTGACTACGAATTTAGAATTCCCGTCCCGAAATACTCTCAATTTTCATTTTAAATCGTCGAAAATATATGGAGTGCGGTTATCCCCTTAAGCTTGCTATCCGGCAACAACGTAAAGATACGTGAAGTTTAATTTTCCCCCCCCTTCCAAGTGCTACCCATAATGTTCGATGTAATGCACCCCTTTAAAATATGGGGTGATCGAAAGAAAAGTAAAGATGTCGTTCATCCCTTCATTTTTGTAAATTAAGCTGTGAAGAACCTGTAGAATTTTGGAAAAGAATCTGCAGATCACTACAGGTTCTTTCAATGAACCTGGATTTTCGATCGTTTGGTATTAGAATATTTTCCTTTCTGTTTCACTGAAATCGGTGGACTGCTTGGGGGTGAAACTGCAAAATCAGTCCTTGACATGCTTTACTCTAGCGGGTGGTTTCACCCCTTCAAGCAGTTTTTCCGCCGATAAAAAAAAGAATGTGTCTAATAGTTTTTGATGCTCTACCATATATACGAGTTTAAAAAAATCGAAGGCGAATATCAAAGTGACGTTCCTTGTTGGTCAAAATACAGCCACTTGTATCAGCGCGGGTTTTCCGCAGTTTTCCCGTGCCCTCGTAAAAATGCGATGCAGCTGTCGATTAAGAAAGTGTGGAGGAACGCTTTACATTGACGAAGCCTCTAAGAAATTGAAAACAACGAAGTGACTAGTTGAGGGTAAAAATCATTACGTAAAAAAAAATATTTAAAAAAACAAGCTTTTATTGAATGTACTAAAAAGTAGAAAATATTTTTTTTTACCAAGTGACCTATATGTGACCGTAAATAAAAGCTTGTGGCGCTGAAATTTCCAAATGTTTAATAAATTTGATCAATTCAGTTTTACTAACTCTATTAAATTTGGCACAATAGTAATTAAGGAAATTATCATCACACGTTTATCCTCAGTTTTAGGATTTTTATTTAACAAATCTGAGGTTGTTTTACAGTAAATTAATTACAGTTGATATATTAACGGATTTATGTAAAGTAAAGATTATCTGTTTAAATTTTGAGCGCCCAAGCTTTTATTTATAGTCACAAATAGGGGAATTGGAAAAAAAAAATTTTCTACTTTTTAGTACATTGAATAGAAGCTTGTTTTTTTTAAATATTTGTTTACCTATACATTATTTTCTACTTTTTAGACTTTAATTGCTTTTCCTAGTTAGTTGTACTTAGTAGCTTACTGATTTATGAGTTTGTAGGTTAGGAACATGGAATGCTTGTAAAAAATAACAAAGAGTGTAATAGGGATTGAAGTTACGACTAATTGCTGCATTAAAACTTTTCACATACAAACACAGTCGGCTACGAATTCGTTTGTATGTGTTAGTGACATTTTATATAGATGATTAGATATCACTAATTTTACATGAAAAGTTGAACATTTTATAGATATATGTATTTTTTAAAGTTGAATCATGCATAGTCACCGCTTAGATTCTTTTTTTCCAAAATTTCGGAGTTCTAAGTAGTCGGAAAGTGGGTAAAATATCGATTTTCCGTTTTGCATCTCACACCAAGTCAAGTTAAATAAAAGCTTGTAAAATATAAGGGACGGATTTGTGACAAGTCCGCAGGACCTACGAAGGAACGTCAAAAATAGAAAATGAAAATACAAAAGTTAGCGGTCGATACATTGAATTGCTGGAAAAAAAAAACATTTTGCGTTTTTCGGCTGTTTATTTGAAGCTTCAATTAGTTTCAGGCGAACTGCATTCGGTTTCATGAATGTTAGCACAACATTGGTAATTATCGGAAAACTGCCCTTTCTATTCACCAATGATTCGATGGTCATGTTGTTCTCTGTGCATCGACGGATCTGTATTAAGAGTGTTTAAAAAAAGGCGTACCCATCTCCGCTTTCGTGTCCTTTTTCCACGTAGCTCGATATTTTATCCTTCAATAGATTCGTTCTCCACAGAATTGAATGGAATAAATATGAAGGTAAATTCTGTTTGAAATGTCAACTCACATCAACGATTCGATTCACCGGTATGACGAACGTCGCCAACATTTAGTTTCACTTTTACCTTCATATATATATATATATATTTAATGCTATTTCTAGCAAGAATAGCAAGCTATTCTAGCTTGGATTTTTGTGAAGAGAAATATCGGAAATTCGACCAACATGGATTTTGACAAAAAAGTACATGAAAGCACATATGCCTATACTCTGTATCGATCATGCCCACACCCTGCACGTTATACGATAGGCTGAAAAAAATGTCACGCGCATTGATGAAATAGTTTCCAGAATGGAATTGTATAGCGGAGCAGAGGAGGAGTAAAAGCGCTTTCGACACTGTGATAAAAATTGAAAGATAAATCCGCAGTAAAACCATCGGCCGAAGAACACGATGACGGAAATACATTTTTTTTCAAATCTGTTTTAATAATAAATTGGAAGCTAGCTGTAAAAAGTAACATCTTTCCATTTGTTTTCCATTCCCGCGGCTTTAAGGCAGACGTCCCGCGGCTGAGTCCCTTCAGATATTTCTCAAACGCCGGCGGACATTGCCTCGAAGTATTTTTGCTCCGTCACAGCCATGTCAAAGTTCTCAAACTTTCGGTGTAAAATTTGCTCGAGGAGCTCGTGAAATTTTCACTATCGGCTTTCATGGCTTTCCCACACGTGGCTGCTCTCGAGGAATCAAGATGAAATGTCATTTGTACATGTGAAAGCTATTTTTTTTTTCATTTCATTTCATTTATAAAATATTGTTTAATGGAAGGGGTGAGTCGTATATCAAAACCCATCCGCCTGATTCACCTCAAATCCAGACAGAAGTTTATAACATTTTCTATCGTATGACTGAATGGGGTTATTTATGTTCATCCATCTGTTCATAACAAATAATTAGTGTTATTTTTTTTATCGAACATAACATTTTTTCTACGTCTTGCTTTTTTTGGATTTAATTTTCTTTTTTAGTATCCGGTGTTTCGAAAGTTTTATGAGTTTACCAGAAGTACATTCGTTTATTTTTCATTTCATTTAATTTAATTCATAAAAGATAATTTTCTTTTGAATGATCTTTTTATTGTTTACCAATATTTCTCAATAAAAAAACTCAAACTTGCGAGTTTATGTACTAACTGCGTTTAAAATCTTGACCTCATCACGCCAATACTCTCATGAGGAAAATATATTGAAAACCGACTTTTTAATTTTAATTTTTATGACACGAGTAAGATGATTCCTGTTTTTAACGATCAGATTATCCTAGTTGCCAGAACCACCTACACAGATTGGCCATCCTGCAATGGCGTAACTTTGCTTAAAAAATCATAACTTCATCGCCGATCAATGTTTTTCAATGAAAAATTCAAACTTGGCAAGATTACGTGCTGATTGCTCATAAAATCGCGACCTCGTTATCCAAATACTCTCATCAGAAAAATATTGTCGACAACCGACCTTTTTTTCCACCCCAAGTTTAAGGCCTCAGGCCATAGTAACGGGTATAAAATCATGTGAGAATTAAAAAAAAATCGTATGAAAAAGTGATTTACTCATAAAATTAATTACACATCTATTTAGTATAAATATCAAGCTGTTAGAAAAAATATATATTTTTTTTCGATGTACAAAATGGCCGACTACTCGAAACTTCTCGAAACAGCTTTTTTCCAATTGGCGTGACAAATAACTTTAACAATTTTCACTCGATTTACTTTAAATTCAAAAGTTGTATTCCTAATTGTATTTCGCAGAGAAGTACGTACGGAATTTCTGATTAATCGAAAACTTTTCATTTTATGAGCAGTTTATGAGCAGTTATAACGAACTTTTTCACTGAAAATTCATTTCTTAAGGGGAGACATACACCTAGGTTCACCTACATTTACACCTACATTCTGTCGACCGTAGAAGACCTACACTATGGGCCTGGTATCGATGATTCCATGTAAGTTGACAAATTTCATGATTTATTCATTCCCAAATTTTCCACTGCGTTTTTCTCAAAACCACGTTTTTCAAATCGGTACCCAAAATTTCTCGAAAACCAAAGAACCGATTGCCTTGAGGTTTTTTGTGGATATTCTATACACCATTATCCAGTACTTGTCATAGGACTTTCTTTCCGTTACTTAGTTTGTGTTTTATAGGCAAAATAATAACTAATTTTTGGCCCAAAAGTCACTATTTATGTTCAAACGTCCGCCATTTTGTCATAAATCGATATTTTCAAAATCGGCTATGGCGAGTACTAGATTATAGTATCTAATTTTATAATCTTTTTGGTTTTTTTTTTTCAGATGATTTTTGAAGAAACGCCAGTGGGTACCGTATACGCAGATGTTTTTACGACGCTCCAGGGTTCATACAATATCCTTGTATATTTTTGATATTTTTAAATAAAGAAAATTAAACATATTTTTGAATGTATATACTTTTAGATAATTAAAAGCCCAATCCGAAATTTAAAATAGTTTTCCTTGAAAAAATTAACAAAAATGACCTTTTTTCCGGCTCCTAGGTGTAAATCTCCCCTTGAGTTCAAATACTTACAACTTTTGAATAAAACAATATATTTTTAATTCCGTACGTACTTCTCTAGGTATTCTAATGTAGAGTGCCGAGAATTTTTGTTTTTTGTTCTAGGTAAAAAATCGTGGATGCTAAATGTCACGCCGCGGAGCGCCAAAAAAAGATAACAAAAGAAAATATTAGTAGTCGGCCATTTTGTACATCGAAAAAGAAAAATACAATTTTCATACGAAAAGAAAATTGTTAAATTCGCACATGATTTTATACCCGTTACTGTGGCCTAAGGCCTTAAGCAGCCCAGTTAACGTCAACCTCAAAAAACGAGCACACAGACAGACCCTTCAATCTTATAACACGAGCAAGATGATTTATTTTTTCAACGACCGTCTTGCTCATCGAAAGATGTATTTATCCTCGGAAATTCGAAGCGAGGGAAACTCGAGGAAAAAATGAGAAAATAAAGGACACCGACGCACACAACTAGGATAGTAGGTATAGGGTTTATGATTTGGTTCCCATTTCCGTGCGCTACCAAGTCACGTTCACGGGGGAGAAAAAAAATCTTCATTTGGTAGCCGCCTCGGTCGCATCGTCGGGTCGTCGTAGTAGCCTCAAGAACGTCGTGGTTATTTCGTTGTCGCTCGTAAGGGGTTGGCTTTTCCTCGGGCTTGGAGAATGGGTCCAACGTGGTGAGGTGAGGCCACTGCTGCGAAAAGGGGCGAACGGGGTGACCGCGGGGTTAGCGCGTCTATCTCACGAGGTCGTAAAGTTTCACGAAGCTCTACCGTGGCGAAATTGGGTCCCCGAGGTAATCGCGAGATACGATTACGTTACGATGCAACGAGGCAGCACGCGAAACTGCGGCTTACACCTGGTCTTGGATATATTCATATGTATACGTATATACGGACGTCTACACATTTTGTGCCGTCGGGAACGGGATAAAAACCGGACGGCCACAAGCCTCCGAGTGTAATGGGAATTTCGCGAGGACCGGAACGTTTTTCAGCAACGAAGAGAAAAAAAAGGAAAAAAAAACAACGAGCGCGAATTCACGTTTGTGCCATAATTTTGCCGCATTTTATTCGCTGGGAGCTTGAAAATATGAGAGACAACTGTCTTGCAGTGGCTTCTTTCGAGTTATCGGCTCCGTGCAGAGTTCAGGGTGGGGGTAATGAGATCGAACGTAGAGCCCGCAGTGAACAAAAATTGCAATAAACTCGGCTCTTCATCTGTCAAATTTGTACGGAAGTGGTAGGAGATTTGTGCGAACAAATTGAAAATATTGTTTTATCAAAAATGGGCCGTGACAGCTGCTGTGTGAGAAATTACAAAAATACCGGAAGGAATAGTAAATGCAAATTTGTTCGATTCCTTACGGTAAATTGGAAGCTAGACGACGCAACGAATGGATAGCCGCAGATTTACCATTAAGGAGTGAGGCCACAGTAGAATTTTCAAAAAATCGATTTTTTTTTTCGCTAAAATGTTGCTTTTTCATATAAGAATAAATTACTATTCGATTTATAGCAAGACATTTTTTTTTACCGACTTTGAGCGTATAACGTAAGTCTACCTCTGGCACGGCCATAAAGTAGCTAAAACTTTAAACGCGTTTTTCTCGACACAGCTTTTTTCCAATTGGCGTGGCCATAACTTCAACAATGTTCACTCGATTTACTTCAAGATTAAAAGTTATGTTCCTAATGGCATTTCGCAGAGAAGTACGTACGGAATTTCTGATTAATGGAAAACTTTTCATTTTATGAGCAGTTTTATACGAAATTTTTTATTGAAAATTCATTCAAATACCTACAACTGTTGAATAAAACAATATTTCTTAAATTCCGTACGTACTTCTCTAGTATTCTGATGTAGATTGACGAGCATTTTTGTTTTTTGTTCTGGGTAAAAAATTGTGGAAGCTAAATGTCACGCCGCGGAGCGCCTAAAAAAAGATAACAAAGGAAAATATTTGTGGTCGGCCATTTTGTACATGGAAAAAAATATATATATATATATTTTCTAACAGCTCGATATTCATACTAAATAGATGTGTAATTAATGTTATGGGTGAATCACTCTTTCATACGAAAAAAAATTGTTAAATTCGCACATGATCGCCTAACCCCTTAAGGTAATCCTATCGCTTCACACTAGTCATACCACTGATCATACTTGAGAGTTGTACAATTAATATTTTTAACATATGACAGAAAAATAATTTGTAATAACTAAAATTTGCCATGTGTAAACTGTTTAATAAATTTAATAATACACTGTTCAACTGTTAATTTAATAATAAACTGTTTAACACATTTAGTTAGAAAAAATAGTTATTCCAACGATTCGCGCAGTATATCGAGGTTTGATATTTGGCAACATTGGTTCTATCTCCGTCTCTTTTTACTCAACGATGCGAGTTTAACCTCCATGCTTTTCAACCTCGGTCTGTCAAAACAATGTCAGGTGCGGGAAATATAAAGCATTGTATTCGGGCCACGACGGGTAAAAAGCGTGGAAAATTTGTGTCGGCGAAATATGTCGGTTAAAAATGAAATGTGTGCGGAAATTCGAATGAGTGAAATGAGGTTGGGACTACAGTCAGCTGTTGCCTTGCTGTCACGTCACTTTATCGTAGCAAGTAGCAATAAATCCAATACCGGAAGTTCAAATTAAACTTGATATTACATAAAAAATAAGTCAATAAGCGCAATTTTTTCTGAGAGCATTGGATGACTGCAAGTGTTGAGTATGTAAATCTGATTATTTTTAAGCATCTGGCGGATTCCCACTATTATGTACACTTTTGTAGCGACCGGAAATTGGGTTTTTGTATGTCGCCTCGTCGCCTCGAATTCCTTCACAAAAATACGGAATTTTAACCCTGGAACGGCAACCTGGGGTGGAAAACCACCCCAGGCGAGTTCAAATCTCGCGCCCTTGACGAATTTTTCATTTTTTTCACCCTTTCACCTCATTTTTTTTACTAACTTTTCCTACTTCAAGCGGAATTGCCGTAGTCCTACGTGATTCTGCATTAAAAAAACGAAAAGAATGAGCCCAAGTTGAACCCTTTCCGTGAAATTTTACCGGAGATATGAATTTTTCAAAATTGGGGTGGTTTATCGCCCCAGGTTACCATAATAGGTAAAAAATTAGGTTACCATTCTAGGGTTAATATTTTTTTTCTCTGTAATTAGCTCGATCACCGACCCTGAAATTTTACAGAGACGATTATTAATGTATTTTGTGGAGCGCAAAAAAAAATTATGAAAATCCTATGGATTCAAGCCTGGCGATAGAATTACCTTAAAGAAGTTTTGTGGGCGTTGAAGAAATAGAGGTTTGACTTATGATATGAGCTTGAATGATTCAACTTGGCTTCTACGTCCCTGACGTGTTCACCAGACTCCAACAACTTTCCCTCAGATTGAGTCTGAGATTCGAAATTAATATTGTAAGTTATACTTTTGAAGACAATTGAAGTTATCCTCATTTCGGTATGAAAACAAAATTTGATTTTTTATATCATAAAGTAGTGCAAACAATATATGTTTGTTCCATTTTAATAGAAGCAATTATATAGCTTCATTTTTCTCGTCTTATAAGAAAATTACAAGTAAACAGAAATACCAATTTTAAAGAAATTTTACTCACTTTTTTTTACTTTACTGAAAGGAAACCCTTCTTGCCGTCTTTGGCCAGATAAATTCATTCAATGCCAACAAATCAAATGCGTGCGAGGCGCAATTTCAATTTTTATAAATTGTGACGATATTATAACTGCAATCACAGAGTCTTTGACAGAGCCGACAAAAATATCACGATATTACGTTGATGAAAGTAATGATTTTAGCATTTTTAAATTACATTCGCGAGCATGTAAATTTAGATCGCCAAGCTGGTCACTGATCATTCACGTTCGTGCGTTTCCAATTATGAGGGCCTATATACAAAGTGAACTGAACACGGCGTATTGAACATATGTATTGATCGACTATCGTCGATGATTGTTTCGGTTTGTTTACCAAAAAAAAATTAGCGAAAATTTGATTGAAACATATCGGACTTATCGTTGACTGATTAAAAAAGCAACTGCCGCAGCGCTATTGAATTTTAAAAATTCATAAAAATAATCAACGAACTTGCTGAGTGTTAGATGAAATGCAAAAAGAGGTCGGGTTATTCGAAAGTTCTTCGACGTGACGGAACTTCACTTTTGAAACTTCGACTCCGTTAGTTTTACACTTCAGAAGATTTTACGTAACATTTCGGCAGCACTCCCGGGTTGAGCGAAACTTTGCGAAACTACCCGGCAATCGCGATTGCTCCGTTGTCATTGTTATATGGAACGGATATTTTTCCGACCTTCTTCTCCATCGAATTTCCGTCTTTTCGCGATGGGATCGGATGGCCGATTAGGATGCGGCCAGGCTTTTTTTCGAGGCCCAGTATTCATAGTAACAGTGGATTTGCAAGCAGCACGATCCGTCGCTATCCGGAACACTTCTATGAGAAATTGACCGCACATTACTGTCGTTCATATGTAAAAAATCAATATATTAGAAGATACCTGCAAACGATTCGATGTTTATTTCAAAAGAATGCTCCAGAGGTCAAACGCTCGGAATAAAAGTAATAATGACAATTTTTAAACCTTTCGGTTGGGTTGAAAGCCCAGTTATTTGAATACCGAGGTTATCAGTCCGTTAAGGGGTTACCCCCACTTGCGATTTTTAAAAAATCGATTTTTTTATTGCATTTTTTTGAAGTATAAGTATCTGAGAATATGTCCTGAAAATTTCAAGTCGATCCGAACAAAATTGACTGAGATATGAGCGTTGAAAGAGAAGAATCCGCGTTGAAAGAGAAACTTTAAACGCGTTTTTTTCGTTAAAATCGAACCATTAACTTTGACTGTCCGCCATTTTGTGAAAAATGACTATTTTTTTAAATCCTTCGATTAAAGACTAGTTTATACTTATATTTGACTAAATCCATCCGCATTTTTTTCTTCAGATGATCCACTTCGTCGCAATGTTGGTCACCGCAAACCGTGTATATAAAAACATTATTTCATTGACGGCCATTTGCCACTAAACAATGTAATATTTTTCAATAAAAAAATTACTGAAAGTTCTTCAAGATGTGTTCTTTAAGATGGTATATTGATCGATTAAAAAAGTTTTGTAGTTTTCTTTAAAAAAATTCATGAAAAAGGCCTTTTTTGCGCTACAAGTGGGGGTAACGCCTTAAGCATAAAAATATGGCCTAGTAAAAGCTCTACCCAAACAGATGCTACCTAAATTCCTTGTTCAAGCTCCACCCAAACAAAGCCATGCATACATTAGTCCTGTGCGATTTTTTGTACGCTTATGGTTCTGAAAATGCTAATTTGATTCTGACGAGATTTCCTGACGATTCTTCTAGCCGTAAAGTTATCAGTCCGAATACTAAAGGATTAGTAAACACTTTTTGAGTTTGATACTAAAGTAGTAAGTACTAAATATATACCTAAGTATTAAATATACTAAAGTATTAAATAGATACTACAGTAAAATATATACTATTTTATACTATATATTATTTTAGTATAAAACCAAATACTAAAGTAATTGGAATGCGAACATTTGTTTGGTAGTCAGTATTTCTCTAATGTTGCCTAGTGTGCCGTTATGTACTTTCACGATCCTGAAGATTGTAGGCCACAGTAACGGATATAAAATCATGTGCGAATTTAACAATTTCTTTTCGTATGAAAAAGTGATTCGCTCATAAAATTGATTACACATCTATTTAGTATGGATATCAAGCTGTTAGAAAATATATTTTTTTTTTTCGATGTACAAAATGGCCGACTACTAATATTTTCTTTTGTTATCTTTTTTTTTAGCATTCCGCGGCGTGACATTTAGCATCCACAATTTTTGACCTATAACAAAAAACAAAAAATCTCGTCAATCTACATTAGAATACCTTGAGAAGTACGTACGGAATTCTAAAAACATTGTTTTATTGCAAAGTTGTAGGTATTTGAACTTAAGAAATGAATTTTTAGTGAAAAATTGCGTTATAACTGCTCATAAACTGCTCATAAAATGAAAAGCTTTCAGTTAATTAGAAATTCCGTACGTACTTCTCTTCGAAATGCAATTAGGAACATAACTTTTAAATTTGAAGTCAATAGGGTGAAAATTGTTGAAGTTATTTGTCACGCCAATTGGAAAAAGCTGTTTCGAGAAGTTTCGAGTAGTTGGCCATTTTGTACATCGAAAAAAAATATATATTTTTTCCAACTTGATATTCATACTAAACAGATGTATAATTAATTTTATGAGTAAATTACTTTTTCATATGAAAAAAAATTGTTAAATTCGCACATGATTTTATACCCGTTACTGTGGCCTAAGGCCTTAATGCACCACAATATCGTATCTGCACAAGGGCACAGGGAAATTGTGGAAAATTCGTGCCGATACAGGCAGCTGGATTCGACTGAGCTTCGGTTCTGTTACCATCAGTAATTCAGGAAACTTCCCCCTGCTCAGTAGTCGGGGCGCGAGCTTAGCTAACAAGGAACATCCCTCAGGTGACACCCTTCGATTTTGTTGAAATTTGGATATGTTATAAAGCACCGAAAAGTAAGCGATACGTATTTTTTTTTATCGGCGAAAAAACGGTTTTTAAGGCTGAAACGCACCCTCAAAAATGGGGATGTTTTTCGTTTTTCCCCGATAACGTTTTAACGGTACGAGATATTAAAAAAATTCAAATTGCAACAATGTTTATTTTTTTGTGCACTATACATTGGAGATGAGAACGATAACGTTATCGACGAAAAACGAAAAACACCCCTATTTTCGAGGGTTGGTTTCACCCCTTAAAACCGTTTTTCCGCCGATAAAAAAAATACGTATCGCTTACTTTTCGGTGCTTTATAAAATATCCAAATTTCAACAAAATCGAAGGGTGTCACCTGAGGGATGTTCCTTGTAAGTGATCACCCGACGAAGTATTGGCCTACGTAAACGCTGCCAACGATTTCCATGACACAATACGTGAAAAATTCTTGAATGTTGCTGATTACAAGGTGAATTCTTCTCTCGACTACTGTTGGCTAACTTCGTTTACCAGGGCGGAAAGTATACTTGCCCTTTTTTCAAGACCGGATATATATATCTTTGAGGGAAAAGCGGTGGAGTCAGCTTCAGGCTAGCCTCTTCTCTTTAATTACTCCGCTGTGGAAGCTGAGGAAGCTTTCTCTCTTCCTGCTTGTGGTTCTTCCCACTTGGGCTCTTTACCTCGAATGCTATTAGTATACCAGGTCGTTTACAGGCTGGACTTTGCAGTAAGAGACCGAACGACAATGGCGAACGCGGTGAATTAAATTGCCCTGCGCGTTGGATGCCCTAAAATGTTTATTTTCAGCCCTAATAATAATACCGAGTCATCAACGCGAGCTTTTCGTTCAACGTAAATGCTTCAGTGTCCTCTCGAGAACGGAAATAATACGGAGTTACGTTCGTGAAGGCCAGTTTCGTGTTACCTCCATTCCAATTACACTTCGCCAGACATTTTCGGATACGAGAACGAAATGGATACGCACGGATTATTTTCTAATGTACTCATTTGTAGGAACCGGGTGTTCTTTTTCCCTAGATATACGTACTGGAATAGCTGGGCGATTTTTAAACGATGCGCATTTTATTCAAATTCCATTTTTAATTAAGGGGTTGTGCCTAGCTGTAAAAGTCGAAAAATCACATTTCCAAAACCAATAATTTTTGACGGTATATCATTTTGGAAATGTTCTCTAAAAACTTCAAGGTGATCGGATCAAAATGGACAGATTTATTGATCAGTTGACGCCCGTCGGAACACTCGAACGTCGTTCGAAAGTTAAAACGCTTTCTTCTCGAAAGAACTTTTTCAAAGTAGGTGAGAAAAAGTTTTGAAAAAATATTTCAAGAAGCATCTACTGCAACGATCTTTCTGAAAATATTGGGGCTGTTTTTAGATGTAAAAATACAGTATTTGATCGAAGGATTTTTTTTATGATTCGATGAACGAAAAAGCCCATTTTTTTCGAAAAAAATCAAGACTGTCACTTTGAACATCTGAGGGAAGTTCCTTCGATTAATCATAGGGTAAATTAATGTACTGATGAAATCTGTTTGATTTTTTTAATACGGATAACCTGGTTCAGAAGGCCATTGCTCACCGCAAAAGACGTTTTCGAGAGGTGCTTCCCGGACATCGGCTGTAAAACGATTATAATTGAATATTCTTACACGAAAAAATTACAGAGTCTTCTTCAGATGATACTTTTTCAAATACTCAATTTTTGTAGAAACTCATCATCACAATATTCGAAAAAAATTCAAATAATGTGCTGTTTTCGACTGTTACTACTAGGCATAACCCGTGAGTCCCTTCCCTCCCTCTCCCTTGCGCGGATGTACTTTTTTTTTGCTATAACAAATCATGCCCAGTGCGCATTTGGAACTGAGATTTAAGGGGTCTTCTCACTTTAAACGCTAAAAAGGCTATTTTTGTGATTTTTATATAGGTTTATTTTATAGATATTAAGATAAAAGTTGTTACACTTAATAAATAAACTTTCGAAATGAACAAAAAAGAAATATTTATTCAAGTCACTATTTATAGACGAAAATGTTAATTAAAAAAATGTCGTAAAAAAAATTGTAGGTCTGCGCTGTTGATGAAATCACGGAGATGGATGATCCGACACAAAAAAATCAAACGGTTTTAGATTCAGTATGTTAACGGCTATAGCGCATATCATGCGATTTTTAATATATGCAAAAATAACACAATGGCCGACATTTTTCGAGAAAAAAAAACAAAAAAAAACGTGTTTTTTCACCGTTTTTGGCAAAAAATTGTAAATGTCAAAATTAAAAAAATCCTTGATATGCGCTATAGCTATAGTTGTCAAGAATACGTGGTTAAATATGTGGTTAAAAATGTGGTTAAAGCCGTCGAAAAACGTTGCTTTGAGAAAACGCGTTTAAATTTTGTTCGGGTTACATAAACACATTAAATTTTTTTAAATGTATTTCGAACGTGTATTTATTAAGTATAATAACTTTTATATCAATATCTATAATATAAAGCTACCAAAAAATCATGAAAATAGCCTTTTTTAGCGTCTAAAGTGAGAAGACCCCTTAACGCGACCGTCGTCGAAGACACGTACCGATTTATTGCATTACGCGTGTAAACTATTAAAGAGTTCAAGCGAATGGCTTCAATAATTGCTTTCAAATTTAATTTCGAGCTCATATCTCCATCCTTGTATGCTTCACCGATTATTTCCGCCGCTGATGCCGAGACCTCGTACATTCAGCCCTCCAGCACGCAGTTGATTAACCGAAGAGCTTGTTTATACCGCTCGTCGACTCGTTTTATACTTTACCTGACTACCCACTATACCTCACTACCACTACTCCACCACCAATCCCCTTCCACCTTCCTGTCAACGGTAAAATTTCGAAAATTTAATACCGAAAGCACGCAGGTACGATGAAAACGATGCTAAAGTAATAACGTTCCTGGGATACGTATAATCGATCATGGTGAAAGTTAAAAGTGTTGCAAGCTCGCTCCGTAGAACAAGGGAGAATCTCACAATAGCGAGTAAACTTTTCTACATTGTTTGGTCGTATTTGTACTTTTTGAAGATAAATGCTCCCAATGATAAGTAGAACGGACAAGAAGAAGTTTGCGCGGATGATTTTATTTGATAATCGCAGCAGTTAGTAAGTTTTTGTTGCAATAAATTCCCATACAATATTATCCCATCGTTTCCCACTTGCTTCATTTTTATTCAACCGCATTCCATTCATACAAATGAAATTCTCATCAAATTCGTACTTGCAATATATACATTTATTTATCGCCAATATCTGTGAAAATTGATTTTGGAGAGCTTACCGAGTTACCACTATGACGGGTCAAAGTAATCGATCTTTTTTTGCATTTTCTCAAAGTATACATATTCAAGAATATATACAAAAAAAGTTCAAGTTAAAATTTTGAAAGTTGACCAAATTACGTTAAATTAATTTTACGTATAGTAAAACTTTCAATCACAATCGAGTTTTTCTCGAAACGAATTTTCTCGATCTGGCCGGAATGATGACTCTAGCTATAATTATTCGATTTTCAATTAACAAAAACGAAAATGTTCATAAGCACAGTAGCTGTCGTTGTACCTAGCTGTATCTTTAAGGCGTTACCCCCACTTGTAGCGCAAAAAAGGCCTTTTCCATGAATTTTTTTAAAGAAAACTACAAAACTTTTTTGATCGATCAATATACCATCTTAAAAAACACATCTTGAAGAACTTTCAGTAATTTTTTTATTGAAAAATATTACATTGTTTAGTGGCAAATGGCCGTCAATGAAATAATGTTTTTATATACACGGTTTGCGGTGACCAACATTGCGGCGAAGTGAATCATCTGAAAAAAAAATGCGGATGGATTTAGTCAAATATAAGTATAAACTAGTCTTTAATCGAAGGATTTTAAAAAATATTCATTTTTCACAAAATGGCGGGCAGTCAAAGTTAATGGTTCGATTTTGACGAAAAAAAAACGGCCGTTTTTTAGCTATAAAACGGCCATTTTTTCGAAAAAAAAAAACGAACGATTAAAGACTACATTTTTATGTATTAAATAAGCCTGCAAAATTTCAAGAAGATCGGTTCATTAGTGTTCGAGTAATCTTGGTCACCGACTTCAGAAATGCCATTTTGAGAAAAACGCGTTTAAAGTTTCTCTTTCAACGCTCTTTTAAGCGGATTCTTCTCTTTCAATGCTCATATCTCAGTCAATTTTGTTCGGATCGACTTGAAATTTTCAGGACATATTCTCAGATACTTATACTTCAAAAAATGGAATAAAAAAAATCCATTTTTCCAAAATCGCAAGTGGGGGTAACCCTCTTAAGGGGAGGTACCCGAGTAAATGGCGAGGAAAACAGGTAAACTTCGGCAATTTTTATCCCAAAAACTAATGTTTTGATTGGATCCGGGTTTTTTTTTACTGGGAAATATGCACATTGAGGTATGTTTAGGAATTTTTTGAAATAAATTCGTTGACTGGAAGCGATTCAAACGCGATTATCTCGAAACACAGTTTTCAAAGTCGGTGCCAGATGTATCTCGAAAAAGGCTTGTCCGATTTTGTCCAAATTTCGATACAATATTCTTCGATTTTTTTTCTCGTTCGCCACGTAGGATTTTTTGAAATTTTCGTTTTTGACGGAATTGCGACCGTTTTAATTTAACATTCGTTTTTCGTTCGCAATTTCCGACGATTTTGGATTGCATACACATTGCATAAAAAAGCAACGGTTCAATCAAATGAAGAACCCCTACGTGAGCGAGAAAATCTATCGAAGACTATTGTATCCAAATTTCGACAAAATCGGACAAGCCGTTTTCGAGATACATCTGGCACCCACTTTGAAAACTATGTTTCGAGATAATCGCGTTTGAATCGCTCCCAGTCAACGAATTTATTTTTAAAAATTCCTAAACATACCTCAATGTACATATTCTCCAATAAAAAAAAACCCGGATCCAATCGAAACATTAGTTTTTGAGATAAAAATTCCCGAAGTTTACCTGTTTTTCTCGCCGCCCGCTCAGGTACCTCCCCTTAAATGTACTATTCTTTAAGCTCCCAAATATAAGTAAAAAGTTGGCCAAAATTACATTTTTTTTAAACCCGCCGTTTTGTAATGTTTTTTTCCGAAAAATGGCTATGTGCAACAAGAACTAAATTCATATAAATAATAAAACCTTTTCATTTTTCAGACCAACCATCGTCAAGTTATCGATCCGGCCGTTAGACCACACTTTTTATACAGGGGTTCTATTATATCTCTATAATGTTAGTTTTTAATTTTTTTTAAATAAAAATATACACGAAATAAGTGCAATTCATGCTTAATAACATACCTTCCTTCCAAATTCCGAATAAATAATCAAGTAGACAAAAAAATCGGTAAAACGACCTTTTTCGAGCCGTCCAGTGGTATCCTCCCTTAAAGTTTCGTTTTTCGCACATTCCTCATTGGGTATCGTATGATAAGCCTGAAAATTGGCCAAAATTATTTCTAGATTTGTTTCATACCTGCCCTTCACGAAAACATGCATCGTCAATAACGTGCATGACTGCAACAGTTACTGGAGCGAAGGGTATCGAATTTCCTAGCGTATACGTGTATGCGAATGAAACTAAATGGAGGGAAACCCCGTCAGAGGATGTCCGCAAAATAGCGACGTAATTCCGGATAAAAGGTTGCAGGACTCAAAGCAAAGCTCGAATCTCCGAAACGCGGACACATTTCTCTCATGTCGAGCCGTATCCTTAATGAATATGGAACTGGGATACATTTAAACCTCGTATAAAGCCGCGTGTTTCGCTGCTTTGAAACAACGGTAAGCCGCAGCATAATTGAAGAAAAAAAGCGATTGTTATAAATGTCCAAGTCCAGAATTATGAATGATGAAGAGAACATTAATATTGATAATGGGTGCATAATTGTAATTAAATATTCTGAATGTTGCGAGCAAATGCTTGTGTGAATAAATCTCAAAAGTATTATTAATAATTGTTAATGTAATCATTGGACTCTCATACCCTCTTACTAAAAATAGTTTCTGAATTTTTAAATAAAGTCTTGATTCATTTTTTTCGTTATTCATGCTCCCGATGCATGTCGCGATATTCTTTTTTTCTTTATCTAACAGGGACCTATAATCGAAGCAAGCTTTTTTCATTCATAGTATCATCAAGAAATTCCCTTTGCTTTAGCGCTAATGGCTAAACAATTTCGTAGAAAATGAATAAATTTAAAGTATATTTAATTCAATGAAGGAGATTGAGGAGATTACATTCTTCTGATGTAAAGCGATGAAAAATCCACTATAGAAGTATTTGAAAAAATGCTTTTCTTTTTTTGAAACTGTTTTTCCGCCAATAAAAGAAAATACGTGTCTAATTATTTTTCAATGCTTTATCACGTATATGAGTTTCAACAAAATTGAAACCGGATAATTTCAAAAAATCCATTGAAAAAAATTATGTAATAGTAGAATATGTCTAGAATATTCTCCTAAAGTTTTAAGTCAATTGGAGTAAAAGTCTAGGAGAGAGAGCCTTTGGGAATCCCTCCCGTTGGGAAAGACCGGCCGGGAGCGGCGCAGGTATATCGAATTTTTCTCAAAACACTATTTTTGAAGTCGAACCCGATTTCTCCAAAACTAGTGCACCGATCTTATTGAAATTTTGCACACTTCTTCAAAATAACATTGACTAGTAATTGAACGAGGGTTTTTTTTCGATTCCAACTAATTTTACAAGGCTATACGTAGTGCACATTGTACCAAAAATTTAACTATTTTGCATACAACTCCGCCAAAAATGCAAATTAAAATTTTTTTTAAAATCCTCCGTTCAATCGAGAGCCATACTTATCTACTACCAGAAAAAATGTATTTTTTAAATTTCAGATAAAGCTATCATGAGTTATCATGACCGCCACGAGAACACTTTTGTTTAGGGGTCTCCGGAAACCAGGTCCCAAATTTTTCGATGCATTAAAAAAAAAAATATTGTTGAAATTTTTCTCTTTCATGTGCTTAACATTTTGAATAAAATAATTTATTCATTATATTTTTTTTTAATAGAGAAAATATGCGTGTTTTGGCTTCGAAACCCGCGTAACCCCTTAAGTGTAAGAGTTTCTTGTAAGTGTACATCGCATTAGCACAAGGGCACAGTGAAATATATTCTAACCGCGTTCCATTGCCATTTGCGTTGCCATAGGAGAGTGAGTAAAGCTGCCTCTAGCTTGGTAATCGGCAAGACGCGGCTAAGCGGTCACCCAACCGAGTACTGACCCCAGCCAACGCTGCTCAGGAAATCGCTAGAGCTGCGAGTACCAACCGCGACTTTACTAATCTGTTTTGACTGTCTGTCATTTATATTATTCATTTATGGCTTTCGCCAATTCTTCCTTCGAATCCTCACGTTTATTATTGTTCCACATTTCGCTTCCGACGTGCATCTGACTTTTGCCCCCGGCTGACAGAGACTTCCCATCGTTTATATTCACTCTCGGGAGATGGCATTAACAAAATATAAAATAATCGCCTTGCCGGACGCTCTATCTCTCTTTCTACCCACCCACGATCTCTCCCCTGCTAGCCGCGATTTCATTGCGAGCTTTTCTCCAGTCTTGGTTCCTATGTATGCACTCTCTGCGGCTACGAAAAGGTGGCCAAACACTCCCAGTATACCGGGCGTGATTAAAGAGCATAGCGGCCACACGGGCCACCGCAATTTATATTAAACACGTTGCTAGAGGTAAGTGTTTTTTTTTGCATATTCTGTTTTTTAATCACAAGCCGACGCTTTATCTTGCGCTGCGAAAAAAGTCTGACCGCAATGTCATGGTCAAACATTGTGCTTGTTCGTATATGTTTTTTGGAAGAATTAAGCAATTCGTGATGAAAAATTGGTTTGGGTAAGAAACATTTATATGCGAAATACGTTTGAGGTTTGCTAAATTGATGTACTTTTCTTTTCAAATCGTCAATACAGGGACTATGGACCGATCGATTGACATGTATCACACACTCCGACCGCTTCGATATGATAAACCCTAATTCCGCCCACACGATACAATCAATTGAGATGAAACTCAAGATAAATACCGGGATTACGATAATTAATGATTAGAGCACAAAGAATGGCCAAATTATTTTATGCGGTAAAAAAGTAAAGCAAGGGTAATATCAACGTTGTGGCCGGGAAGAAATTACCTGAATGTATTTCGCCAACAATCCGCCAGGTGGCTACAAGCGAAGCGCTTCGCGTAAGCAAGGTACCACTGTCCGAAGATAAAAGTTCGTCCTGTGAGTTGTATCACGTACAGAAGTGCTATGCTTACAGCGTTCACTTATAGTCGAGTACCCCCCATGGAAATTTATATACGCAAAAATATACTGCAAATTCATTTTATTAATAATTGTAATATATGTGAAATGTATGCCATATATTGAAAATATATGTTGCATATATCTGCCAAATTCTAATTTTCGTAACGTTTTTATATATGAGATGTATATGCGTGGTATTACTGTATAGCAATGTATCATATATCAATGATATATGTAGCATTTACCCTGCATATATACCACATATATACTGCATAAATGGTACATATATGCCACATATATACAGATATGCTACGCATATCCTTATATAGTGTTTATTTGTAATAGTGTACTTTAACTGTAAGTTAAGTTTTTTTGAGTTTAAGTTTTAAGTTTTATTAAGTTTAACTGTAATAGTGTTTATACATAGCATATATTTTTTGTCAGGAATATGTATCAAAAATGTATGCGTCATATATGACGCATAAATGACACATATATGAGTCATATATGACGCATACATTTTTGATATATTTTTCTGACAAAAAAATAGATTGAAAATATATCGAAAATATATGCGTCGTATATGTCTCATATATGCATCATGTATAGTGTTTGTACGTAGCATATATTTTTTTGGTCAGAAAAATATATCGAAAATATATGGGGCATATATGCGTCATATATTTGGTGCATATATACTGAATGTATACGTATTATTCTATTTTTCGTCATTATATATGCGACCGACATATATATATGTAGCATATATTTTCTGCATATATTTTACATACATAAATTTCCATGGGGGACAAGAGACGAAAACCCAGCACTTTTTAGCGTAGAATATGAATTGTTGACTAAAGGTAGATGGTTGCATACTGAAAGTAACGCCAATCAAATGTTGCTCCTCAACTCGCCCCAACCCTAAGAAATAGGGGTTGAAAACTTAAAAATCGCCATATCTCGACAATTAATAGCCCGATCGGAAAAGGTTCCAAACAAAAGTTGTTTGGAATAATAAAATTCGTATAAAGTTATCTGACGTCCAACCCCCTGTCTTTGAAAATAGCGGCACAAAAACGATTCGAAAATTCGGGGTTGACGCGAGTGCGAGCGGAGTAGACATATCGCTGCGTCCTTGTCTGGGCCGGTGGTGCTCTCGTGTTTTTGTGTAGCTATTTTCAAAGATAGGGTATTGGACGTCAGATAACTTTATACGTATTATATTATTCCAAACAACTCTTGTTTAAAACATTTTTTGTTCGGGCTATTAATTATCGAAATACGGCGATTTTTAAGTTTCCAACCCTTATTTCTTAAGGTTGGGGCAAATTGAGGGGCAACATTTTATTGGAGTTACTTTTGTATGCAACCATCTACCTTCAGTCAAAAATTAATATTCTACGCTTTAAAGTGCTGGGTTTTCGTCTCTTTTACTGGACTATTACGCTTATGATTTTGCGATAGTAGTGAAACGACCCTTTGCACTCTAGGCCTTTTTCGCTCTGGTACGTTTTACTGTCTCTTTGCCTATCAGGAAATGCGAGAATACCTTAGCAAGTAAATAATCCAAAAACAATATGCTGTCAAAATACTAAATTGAATACACTCCCGATTTTACCTCCTCAAGGATTCCAAAAACGCCGAAACCCCATTTTTATTTTCCTCGTTTGTTCCTGGTTATTTCCCAATCTGTTCCCTACAACTTTCCTGGTCATTTACCGCTTGTTCTCCGACCCGTTCCTGATCAGTTCCCCAGAAAGGGAATGGCAGATCGGGACCTAGCTTTAGACCCGTTACATTGCGAACCTCTTCCAGGTTGGAAGGCCCGACCAGAGCCTGATATTATTTAGGGAAGTCAGATCAGGGGCAGTATTTTTTCCCGTCTCAAATTTCTACACGGGCTGTAACGTTCGGCGATCTTCCGTCATATGCAACGTTGGCCTGGGTCATGACTTGTATGGGTCACCGCTTAACCACGCGCTGGTTCGTGCGCCACCCACTGAGCAGGGGCAATCACACTGACAAGGAACATCACTTAAGGGGTTACCCCCACTTGCGATTTTGAAAAAATCGATTTTTTTTATTGCATTTTTTTTAAGTGTAAGTATCTGAGAATATGTCCTGAAAATTTCAAGTCGATCCGAACAAAATTGGCTGAGATATGAGCGTTGGAAGAGAAAAATCCGCGTTGAAAGAGCGTTGAAAGAGAAACTTTAAACGCATTTTTCTCAAAATGGCATTTCTGCAGTCGGTGACCAAGATTACTCGAACACTAATGAACCGATCTTCTTGAAATTTTGCAGGCTTATTTAATACATAAAAATGTAGTCTTTAATCGTTCGATTTTTTTTTCGAAAAAAATGGCCGTTTTATAGCCAAAAAACGGCCGTTTTTTTCGTCAAAATCGAACCATTAACTTTGACTGTCCACCATTTTGTGAAAAATGAATATTTTTTAAAATCCTCCGATTAAAGACTAGTTTATACTTATATTTGACTAAATCCATCCGCATTTTTTTTTTCAGATGATCCACTTCGCCGCAATGTTGGTCACCGCAAACCGTGTATATAAAAACATTATTTCATTGACGGCCATTTGCCACTAAACAATGTAATATTTTTCAATAAAAAAATTACTGAAAGTTCTTCAAGATGTGTTCTTTAAGATGGTATATTGATCGATTAAAAAAGTTTTGTAGTTTTCTTTAAAAAAATTCATGAAAAAGGCCTTTTTTGCGCTACAAGTGGGGGTAACGCCTTAAGTGTCCGCCTTCGATTTTGTTGAAACTCATATATGTGATAAAGCATTGAAAACTATTAGATACGTCTTTTTTCTTATCAGCGGAAAAACGGTTTTAAGAGCTGAAACCACCCCTCTAAGAAAGGCGTGTCACCGCTTAATTAAATGTTTTCCAATACTTCTATAGTGGATTTTTCATAGCTTTACGTTAGAAGAAATTTGGTTTTTGTTTCATCCAGATCAGTGGACTGCTTGTGGGTGAAACTGCAGAATCACCCCTCGACACGTATTTCTTTGAGGGGTAGTTTCCACCCTTAAAATCGTTTCTTCGTTTTCAATGCTTTATCACGTATATGAGTTTCAACAAAAGCGAAGGCGGACACTTAAGTGATGTTCCGTGTGAGTTTCCGTAACACAACTGGAACTCAGTTAGATATAGGTGCCTGTATCGACACTGATTTTCTACAGTTTCCCTGTGGCCTCGCGAAAATGCACTACCGTAGGCACTGCGAAAGACCAGCTGCAGGCATTACCCCGGGGGGTCTCTAAGGAACTGTGAATAGAGAAGAGAGAAGTGCGAGGTAAAAGTGAAAACGATGGGGTTGTGAAAGCCCGCAAGGGCATACGAAGGATCATATACTAACTATCATGAAAAATAATAGAAAAATACAAGTACTTACATGTGCGCTCGACTATTTTTCTGTTATTCGAACCCCCAGGGGGGGGGGAGATTTGAAGAAGAAAGTTGATCCCTCACACTGACATCTTTTACAGTGAGGAGAATCATCTTCAAAGCGTTGAGGGGAGAAATCCCTTTATAACGTAAAGAAGAGTTTATGCTCGAAAATGAACTTTACGAGCAAGATGAAGGACTACTTTATGGCCCCGGAATTGCAGATTAATCGGTAGGTCATTAAGTCACAAAAATGCTTAGCCTTGAAACTTCAAACGCGTTTTCCTGAAAACAACTTTTTCGCAAACCTCGTACTGGATAATTCGAAAACTATCCTATCGATTATTTTGAAATTGTGCACACTCCTAGATAACATAATGATTGTGTATGTGAACCAAACACTGATTGAAAGTTTTTTTTTCAACTTCTTTTCCCCTTACAAATACTATAGTAAAAATGTCATGAAAAATGGAACATTTTTTTCGAACATGTGACATGTTTCGAAATTTCACTTTTCTTCGGATTTCTTAGGTACACATGGAGCGAGTGAGTATAGAAATCTGAAATATCTTGGCTCTGATATTTCGGATCAATGCACCAGACCTCAAATTGTACGCCGTAGAACAATTCAGGTGGCAACCGCCTCTGAAGCAAGTGTTGTAGCGCCGGCATTTTTCTAATTTAAAAAGGTCGCAAATTAAAAGATGTAATAATAATATGTACATAAAATTTTTATTACGTAGAATAATTAGTTTCAGCACAACAAAAATCTTGAAAATTCGCTTATTTTCGGTTGCCTAAAGGGATCCCCTTCCTTAAGGGGTAAGACCACAGTAGAATTTTCAAATAATCGTTTTTTTTCCGCTAAAACGGTGTTTTATCATCATAAGAATAAGTTACTATTTGATTTATAGCAAGACAATTTTTTTTCACCGACTTTGAGCGTATAACCTAAGCCCACCTCTGGTACGGCCATACAGTACCTAAAGCTTTAAACCCGATTTTCTCGATACAGCTTTTTTCCAATTGGCGTGACAAATAACTTCAACAATTTTCCCTCGATTTACTTCAAATTTAAAAGTAACTACTTGCAACTAATTGCATTTCGCAGAGAAGTACGTACGGAATTTCTGATTAATCGAAAACTTTTCATTCTATGAGCAGTTTTATACGAAATTTTTCACTGAAAATTCATTCAAATACCTACAACTTTTGAATAAAACAATATTTTTTTAATTCCGTACGTACTTCTCTAGGTATTCTAATGTAGATTGACGAGAATTTTTGTTTTTTGTTCTAGGTAAAAAATTGTGGATCCTAAATGGCACGCCGCGGAGCGCCTAAAAAAAGATATCAAAAGAAAATATTAGTAGCTGGCCATTTTGTACACACATATATATATATATATATTCTAACAGTTTGATATTCATACTAAATAGATGTGTAATTAATTATATGAGTGAATCACTTTTTCATACGAAAAAAAATTGTTAAATTCGCACATGATTTAATACCCGTTACTGTGGCCTAACCCCTTAAGAGATAATTACAGGAAGTGTGCGACAAAACTGTCTACTTTAATTGACTTCAGGCCAGGTAATTTGAACGTAATTTTCATCGGGTATAGTCTCCACTTCGGACACAGTCGCCAGACACAAAAGATATTTCGTCCTGCACTTTCGTGAAATTCCAATTTCGGAATGTACCATATTTGGGTCTCAGGGAATACGAAATCTTGTGATTTCATTGGACACCGACCACGGAAAACGAGGGCGAGATTCGGAAAAAAGAAGAGCGGGTAAAAAAAACGTGGGATATTTCCAGGACAAGGCGGAAGCGACAAAACGTGTGTCTCTACACCCACACACACCTACAATACCCACTCACCCACACACATCTGAATTCCCCCCCCCCCCATTCACACACACACACACACACACACACGCGCGCGCGCGCGCACACACACACACACACACACACACACACACACACACACACACACACACACATAGGCACGTAGACGGGGGCTTCAATAAAGCGGGCCATGTAATGTGTCCTCACGGGAAATTCGACGAGACCGAGTGACTTTCACTCCCGTGCACCGCCTTCGTCTCTCACTCGATTTTCCTCACACCAACGCGTCCGAATACAAGCGTGTAAAAAAGGGGATGATGGTCTCGATCAGTCGCGCTCGCGCGATCGGAAAACCTCTCTCGATTTTGCTTCGCGCGAGATCTCGTCGTCGTCGTCGTCGTCGTCGTCGTCGCCGGGAACCCAAACGAAGTGGGCTTTGAACGTCGATTAGGTACGTGACGTTCGTCGCAATGAAGTTTCCGCCTGGTATACTCGCGCGATTCCATTTCTCTCCTTACTTCTTTTCCCTCGGGTATATAAACTGCACTTGGCCGCCGATTAAATTTCTCGTAATGTAAAAATCGCACGTTTCAATGGTTTTGACGAGTGATCTTTGTTTTTTCATTCCTTCAACGCGATGAGAAACGTTGCTAGGGTGAAGAAATTACAAACCTTTTTCTAACATGGAGCACATATAATTATGATATTGAAGTTCGCATCGTTGGAATGCAACGAAAGTGCATTTTTGTTCTACTGCTCTCGTTTTTTTTGCCGATTTGAGATGTGAGAATTCCACAAACCGTTTTTTCCCGACTTCATAAGAGATCTACGATCTTAATGTATAAAAATAGGTACAGATTGTAATGAAAATGACGAAAGAAAATGAAAAAGAACTTCAGTTGTATTTCAACGATAGAAACTTCCATGCCATAATTAAAAACGTGATCAGTAGGTACGAAGAATAGAGTCTCGACTTCAAGTGATGGAAAAGCGGTCAAGTATGCGCCGAATTATACATTGAAGTAAGGTTCTCTAGCTATGGGGTTAAAGTCTGCATCGTTGGAATGCAACGAAAGATCTTTCAAATTCTATTTCTATCTTGATTTTCATTACATTAGTTTCGTACCCTGGACTGGCAAAAAATGTGAGCAATAGAAAAAAAAATCACTTTCGTTGCATGCCAACGATGTAAGCTTAAACATCATCGAATAAAAACTCAATGGCTTTAATAAAATTGGCGAATCAGTCTCTTGTTTCTCAGCCCTTTAAGTCCCACACCAAAATTTCGGCGAGTAAAAATAATACGCAGTCGAAATTTTATTAAGTGCACCAGGCTATGAGTTGAAAAAGTAAAAAAAAGCAGACATTTTTCAAAGCTGTGTTAAAGCTTTTAAACAGTGTCGTAATGCGGCCATAAAACAGTTTTCTTTTTTTCAAACGAATTATTTTACCGTGACTACGGTGATGTTATTTTAAATACTTACTGAATTCTCTCCTTATGTATTATTTGGTATTTTTTTAACAGACCATTATGAGTATCGAGGGAGGAGGTTGCACTCTGCTGAGACGGACGGACGAACGAGCATGATGAAATAAGGCTTTTCTATGGGCTACGGAATCCAAAAAACAATTTGAAAGCGTATCGAAATCTGTCCCCTTGCTCTGTGTATACATCAAGCTGGACGTTCATCAGCCATGTTGATTTTTCTCCAATAAAACGACTCTGAACAAGTATTTCTCGTCACATAATCACAATGCAAATATAAATAATCGAAAAATAGTTAACAGGATAGAAAATATTTGTCCAAAGGTTTGCGAATCTTCCGGTGCGGAAATTCCCGAGAGCTGTCGATGCTTCATCAAGAACTTGCACTGAATTTCCAGACGTTAAGGGCGTATAAGTTTTGCGGCCCTATATAGATGCGGCGAATCCCACTAATCGAGGGAGTCTCTCGTATGTCCCCGGAAGAGATCATCCCATCCTCCGAGTTCAAACTATGGCGCATACCACCACAAGAATAAAGTCAATTTCCGAACTTCTGCACTGCGAGGTACATATACTCCGGATTGGGCAGCGTTTCTATGTACAACAGTTTAACCTGAGAATCAAGGAATTTGATCCGAGAGCCCGCGACGCTTTTCTCGAGAGAGAGAGAGAGAGAGAGAGAGAGAGAGAGAGAGAGAGAGAGAGAGATCAAGGTATTCCTTTCGCGTACCTGAATACTTAATAATTAACTGATTTTCGTCTATATTAAACAACTAATACATCCCGGTATACTGATAAAATATTCTATTCGATGAAAATATTCATCAGAACACTTGGAAAAATGTGACTACCAGAAGAATATTTGTAGCCGCGACTGAACAGAGAAAATGTAAAAATGTCTAAATCTACTAAGTTAGCGACAACTTTTTTATTCCAGTTTATCGCTGGGTATAATAATTGATAGTGACTTATTTTTTAGTAAGCGCCACTTTAATTTACCGATGACTCAAAAGGGCCCTGTTTACCGCCTCCATAAAATACAACCCTCCGCGAAGGGAATACTTTATCGTTTTTTTTACTGACGCTTGCAAATGTACTTATTAATTAACTGCTTTTCGAACAGCCAGGTATTCGCAGTACTGCCATACAGGTCAGTACGGATGTATGGAAGAGTCGAACGAGAAAATAAGCGAATATCAATACGTTACAACTAATTACCCTATAGTTATGTAATCAATGATTGTGAAATTTCTCAAAAAGTTTCTTGCATACGTGAATGATCGCCCAAAATAATCCCAAACATCACGTACCTGCTTTCATCCTTTTTTCTTCATCATATCTAATCTGAAATATGATCATATCATATTTAGTTGATCGAACCCAAATTGTACGTACAGACTGTGACTTTTTGCGACGAGCAAGTCGATTATTTAATTCTTAGGATGTTCGAGGGCGTATCGAGGTGCTGTTATGGCGATACAAAATTGGATGCATTATGAAATTTCATAATGCATCCAATTTATTAAAATTTCAAATAATAAATCCAATTTATGAAATTTCATAATCCATCCAATGTTGTATCGCCATAGAGGCACCTCGATAAGCCTCCCAATCGTCCCAAGAATGAAATAATCGACTTGCTGGTCGCAAAAAGTCGATTTTTTCGATCACCTTCGTTCGAGGTCGTGTGTACCGATTGATGGGATTGATCAACCTGAACTACGGTTCTGTTATTAATGCACGTGTCTATAGCGAGAAGAGCTTGAGAACCACGTGCCAACGTTCAATTTCCTACCGTCTGGATAGAAACTCCATGATAAACTGTATGCCTTCATCATATTCTCTCGCAGCTTCGAGTTGGGTGATGTACAGACGAACCGAAAGATGATATACATATGTACGTATATATGCATGAAAGCAGAGGGATGGCTGGAAAGTTCGCACTTGACGATGAAAACCAGACCGGCGGGCATTTGCGTATACGTAGTAAACTACTTAATCGTCGAGGGAAATCCCGTCGTGGAGTTGGCCGAATAAGGGTGGATCTCATCGGCCGGTCCACCGAGTGACGTACATGTAAAACGTTCGCTACGTATAGACACGAAGACACCGACTATGGACAGACGGACGTGGACTTTGCACGCTACACGCGTTAATTGGTTAGGCATACGCCCTTTTGTTTCTTAGCACTCGACACGTAGTCGAATGCGTGTGTGTATGCCTACATGGCGATGAAACGCAGGTCTCCAATCACCCCACATGTGCAGGAGAGATATTCCTGGTGCGAAGCCATAGTGCGACACTGCCCGATGAAATTGCTCCGCGTTTTCGCCAATGGCAAATTTACTACACGGGACACGATGAAACCTTCGCGTATTCATGTTTGTACGTTCCCTCTTTCTCTGTCTCTCTTTTTATCGCCTCATCTCTTCCTGCATCGGCAACGAGGTCGGTACAGGTTTATATTTCAAAAAAAAAACATGTCGGACATTCTCGACCCACGGGCAATGTTTTTTTTAGGCAAATACGAAACAGAAAGTTTCGTACGAATACTCGGTACGTCAGTAATTAGAGGTTCCTGTACTGTATTGGAGAGATCATTCGAGGCATAAGTGTTTAGCAGTGACAAAAGTGGGAACAAGATATAAAGTGGAGAAGATTATTGTGCTTTCTTGATATTACTTTCCAGTCGATCGACTCGTGATTAATGTACTGAATAATCAACTTGATCGAGCGTTGAAAAGGGGACAGTTCGAAGATTAAACAAGGAGACTGAAAGAAGTAGGGTTGGATGGGGAATATGTTATTTTTCAAAAGAAATCAAGTGATTTGTTGTTGGATTGATATCATTGGAATGCTAGTTGATTTCGTTTCAAGGAACGACTTGGACGATTTAACTAAGTTAGCCGAAACGAAAGTGAAAAAGTGTATTCGAATACCGGCATGCTGGGCTATTTCCCGTGTTGAAATTTGTTGGGGAGGCGGCAGATTCTGCCATATCCCTATAGGGATCCAGTAGGAACGCGGCACGCGGGGCGTTCCCATTGGAATCCAAGTGGATTGCGCGCCATTTCCCGGTTGACGTAGTTTGAAAATGTTTACTTGATATTCTCAACATAAATTTGTTGGTTCTCCCAAAAAATATCCTTTCGTGATCTCGTGCACAAATTTGTTGGGGAGTCCCAAGATGCACCTGCATCTCTATAGGGATTTTTTGGGGACACCGCACATAGGGAGTCCTCATTGGGATTCAATTGAGGTCTGCACTGTTCCTCGATGAACGCCTATTAAGAATTCCTACCATGTTCGAATGGCAAATATGTGAAAAGTCGCGAGGAAAAAACTCGGCGGGTTGAAACAACCTGCACGCTTCGTGAGCTTATACGTGTGTGGTGACATTATGCTAAAGGGCAGTAAAATAAGTAACAAACGACAACTAAAGTGGATTTTCAGTGATGTAGTTCAAATCGATTTATAAGATAAACTTTTCTAAGCGATTTATAGTTTTTTAAGATAAGATTTATACTTTTTTAAGATCCACGCATTCGGTATATCTATGTTTTGTTCAGAAAATTCAACGTAGAGAATGCGATGGGATTCATGAAGAATCATGTTGGATTCAGCTCGATAATGGGGCAATCCTCTAGGGTTCAAATTGGATTCGTACATTGGATTCCACTGAAGAATCCCGATTAGAATCTAATGTACGAGCGTGACGTTTAAGTACAGGGGTCCGATGCGATGACCCATTAGAACCCTATCAGGGAGTAGAGACGAGTATGGGAATTCAATAGGATCACTGCGACAATTTCTCCACGGCTTGTTATGCTTTTGGTAACCAAATGGACAGGGTAGGCTATTTGGTAACCAAACAGGGTAGACTAATGAGGACATATCACAAAATTGTACTAAAACTACACACTCAATATTGTATCAATATTGCTGCACGCCTCATCCAAATCGACGTGCCAAGAATCGACGTACGTTTCATTATAGATCTTTTACGATACGAACTCACCAGAAATGCAACGTATCTACAGAATGCGATGGGATCCATCAAGAATCGTATTGGATTCTGTTCGATAACGTAGCAATCCTCTAGGCTTCAAATATGATTCGCACATTGGATTCAATGGAACATCCAATGTAGATACGAATTCTGTTCGATAACGTAGCAATCCTCTAGGATTCAAATATGATTCGCACATTGGATTCAATGGAACATCCAATGTAGATGCGAGCGTGAGGTTTTAGTATAGAGATCCAATGTGACGACCCATTAGGAGAACCCTATCAGAAAGTAGAAAAAAGTACGGAAATCTAATTTGATCACTGCGACAACTTCTGCACGGGTTGTCATGCTTTTAGTATCCAAACAGATGGGGTAGGCTATTCGGGAACCAAGCAGCGTAGACTGATGAGGTGAGATGACCGACTCACCAGAAATTCAACGTATCAACAGAATGCGATGGGATCCATCAACGATCGTATTGGTCTTTGTTCGATGATGCGATGATCCTCTAGGATTCAAACTGGATTCGTACATTGGATTCAATGGGAAATCCAATGTAGATACGAGCGTGACGTTCAAGTATAGGGATCCAATGCGATGACCCATTAGAACCCTATCAGGAAGTAGATACGAGTATGGGAATCGAATTGGATCACTGCGACAATTTCTGCACAGGTTGTTATGCTTCTGATATCCAACCGGACGCGGTGGGCTATTCGGTAACCAAACAGAGTAGACTAATGAGGAAATATTACAAAATTGTACAAAAACTACACTCTCAATGTTGCATCAATATTGCTGCACGTCTCATGCAAGCAAAACTGAACGATTTATTTGCCAAGAATCGACGTACGTTTCATTCGAGAATTTTAACGATAACGACTCACCAGAAATTCGCCGCTGCCGAGACTCTGCTGTGATCCGTTGTTCGATGTGCCAGCCAGATCGGCGACGATCGAGGTTGAGAAGCTCCGTCTCGTCTGATGATGGCAGCGATGCTGGGGGACCCGTTGGGTTGCGTAACCCGAAACGTTTATCTCGTTGAGCCTCGATGTCCATATTTCTTGTTCACGTTGGGGTGATTGTTGACTTATCGTTCGATGCTTCGTGAATCGTGATATTCTCTCGGTCTTGACCCAATCGTGATTCGGGCGTGGCTGACGGGTGATCGTTTGCAGTGATTTCATCGCGTTGAATCGCGAAAAGCCATCTTCCATCGCGGCTGCCCACAGATGATCGGGCAGATCGGCTGATCTTTGGGTCTCGACCGATTGGCGCTCGGACGACGAGCCCAGTCCCGACGTCGTTGGTGTCGTTGGATAATACTTTCGATAGCTGTCTTTCGACTCATCCGCGTCGGTGGTGCTCTGATAATAATCACCGTCGCGCGACTCGAGCGAACGATTGTTCTCGTGGAGATTTATGGACGAGCCGATGCCCGTCGATGTCGTCGATGTCCGGAAATATTTCCTCTCGCTCGCCGATGTCCATATCTCGTCGTTTATCGACGTATCGATACCCGCCGAGGTAGCTGGTGTTCTGTTTCGAGGATACGCGTCAGGGGGTTGGAGGTTCGTTAATAGGCATCGGTATCCTTCGCCCTTTCATTTTTCTCGGGAATTTCCATTCGAACGCAACATCGAGACGCGAGGCTTCCATTGCGCTCCATTTATTGCAAAGGTGATTAAAATTGATTGGTATATTGAGTTTCGAAAGTACGAACGGGCAAAGTTCTCGTCATCGGCGAGGCGGTTCGTTCAACAGGTACGATGAATGGCTGTACAACGACGTTTTCAATGGTACGCCAACGAGTTGCGCGGTGACAAATGTGTTGCCATTAGCCTAAACACTTGCCTTCATGGGGATGGCAAGCAATAGTTCGGCTTGCAGTTTCCACGGTAAGCTAATCGTTATCTCTGAGAAATCGGCCTCGACAATGACATATTTACCTGTGGCTTCTATCAAGTACCTCGTAAATTTGAGACTGCGCTCGAGGATAGTCCGGTGATTGGACAGGTAATGAAGATGGAAAAGCTTTTAATCGATGCAATGGGAAGCACCATAGAAACAACATTTCTCAAGGGACATAATGATGATTTGGAATTCAGGGATCATCGTAATGTAACATTTTCAAAAAATCTATTTTTTGCATTTTCTGATAGTATAGACGGTTATCAACAAACTGTTCAATTTTTGGGGCGAAATTCGAATTATTCCGATTGCTACAGCCTTCCTCAGAAAAAGGTTACAAGGCTTACCAAAAGTCAGTTTCGGTGGAAATTTTGAGTACTTTGCGATCAAATTAAAATCTGAAAAATCAACCGTATTGAAGATGCTGAGAACATTGTTTTTGAGTGACAAGAATGCCAAAAATGTATAAATAAATTGTTTAAACAAAAAAATTGTTCAAAAAATCTCCGGTAAACTTGATTTTTCTGAAGTTAAATGAATTATGAGATTTTTCTGAATGCACATGATTTTAAAAGAATTTTCTTTCTATTTCGAAAATCCCGTTTTTGGAATTTTTCAGAGGCTGTACCTATGACACTGTTCGTTCAATATCCCGCACACTTCTTAGATTTAATATGGAACATTGCTCCGAAAACGTATTGAAAATTTGTGAATCTTCATCCATTTATTTGCATTAAAAAATTCAATTAATTAAAATTAAAATAGAAAGAAAATTCTGAAAAAATTCATACCTATTCAGAAAAATCTACGAATTCATTTTATAATATAAAGAAAAGTATTTCACCGGACATTTGATGAACACATTTTTTTTTCGACCATTTACTTTTAACTTTTTTGCGTTATTGGTACCGGAGATTAATGTTCTTAGCATCTTCAATGTGGTTGATCAAAAAAAAATTTAATCTCATCGCAAAGTACTCAACATTCTCGACGGACCTCACTCCTGGTAGGGAATGTACGGGCAATACATCCTTAACGCTTTGTGCGAACGAAGTTTATCGGACTCGAAGTAAATTTAGTCGTTTGGAGATCAAACATTCTGTGTCATCGTTACGTAATTTTTCTCAGGCGCTGATATTCTAATGAAAGCTCATTTGGATAAGCACAAAAACAATTCGTATATGAACAATTGTAAATGGAAACGCATCTCGTTTGTAGTGTCACCATGAGAAACTGCCATTCCTTTGACTTTAAGGCCCCCTCGCCCCACCATATTCTAAATCAATATCGTTTTTTAAATTTAAAAACAAGCTCAAAAGCATCAAAACATAAAAATACTCATTGAGTAAGTAAGTAAGTTCAAGTAAGAAAATAAAATCACGTCTCAATGTTGCGAAGTCGGATATTCTTCTTTTTGTTTGGTCGGCTTTAACCGATTGTTCGGACTTGACAATTCCGATTGTTAGAGAAATATTTTGTTGCATACGAAAAAATATGAACTTTTCAACATTCAATATTGTTTGAATCGAATGAACTGTCTCCGTTATGACCTAATATTCTACGGATGATAACTATTACAATCTTTGTTTTGTAGTTCATATTTTTAAACAAGGCGAAACAAATGATATGGACATTTTCAGAGAAAATTGATGACTTGACATTAATGAGTTTTTTTTTCTTTTTTTAAGGCCGTATATACCTATGAAAAAAAAAATGTATCGTTCTTTTCTTTATTGGCTTAAATGATGTATAAACATCCCAAGAATGATATGGTCCGAGAAATGTTTTTTTTTTCAAACTTTCAACGCGTTTTTTCAAATCCATGTTTTCGAAATCGGGCCGACTCGTTGCTCCTACAATTTTCAACCGATTGACTTCGAATTTCTTCTGTTGCTTCCTAAATACATTTTCTAGCGAAGTACACACGATTCTTACAACCGATTAATAATTACGGCCGTAATTATTAATCGGTTAATTGATTATTATTAATTAACATAAACAAATTGAGGCCGTTTTTAGTCGAAAATGCAACCTTTTTTTCACAACGGTGCCAAATTTGCTGAAATCAGTATTTCGTAGCAATCGTGTGTACTTCGCTAGCAAAACTCGTGTATATTACGGACAAATTTTCATTTTTTTTTCTAGGTGCTCATGTGCGTCTTCAACGAGGTCGGACCTAAAAAAGGCGTTCTCTTTCTATCGGCCACTTGGCCGCCACTTGTTATATTTTTGGAAATTCAAAAATTGATTTGTATACCTACGGATATGGAAACCAAACCCTTGAAATCTCATTTTGATTGCTTAATTAGTATTTTTAAAAATCCCTAAAAACGCCTTGTTTTGCGACCATCCATAGGTATATAAGGCCTAAAAAAGGTAAACTTCATCGTTGAATGGAAAACGATGTGTTCCAAATAAGTACAATCTTGATGCTCTCGTTTCACTCAATTACGTATCCGTTGAAATTAGATTTTTTTGTATTTCATAGTCATTCGATTAAGGGGTCTTCTCACTTTAGACGCGAAAAAGGATATTTTCATGTTTTTTTATAGGTTCATTAGGATGGTACTTATTTGGGATGTTTTTGAATTTTCCTGCGGACAAGGCGGAAAAAGTTTTCAAATAAATAAATAAAAAAGTACGCTAAAGCTGGAGCCTGTAGGCCAATTCAAAGTACTCCCGCCAAGGCCGTGAATTTTCCATTCAATTTCAATGGAAACTCGGACCTACTACACTTTTTTTTTGCCCCCACCTAAATAGTATTTTGAAAAATCGGAAACGTGGCATATATCTTTCCTATAGTCATAGGTATTCTACGAAAAATTGGGCGATTTACAACGATGACATTTTCAAAGTACCAGCGCGTCAAAGTTGCGTCTTGAACTAAAAAATCATCATTTGACGAAATAAATGGATTTATAAATAATATTAAACAATTAGATATACTTACATGAGTTTTTACAAATTGTATGAACTAAGAATTGTTACATTAAACATGTCGTTGCAGTAATTATGACGAGACACGTTATTTTTACTCGAATTTACAATTGCATTTTTATTTACACAGCTTAGATCAAACAACTATGGTACAATGAGTTTACATGATCTATAAATCTCTTAGGACGGTGCGTTTCCGAGCATCAGAAAATCGCGCTCTATTCTCGGATACAATTTGTAAAATGAATTGTTTTTGCGCATCATCTTTCGATAAAATTTTGTTGTATTCTTGAATTAATTTAACTGTGCTCTCCGCAGTATCGTTTACAACTTTTAGATGTTTTACCACCTGAAGGCCTGTTTTATAATTATGATCTGTCGGCCACTGTGTTGGATCACTCTTTAAAAAATCTTGTTTTATGTCAAAACGTTCGAAAAATTTCCGCGATTGAGACGAAACGAATAACTCGACAGTTAAATTACGCAAACTTGCGATGTCACGTACTTCCACTCGTTTCGGACAATCTATTTCGTCGTTAATGATGCTCAGCCTGGACACCATTTGTCTTTTCGTTTCATTCGACAATGTTTCATCAAATAATGCCAGTGAAACAGTTTCTGGACTTAGGTACTACAAATGATTCCTGAATTTGTTTAACGATACTTCAGAAATTCGTTTGTATATCAATTTATAATCGCACAATTGTTTAATTGTTTTTAACAAGTTACAAGAATTGTTTGATGTAACAATTCTTAGTTCATACAATTTGTAAAAACTCATGTAAGTATATCCAATTGTTTAATATTATTTATTAATCCATTTATTTCGTTAAATGATGATTTTTCACTTCAAGACGCAACTTTGACGCGCTGGTCCTTTGAAAATGTCATCGTTGTAAATCGCCCAATTTTTTGTAGAATACCTATGACTATAGACAGATTTTTCAAAATCCTATTTAGATGGGAGCAAAAGAAAAAGTGTAGTAGGTCCGAGTTTCCATTGAAATTAAATGGGAAAATTCACGGCCTTGGCGGGAGTACTTTGAATTGGCCTACAGGCTCCAGCTTTAGCGTACCTTTTATTTATTTATTTGAAAACTTTTTCTGCCTTGTACGCAGGAAAATTCAAAAACACCCCAAATAAGGACCACCCTAAGGTTCATATTATAGATATTGATAAAAAAGTTGTTACACTTGCAATTAATAAATAAACTTTCGATATACATTTTCAAAAAGGTTTTATTTATTTAAGTCACTATGTGTAGACGAAAATGGTAGTTAAAAAAATGTCCTAAAAAATTGTAGGTCTGCGCTGTTGATGAAATCTCGGAGATGGATCATCCGAAACAAAAGAATAAAGCGGTATAAGATTCAGTATGTTAGTAGCGCATGCCATACGATTTTTGATGTATTAAAAAATCACAAACTGGCGGACATTTTTCGAAAAAAAACAGCAACAAAAAACGTATTTTTCACCGTTTTTGGGGGAAAAAATAGTAAATATAGAATTTTTCAAAAATCCTTGACATGCACTAGAGCTATAGTTGTAAAGAAAATGTGGTTAAAATTTGATAAGGATCGGTTCAGTAGTTTCGAAGATTTCATCAACAAGCGGTCGAAAAACGTTGTTTCGAGAAGAACGCGTTTAAGAGGTTACCCCCACTTGCGATTTTGAAAAAAGCGATTTTTTATTGCATTTTTTTTAAGTATAAGTATCTGAGAATATGTCCTGAACATTTCAAGTCGATCCGAACAAAATTGACTGAGATATGAGCGTTGAAAGAGAAACTTTAAACGCGTTTTTCTCAAAATGGCATTTCTGAAGTCGGTGACCAATATTACTCGAACACTAATGAACCGATCTTCTTGAAATTTTGCAGGCTTATTTAATACATAAAAATGTAGTCTTTAATCGTTCGATTTTTTTTCGGAAAAAATGGCCGTTTTATAGCCAAAAAACGGCCGTTTTTTTTCGTTAAAATCGAACCATTAACTTTGACTGTCCGCCATTTTGTGAAAAATGAATATTTTTTAAAATCCTTCGATTAACGACTAGTTTATACTTATATTTGACTAAATCCATCCGCATTTTTTTTCAGATGATCTACTTCGCCGCAATGTTGGTCACCGCAAACCGTGTATATAAAAACATTATTTCATTGACGGCCATTTGCCACTAAACAATGTAATATTTTTCAATAAAAAAATTACTGAAAGTTCTTCAAGATGTGTTCTTTAAGATGGTATAATGATCGATTAAGGGGGGATTGTCTTTTTTTCGCAACATTTACCGCTTTTTGGGAATTTTTTTGTGAAGAAAGTATACAACGGAAAACTTGTGAAACTTGGCATATAGTTTTATTGATCTGTTTACTACATACAAAAAATTTTGTAAACAATTTCTTCAAAAAATCCTCCCTTAAACGCGTTTTTCTCGAAACAGCTTTTTCACAACTGGTGTGCACGATTTCTCAAAAACTATTCAACCGATTGCCTTCAAATTTGGACAGAATGCTCAGCTGACATCCTTTTATCGTTTGATGAAGCAAAAAAGCAATACGTTTAATAGTTTTTTATTTACAACAAAAAATCGATCAATTTTTTTCGAAAAATCGATACTTCAAGTTCAAAACGTCACCAAATCGTCAATTTTTTTTTCTCTTCATCGAACGATAGCTATATGTGTCTAAAGTAAAATGCTTTTTGGGTTTTTGTTGCAGGATGAACGTGAAGGCTGTAATCGTGCACACCATCAAAAAAGGACCATCGCGCGTCGAGGGGGGTGGGAGGCGGATTTTTTGATGAAATTGTTTAAAAAATTTTTTGTATGTAGTAAACAGATCAATAAAACTATATGCCAAGTTTCACAAGTTTTCCGTTGTATACTTTCTTCACAAAAAAATTCCCAAAAAGCGGTAAATTTTGCGAAAAAAAAGACAATCCCCCCTTAAAAAAGTTTTGTAGTTTTCTTTAAAAAAATTCATGAAAAAGGCCTTTTTTTGCGCTACAAGTGGGGGTAACGCCTTAAAGTTGGTTTGGGTTACATAAATATATATATATATTTTAAATGTATTTCGAAACTGTATTTATTAAGTGTATTCATTTTTATATTAATATCTATAATATAAACCTATCAAAATAATTCATTAAAATAGCCTGGAATGATATGAAATGATATTCCATGAAAAATGTATGAAAATCAATGAACATTATTTAGCGTCTGAAATGAGAATACCCCTTAAGAATTTTTCTCAACAGTCAGAGAAAAACATACAGGCCGAATAAATCAATTACCGAGACATGTTTCCCGCTGTCAAAGTAAATATTTCTCTACACGAGGAACAATAATTTCGTTCTCAACCGAACCCAAGTGGTTTTCACACTTGGTAAACGTATTCCGTCAGCTTTTTTGCTTCACGAGTAGCTACCTGTGGCTGTGACTTCGATCGCGCCACAATTCTTCCGGATTGGTACCGTGATTTTGATTGCCGTTGGTATTGTTCGAGAGGGTTCTTTGGTGAGCGTAGGAGCATCTTTGCGGGAAGCCCATGCCCTCGTCGAGGCCGGCAGCCCAGAGCGACTCGAGTGGCAAATCTTGAGCCGCTGGCGACGACGTCATTGTTCCCCTCGAACCGTTTCCGGCCAATGTACTACCGCTGTGTTTCCCTCCCGTCGTGGAGGGACATACTCTGTCAGCACCCTGGAGGACGCAGCACATTCTTGTGCTGCTCGTGCCCCCGTCACCCTCCGACGACCCCCGTAAACCGGCACTTTGAAGGCAACCTATGGTGAGGCTTTGAGGCTCGCTTCTTGCGACCTCCGAACTCGCTGCTCGGGGGGTCGCGACGCCTCGCGCCTACCCCGAACACACCACCGCTCTTGCACTTCGTCTCGATTCTTTATGTCGATTTTTTTATTATTATTATTTTTTTCTTTTCGGAAATTATATCGTTACGGGATTATCTCAGTCCCAACGAGACGAAATTTTCGCAAATCCATCGCTCCGATTCAAGCCAACGAACGTGATAATTTATTTTGATACTCCGTTGTTACGGGAAATCGGTTCAAATCATTTTACGGTTATTATATTTGGCAATTTTATCGCGAATATCGGATTGCAACGTTACTCAAAATTGGAATAATTGCTCGTTGTATTTTGCAAAAATGGCTCTCTGTTTCTCAGGCAAATGTGAATTTATAAACGATTTTCTGAAGCCTCCTTTTGAGCCCTGTGTGTGAGATAATCCAAGCACACATCCACCGTGTAATTAATTAATTGAATCAAGCTTTGAAATTAAATCATTACAGTCACTGTATGTGTATATGACATATGTATATGCGGTATATGAAGAGCAAAGGCATGACAATTTTGGCCAATTGGTACCGCGAATCAGAGCATGTACGAAAAGTCTTAAGTCATCGATACTTCAATCACTGCAGGGCTAAGAACAAAGAAATGGAAATGAAAAAGTGTAGAACTCTCAGTATTCTTGTTCTTCCGAGATGGCGAAACCCGTGGCAAGATCGTCCGTAGAATGACATATTCAACCCTCACAGTTTACCGCGAGCCCTTAGAATGCACCCGACCCTTCGCAACCCTATGATAAAATATTCTCTTCACTGATGAAACGATGCGCGGAGCCACTTAACCCTGCCACTTAATCTCACTGCATACGAGCGAGCACCCGCGATGCACTTGAACTCACTACTCGACCTTGCTTTGATGATGACGCCGCTGCACTCCGTGATCACTGCGGCATAGGGGCAGCTTTGTTATTCGTTTTTTGTTTCCTCCAGTGAACGGACGGATATTCGATGCACGACTTTATTTTCCCGATGTCATCGTGACGACTGGATGGATTTCATCTGTCCGATACAAGAACGAGAGATAGCTACACAATATTCAAATACATGCGATTTGCGAGAAGTAGTTTTATCACGTGAAATCGCTGCAGGGTTTGCGATTCAATGTTTGCTCGTTCATTAGGATCGATGAGGATACTGTATGGATCAATAACATACATTCGCATTGATTCTGTCGGGTGATAACGAATGGCTGAAGGGATTACGTGCTTTCAGGGTTTAAAAAAAAATTATTCTTTTTTATTATATTTTTATGGTTTTTAATTTCTGTTATTTACGTTTTTATATTTTTCTGCTTTATTTTTATATCTTTAGTATACAGGGTGTTTGACGCATAGACCGACATTTTTTTTTGGGGGGATTGGAGGGGCGTCATTTCCTCCTTTTTTCACCCTTAGATCCTATATCCTAAGTGTCACGATAATAGGGATATTATTATTTTTTAATTACCCGAAATTTCGCCTTTAAATCGTCATGACTTTCTTATTTGTGGTTGTTATAGCACGAAACAACTTTTATTATATTCTGCAATGTATGCCTATTATGAATAAATCGTTATTCGATACAATTGGTGAAGAAAATGACTCCTGAGCTTCCAGTCTTAAAAACGTGCAAATTTATGAACAATTTCAACCCCTAAATTCATTATAAAAAAATATTCTCCTTATTTTGACCACATAATGAATTATTTCTATGACATGTAGCATACCGTTGGAAAGGGTATAAACTAAAAAAAATTTTGAAACAAAGCTAAGTTCAAAATAGCTTTTAGTTTTTTTAATAATACATTTAGAAGTGGACATTTTTCATACATTTACGCATTTTTGAGACTTTGGAAGCTCATCAGTCCTTTTCTTGTAACCAATTGTATCAAATAATGATTTATTTATAATAAACATACATTGCAGAATACAACAAAAGTTATTTCGTACTATTGAAACCGCAAACAAAAAAGTTATGACGATTCAAAGGCGATGAAAAAAAAATCAAATCTCAATTACCGTGACACTTGGGACGTAGGGTCTAAGGGTGAAAAAAGTAGCAATTGCCCCCCTCTAATCCCCCCAAAAATTGTGTCGGTCCAGGCGCCAAATATCCTGTATATTCATGGTACTTAACGCGTAAAAAAAATCCGCAATCCTATCTTGGGATGGAGGTATGAGGGTACATGTGAACGCGCGCGAAGGGACTGGCTCGGACGCAAATAAGGCTGAACGCATTTTGCTCGAAATTCCATTTTTCGAGACGCGTCGTATGATAACTTTAACAGTTTTTATTCTTCAGCAATGCAGGTTTTTATCTTCGGAAATAGATTCTTTGTAGTCTGTCGAGCTATTTTTCAAATGTTTTTTTGAAACATTGTTTATAATGATTCAAAGCGCAAGATTGGAAACGTGTAAAAGGTTTTAATTTAAAAATAGGGTAACTGATCTTTTATTTTGAAATTTAAAAAATTGGCTGAACAAACTTGAAAGTCACGTTGAAAGAACTATCTTGGATTGCTGGGGTCTATTCACCCATGTGGAAATTATGATGCCGACCATGGAAACGTGTATTTTCAATGGAGACTCGAAGAACCAATTTTTAAACGAATTTCAGCAAATTCGTACTATTTCGCGATAGCTGAGCAACCTCCTTAAGCTGACTCATTATATTATTTGTAATATTATATATATTTTTTATTTATTTATTGAGGTCTCAATTTATTCCTGAGTTTCAACGTATCCCCTTTTCGGCTTTTACAAAATTGTAATATTACATTGACATAAATGTTATTTTCCCAAGAACCAATGATATTCTTGGTACAATACATTTTGCTGTCAATGTTCCATTCGGACATTGGTCGACAATTATTCGTTCTCGGCAATGCTCGACAGTGGTAAAAAAAAAAACATTTTTCTGCGCAATATTTAATAACGAAAACGGAAAACAGTTATATTGGATCGGCGATCCCGGACAACAATTATTGAAAAAACTTGACATCCATTCGAAACGAACAGCAAGAAAAAAAGGGTGGCAATATTCGTGAGAGAGTGGAAACCGTATAAACGGCATTGTCCATTTACCAATTGGATCCCGATGGCGCACTATTCGATAAATGCACGTATATTGGTAAATAAAAATCTATAGGCGTACGTCGAGCGATCGAGCGTGCTCCTTTTGTTTTTATTCACCATTTTACAGGCAAACGCATTTTCACGACCAATTACCAATCCTGCGCCACGGGAATGTTCTATTTTTGTACAATTTTGTACAACTCTCGTAGGCGTAACGACGAATTCACTGAAATTGACGAAATGTCGAACTTGTAACTTCGCGCAAATTGGAGACACTTTTCTCGTTTTGATCACTCCACTGGAAACGTTCGTTTCAGTCGTGTACTCGTATACTCTTTTTCTCCGTTTTTTTTCGTTATTTCTCCGTAGAACGTAGTAGAGGGGATAAAAAAATCAAATTGCCGGTAATGAAGAGTAACGAGAGAGAAATGCAGTTTGCAGAAAGATAGAGGATATGTATGAGGATTGCATCGGCAGTGACGCCAGCTGAACCGGTCAATCATTTTATTTTTGCGCACCCGGAATTCGGATTTCCACCCTCTTTGATGTGCCTTTCCACCTCAGCGTGCATGTCGACTCTTTCTCGCCTGTCATTTAAAAAAAATTCCAAACGTTCGATCCGACGTGAAAAAAAATTTCGTGCTTGGGATGAAGAATAAATGAACGAACAATTTTTCGCCATCGAACAATGGAGACTGAAAAAGCGGAAAATATGTTCCTTCGATGTCAACGTGCATTTGTATGCAAATACATACAATGGATCAATGTGAACAACATTCGCATTGCACCTTGGCTCTTTATTGCTTTTGAACTTTTGGAACTTCTGTTAGGAGCTTTCTCGCCGTTCGCGTAGTTTCTCCTGACGGAAGTATTGCGAATCTGACGAATTTGTGAGGTGCAACTTGCAAATTACTTCACCTTGGATTGTCCTCGGTCTACTTGTTCTTCTCGAACCGTTGAACTGATAATTCCTCCCAACAGCTTTGAAAAGATTTCAACGTATCCATTCATTATCAACAGCGAACATTCGATTATAAAAGTCGTCACAACCGAGATTTTATTTGTAGTTGCAAATTTCACTGCAGCAGGTTCCAATTTAATTATATCCTCGACAAAGTGGGGTGATTTGTTCGAGTATGATTTGATGACATGATGACAAAGACAACGACATAAAATTACATGAAAATGAAATTACATGAAAACGAAATGACATGAAAATGAAATGGTATGAAAATGAAATGACACGAAAATGAAATGGCATAAAAAATGAAATGATGGCAAACTCTGAAATGTTTGGAAATGTTATTTATATTGGAGTTAAACGAAATGTTCACTACGCAGCGAGATTACTTGAAAATTCAAAGGGACGGCGCTTATGGCGAAGTTTGCATCGTTGGAACGCAACGAAAATGATGTTTATTCCAATTCCTCAATTATTTTTCGCCGATTTAGGCTGCGAAAATCGCTCAAACGTTACTACGTATTCTTATCAGGAATTCACGACCTTAAATAGCAGAAAAACGATTCTGGATAATATTAAAAATAAAAATAAAACATTGCACTCCAACGATGTAAAGTTCAACGTGGTGTAATTTTTGGTGCAATTTTTTTCTTCCATATCGGAATTAAATTTCGACGAGTGCAATAATGTAACTGTCTTGGACACTGAAGCCATGTGTCGATTGATCGACATGTCCATTATTATATTGGTTCTTGTCACGGGGACAAAAGAAAATGATAACCGCCTACATATGTATGGGATCAAGCGTTCCATACGGGTGTCCATTTTCATGCACTTTGCATGTTCTCGTACACGAATCTTACCCACGCTGGGATAGGTGCACATTGCGACACCCCCTCGCCATTCCCACCCCGGCCATACGGTTGGCCTGTTAAATATTTATAAAACGCTGGTAGTTTATAAGTGAAGCTTGAGTGCGAGGTTAGATCGGGAGAGGTTTTGCTTTCGCGAGGCAGCATGTGCCTTCTGGCTTTCATACTGATGCGCGCAGTTGGAGGGATGGAATGGGAAAGCGCACGTTACAACCCTCACGACAAGTATACCTGGCGCTAGGGTGTAAAACCATGATTTTCATTTAATGCGTTCATGAATATATCGCGAGCGAAGAAAAATGTTTTTTCGTGTACTTGCTTCAGGTTTTGATAGCGCAGTGAAATAAAAGGGAGCTTGAGGAATTGTGATACGTAAGGGGTGGAATGTGCGAGTGCCCTCGCTCGTGGTGACGTGAATTCTAAGTTTAAAAAAACGTGGCTCGTCGTTATTATCATTATTGTTATTATTATTGAGTTATAATCCTATTAATATTTTGATCATACTTATTATTGTTTAAATGATTGATATTGGTGAGCGGTTTGTTTCATTTTCATAACTATTTCTCTCACTAGTATACTCTTTTTAATAGTGATTGCATCTAAATAACAATAACAATATAAAATCAATTTGAATTATTTTTACCACGATGATTAAACTATGAATGTCCTCATTTTTAATACTCTTTTTTTTTCATATGCAGGTTATCATTTCGTTTGCCTTTTGGTAGATCGAAAAACCAATTAACTCCTTTCTCCAACCTGCATCTCGTTAATCTGCATCATTAACCAAATGTTTAAAGGTAAAATTTTAACGAGGCCTTTTTGTTGCTTGATTTCGCATTTTCGCTTGATATGCAATTTATATTCGCGGCTCGTTAAAAACATTAAAGTAATGAAAATTCTTGCTTAGAACAGTACTTTAACGAGAATTGAACAAAAATACCCGTATGAACAGTCGTTTTTCCCGCGTCACCAGAAATAACGGCTAATTATATTTTACCCCATAAAAAAAAAGATCGGGCGACACATACATTTATAGCCAAGAGTCACCGAAGCGTGGTAATTAAACGAAGAAATTTATGTGGGATGCTGCAGACTATGACCCACATAGCTCGACGAACAATGGCATTTTTGTTATCGTATTTTTCTTTCTGTTCTCCTCGGCTATTTTTCTTTTTCGCTACAAATCCTACATTTGCCCCTTCCCAAATAGCCTCATAGATCATCAAAGTTACGGAAAAATACGATGACATATACACGTGATAAAAAAAATCGATCTATACGAACCTCCACAACGAAATGCAAAAAGAATGTTCTGCAATGTGCTCGCGATATTTATTTTCCCGATTTTCAGTCTACGCTCGGCCCAATACGAAGGAAAGTATTTTGCATTGTTTTTTTCTTTCCCCGATGGGTGCACACGTCAGCGGTCATTTTTCAGTACGTTAATCGCTGTGAAAAAAGTACTCCAAAAAATGTAATCCGCGCGTGGCTCACTTTGCGCAGTGAGTTCTCTTTCTATCGTTCCAAGCGTTTCCATATCGGCGGTTCTACATATGTCGCGATCCGTGCAAATCCGCGATAGTGCGAGCGAGGTGCACGGTTGCGAAAAAATTCAAGTTTATTTGAACGGGCATTGAATTAGCGCTCTTTTGCAGGAGTGCTTCATCGCGTACCATCGATTTTACTTTTTTCTTCGTACGTACATCGCGCGCGACGCTGGCGTCAAGCGTTTTTGCATACAAGCGAATACGCCGGAGTGCCCACTCTCGGGTAGCAGATTCGTTTCGACAGATTGCCCGATTTCGGCCCGCAAAACCCCTCTATCGGTGTGCAAAAATCCTCTCCATTCCCACGAAGGAGAGCGAGAGAGAGAGAGAGCGAGAGAGAGAGAGAGAGAGAGAGAGAGAGAGAGAGAGAGAGAGAGAGAGAGAGAGAGAGAGAGAGAGAGAGAGAGAGAGAGAGAGAGAGAGAGAGAGAGAGAGAGAGAGAGAGAGAGAGAGAGAGAGAGAGAGAGAGAGAGAGAGAGAGAGAGAGAGAGAGAGAGAGAGAGAGAGAGAGAGAGAGAGAGAGAGAGAGAGGGAGAGGGAGAGAGGGAGAGAGGGAGAGAGGGAGAGAGGGAGAGAGGGAGAGGGAGAGGGAGACAGAGAGAGAGAGAGAGAGATCAGCACCCCGTTCAATTTGCACCTGGCAGTTAAACCATGCATTCGCGGGAAACTCTCGTTTCAATTTGTCCATTGCGTACGGTGGAGAGCGCGGCTTTAGTGAATCCTGTCACGGATGTTTCTCTACTGACGTAAATATACGCAACGTACATACGCGTTCGTCAACTTGTCACAAAGGAAAAGGGACGTGGCCTACGGAATTATACGCGACTTAAATTGCGTACGTTACGTCCTTTCGTTTTTTGCACCGGTCGTTTGGCAATGTAGTCATAAATAGAATGGGAGTCACCAACGCGATCCATATCCTCATTTTTTGCACCTTTAAGCGCTTTGCAACGGTCGGTGACACTGGCGGTTGGAAATGAAAACGATCGAATCACTTTTGAGTCACGTTAATTGCACGTATCTATGTAATAAAAGCTGTAAGTGTAATATACTGCCCCATTGTGTTTGCAGCCTAGGCAGTAGACGTGTGCACACACACACACACACACACACACACACACACACACACACACACACACACACACACACACACACACACACACACACACACACACACACACACACACACACACACACACACACACACACACACACACACACACACACACACACACACACACACACACACACACACACACACACACACACACACACACACACACACACACGCGCGCGCACACACACACACACACACACATATATATATATATATCGAATTTTAATTGCATATGTCTATAAATAAATCATATTGATTCGCTACAAGTCAGACACTCGAAAACTCGCTAACTATTGATTTTACGAAAAAAGTTGCAGACAAATTTTGAATGGTTTGGCAATGTCTGTATATTGGTAGCTTTCAATTTTGTTTCAAGTGGAGGTATAAATCTGATTTCAAAGTCACCTTCACGTTTTTAAAGGAGCTATGCCTACTTGTAAAAGTCGAAAAATCACTTTTTTCAAAACCGATATATTTTTACAGTATATCATTTTATAAAGGTTCCCTGAAATTTCAAGACGATCGGATGAAAATTGACAGATTTACAGGTTATGTTTACGTCCGCCAGAACGCCCGGAGCGTCGTTCGAAACTTTAAACGCTTCTTTTTCGAAAATGCATTTTCAAAATCTGTGAGTAAAATATCTTAAAAAGACCGCATTGATCTATCTAAAATTTTTAGCGCTTTTTCTATATGTAAAAATGTAGTATTTGTTTGATAGATTTATTATCACGATGTATATTTTCGATTTGATCAATGAACAGTGCCGATTTTTTTCCCAGCAATCAAGACTCTCACTTTGAGCACGCACCATTTTTGTTTTATTTGATATTTCTAAAATTTCTCAGATTAATCGTAAGATAAACTAATATATTAATGAAATCTGTTTGATTTTTTCATATTAGATAACTTGGTTCAGAAGGGCATTGTTCACCGCAAAATACGTTTTTCAGACGTGCTTCCGGGACGTTGGCGGTAAATTGATCATGATTAAATATCTTTGCACAAAAAAATTGCAGAGTGTTCCTCAGATGAAACTTTTTCAAATACCCTTTTTCTGTAGAAATTTATCATTACGATTTTCTAAAAACAAATCTCAAAAATGAGCTGTTTTGTACTGTTACAACCAGGTATAACCCGTTAAATAGAACCCCCTCTTTCATTGGTGACTAATGCAGAGCACAAAAAAAAAACAGAACCATCGACCTACAATATCATGGCCTTGGTACAGCCTTAAAATATTTAAAAAATCCAAAACGGTGATCAAAGCAAGGCAAGCAAAAAGACGGTGGTTTTAGACGCAAGTGATGTTTTTATTACATGGCATGTTGAAAAATTTGTCCATTTACCGCGATACATTTTACGATACGATTGTTGAATAATGCGTGAACTGTTTGCAACGTCTCGTTCGAAATTGCTCGACAAGCGTGGTTTATACGTTCCTTCATATCTTCCCGAGTGATTGGCACATCTGTGTAGACTTCGGTTTTCAAATGCAGCCCACGAAAAACAGTACAACAGCGTTTAATTGGGCGATCGAGGTAGCCAGGCAACTGGAACGTTTCTATCAAATCACCGATCTGCACATTTTTCATTTATTTCAAGGTCGTCCAAAGGTCATGCTATTGTAGGTCATCGGTTTTGTTTTTTGTGCTCTACATTTGCGGCCGAGAAAAATGAGGGTTGTACCTTAAAAAAGTGGCGGTGACCTTGAAATAGGGTTGATACCACCCAAGAAAATCTAAGGCTAAAAAATCGACCGCCATCACCATTAACCAAGCGACATTATCCATCAATGTCGGTTGTATATAGATCTATATTTTCGTTTCAAAGTAATTCTCGACCGTCCTTGCAACTTCTGTTAATAACATTGCAAGAAATATCTCGAACACTTATTTTTCATAATCGCAAAGCTTTTCTGTGGGGGATGCTCAATGAAAGAAGATAAAATACATTCAGAAACTTGAATGGCCAAAATCTACAACAGATAAAAATGACTTTTCAGCAGGATATAAAACAATTATTTAAATTACATTATCAGTCTCTTACTGATATGTAATGTGGGGTCATTTGCATAGAAAATCGATACTCATTTACTCCCTTCAGAATAATTAGGGACTTTCGGAATTTCATCATTACCATGGCGCTGAAATTCGCGCGGCATCTAAATTGTTCATTGCGGTTGGAGGACTTGCGAAAGGATTACATGTGGGTAGACGGACGGGTGTATGACAGTTCCAGTGCTGGAATCCAACGGGTTCATAGAACAGACCGGAAGTTATGGGTTTCGTGATACTTCGAGAAATTTCAGCACCATGAGGGCTTACACCAATGTAAGCGTCTAAAATTGAGGGATTTTTTGCTATTTTTTTGTGGAACGACAAGTAAGAGGATAATAATATTCGAGGGTGTTATTAATCATGTATGCAAGCGAACAAAAAAAATCGATATTAAAAAATTATAGAAAATTGTGACGCCGGAGCTATTCTCGCGAGGCATGTTGAATTTCAGGGGCTCTGGGTACGCGGTATAACTGACGCAAATTTCGATTTGAATTTTTTTTTAATTCTCTCATTTTACATGAGTTAGCTAGAGAAATACGTAGGGGATTTTTAATATATGAATGTTTGTGTAATTGGCAAGCATTTAAAGTAAAAACTCAATTTTCGATACAGAAAAAACATTCATTTGTTACTAACTAATGTTATAATTAACTCATGGAAAATCCCGTGCGTATTTCTCTTCGGAATTTTATTTTAAAGATGTGCTCGAAATTTGGAGTGAAAATAATGAAAATTGTTGGAGTTATGTTGCGTGCCGTTTTGAAAAATTGTGTTCCGAGAAAAACGGTCGACGTCTCGCACATCAACCTTGTGCAAACTTTTTTCCCCTTATTCTAGATGGTTCAAAGCATCTCTTGAGGCAATTTAAAAAAAAAACAATTTTTTTTCCAATATTACAGTGATCATGTTGAAAAATTTGATAAATTTAACAAAATATTACCCCTTAACATAGAGAGAAAGTGTTATTGAGGTCAAAGCTGGATTGCACTTTGTCTCTATTCGTGATATTCAGTTTTAATTGTGTGGTTATGCAGTACCAAAGGAAGAAAAGAGTTTGCAAACTCACGCTTGTAAATCGTTCTTTTCTTTATTTTTACGGATTTGTTTATTCACGGTTTGACACTATGAGGATATGCTTCGATATTTTCGCATCTTGGAAAAAAAATAAACAAATTGCGTTAACTTTGGAGAGCCATTTTCGTCATGCCGTCTGCATTTTCTCAACGAATTTTTGTAGTTATTTTAGTTATTTAAAAAAAGTTATTTTCGGCGATCTTTTTTTACCGAAAACAATTGTTTTTTCAAGCATGCACCATTGTATCGTAAATCCATATTTTTCGGTTTCCCTACGTACTTCGAAGGACAATCTTATCTGGAACTCAAATTATTTTGGACTTTCGTTGCAGGTAAAAAGCTGGAGATCTTTTGCCGGCTGCAGGACACTATCAGACAAAGGTGACTCGCGTCATCCCGCTTCAACGTCGTAATTTTATTATGAAATGATGTGAAAAAAATTGCAAATATCCTCGAAGATATGTAGAATAAAGATTACCAAACGGAAGTTCCCCTATATCAACCTGTTCCCGTGCGGAAATTGAGTTGGGGCTGTGAACGGGCCCCAATAATATTCCCCTAACTTTATTCGGGCCCTAATCTGGAAGCCACATGAGGGCCGTTAGCGGCCGGTCACACTTGGTCAACAAGGGCCATTAAAGGCGCAACGACCGGGGCCTTATAAGTTGTCTCAATGGCGCCTCATCAAAACCATTTTAGCGCCCTGAAAATGCCTCAACGGCGCCTCATCATAACCATTTCAGCGCCATAAAATATCCGTATCAGTGAATATACGTGTATGTTAAATGCGTCAGGGTATATCTGTATTTGTTTTTATGTAATTGTTCATGTGCATAGGTGTGGGCGTGAGTACATGTGTATGTATGTGTGCGCGCGTAGAAATGTGATTGCGTATTTGCATGTGGGCATTTATGACAAACTGCCATGACAAAATTAATACAAAAAATAATCCATTCTAAGGAATGGATGTGTAGTAGAAATAAATAAAAATATATGGGTCTACTGAATCACTAGAATCTATTTCCATTGAGGGAAAGATCTGGAAAACAAAGACCAATTTATTGACTTATCCTACACAGTCAGATAAAGTTTATGAATGGGAAATATCAGCGAAGTCTTCAGAAGAAATAATTTTTCCTATGATGAGCATTGAGCGGAAATTAGTTGCTATAAAAATATCGAGAAAACCGGTTGGGACTGTTCACACTTATGCGCTAGCATTACTCCATGTATGAGTGAAACCATGAGTAGTTGTTTGTATCTATGTAAAAGGTTTCTTTAATTTGATAAATAAATACTGTCTGATGTTTGTCTGCATATTAGTGTTCATCGTTGATTTTTTGTTTGCTAATGCCCTTACGCTTTTTCCCAATTCGCGTTCGATAATATTATTCGATCGATGTATATAATCGATTTGAATAATTGAAATACCATCAACCATGTAGCTTAAGCTATTTATACTGGTTTATCGCTATAATAGTCAGGTCTGGGCCTATTGTGGAAATCCCTACTTGTTTATCCCTATACTGGCCAAGTCTGGGCCTATTGTGGAAATCCCTACAGGTTTATCCCTATAATGGCCAAGTCGGGACCCATTGTGGAAATCCCTACAGGTTTATCCCCATAATGGCCAAGTCGGGTCCTATTGTGGAAATCCCTACAAGTTTATCCCGATAATGGCCAAGTCTGGGCCCATTGTGGAAATCCCTACTAGGGAAAACACTAGGGAAGCCCTGAAAGGCCCTTATTTTTATTAGGGATGCCCTATCAGTTTTCCGCACGGGCTATCCATAAAAAAACTGTCGAAATTCACCTTTTTATTCCGAGCTCTAAATTGGTAGACTCCCTTAATTATTTTCCCCCTTTTCGTGTGTGTTCCGATGTTTTTTTTTTTCATCTACCTGCTATACTGTCTAGCACGCGGCATGGGAATAATGACCGACATTATGCAGCCCCGTTACCCTCGTCGTAAAACGAAGACGCGCATTTTTTAAGGTCGTAATACGTTTTTGTAGGGTATTCGGGAAATTCTCGCATAGTTTTTTTTCGGTGCGGTTTCAGAAGGCGATAAAATGTTGTTGCGCAGTCGCTTCGCGCGACATACGGCCTTACGCATACCGAAATAAATATCCACCGTTCGTGTGCGGAAGGACGATACGCCCTTACGATTATACTCGCAAATATGACCACGAGCGCGATTCACGTTTTTCGTACCCGCACCTGAAAATAATTTTCCGCGTGTTCGGAAAGAAAAAAAAACAATAAATAGTATAAAGAAGAATAAAGTACAGCCGGAGATATTCGTGGAATGTTTGGCTCCCCGTCTCAACCCTTCGCTCAAACGTTTGTCTGGATGAGAGGAAAGCCATTGGGAAAGAACATTTGGCTCGACAAAATTAAATTAAATTCCAGGAAACATTAGCGAAGAATTTGTGAACCTGAAAAGTGCCACACAAGTTCGGTAGTTTCGCTGTGTGCGTTGCTGGTACGAACATTTTTTACCTTTTTTTTATTAGTTCCCCCCGAGTATTCAATTACAGTTATACTTGATCAACCATGCTGTCCATTGGTGAAAATACATCTCTCTTTGTTGAGTTCAAAAAGTGAATATGATTGGCCAAACTATTTCAATAGTCTTGAATCAGACGCATTCCATACGCGTTTCAATGATTAAAACGTCATTCATGACGTATGTCATTGCAAAAAATTTCATCAAATACAACAGAGAATAATATCACGTGATGTAATGACGCGTAGTCGAGACACTTTGAACATTTATCGTTAATTCGTTACGCGAGGAATACTTGCAGTAATTCTGTTTATACGCGATGATGCCTAGCATTGGATGAATACAAAACAGACAATGCATTCGGTCGATAGATTATAATTAAATCCCAAATTCGCGTTTCACTTCACAGCAAAAAACAGTTGACAGCAAAAAAACTACAGTACAGTGGAACAAAAGCAATTTCGTAAAACTGACAAAAATTAATATTGTATTATGACTATGGAAAAATTTATCGTAGCGGCTTTTGGCTTATTAAGAATGCATTGCTCTACCTAGAGGTAACCGAATTCACTGCATTTTCTTCAATAAAATCGAAGACTCAAAAAATCCCGAAAACCTCCTTTAATAAAAAATGATATTGAAAAAAAAATTGATGTTTTGTGAAATTCCCACATTTTGGAAGTTTCTATATTGTTCGTCGGTGAAGTCCAAAACGTCGACACCGAACAAAATTATAATTGCAAACGTAATCGGTGAACTCGGCATCTGAATGGTCAAAACGGTCGCCGAACTACGTGAGCAATACACACGGACATGAATGTGTATCTATGTGGGTGTGTGTACAGTAAATTTATAAAATCGAAAAAAAAACCTTTTTTGGGAATAATTAAAAATTAAATAAAAAATAAACCATTAAACTCATATGAAGTTCGCACATTTTGGAAGTTTATCACACGACTTGCCAACGATTTGTCCCAATAAATAATAACGTTACGCACGGCGGACGTGTAACTGATCGTTTGTTCAGTCTGAAACGTCGACGAGAAATAAATTTATAATTGTATACGTAATCGGCGAACTCGCATCGGAATGGTCAAAAGGTGTTGGCCGAACCACGTGAGCCATATACACGAACATGAATGTGTATGTATGTGAGTGTGTGTGCACGGTACATTTATAAAATAAAACAAAACACCTTTTTTCGCATACTTAAAAATTGAATCGAAAATTGAGCATTGATATTGTATGGAGTTCCCGCATTTTGCAAGTTCATCACACGACTTGCCAACAATTTGTCACCATAAATAATAATATCGCATACGGGAGACATAAAATTGATCGTTGGTTTCGTCCGAAACGTCGACGAGAAATAAAATTATAATTGCATACGTAATCGGTGAACTTGGCATTTGAATGGTCAAAAGGTCGGCCGAACTACGTGAGCAGTACACACGAACATTAATGTGGGTGTGTGTGTGTGCATGTTAAGTGTAGGCGTAGGTGGGTGTGTGTGTCTGTGTTCAGTGTAGGTGTAGGTGTGTGTGTCCGAAGTTTTTGTATGTGTGTGCGTGTGAGTGCGTGTGTGTGTGTGTGTGTGTGTGTGTGTGTGTGTGTGTGTGTGTGTGTGTGTGTGTGTGTGTGTGTGTGTGTGTGTGTGTGTGTGTGTGTGTGTGTGTGTGTGTGTGTGTTGTGACAGGAACTTTATTAAAGCCCTGTCAATTATTCGATCTCCCTCGAAGTTAACACGCCGGCATCCTCCTCGACAGCAAGCGTAGAATACGTTGAAATAACGAACGCGCCCAATCGATGCTTCGATTGATTATTATTCGGGGAGAGGGGATGATCGGAGCGAGGAGGTCGATCAGCTCGATACTCCGAAAAGGAGGAACACTCTTGCCCCGGATCTCGAGCGTATTGTAAAGGCCGTGGGCAGGGTCTGCCGTCGAGGAGTGCGTTACGTTTATCACTGTTTAATCATTTATTGTCTTGGAGTGTGTTAAAAGGATCCAGCGAATAAAGGGATTCACCGTATTCGTGAGTACGTTTTTGTTGGCCCCTACTTCCTGCTCTGGAGTATACCCGTCTGATGGTGCTCCTTGTGGATTGTGAGTTTAGCCATATTGGAATAAAGAAGAAAAGGGTCGTTCAGTCACACCCACGTATCGCCACTACTAGCCGCGTGCGTAAACCATAATCATAACATAGTTTACTCGTTCTCCCAAAACGAGTTGGCGCTCAACATTGATAGAAGCGAAAATCTAGAGCCCTGGCAGCCAAAGACCCGGGCCGCGCCAGGTGATGGCTTTCTGTTATGCAGCAAAAGCTGAAGGTAGAATCAAATAAGAAAAACTTATAAAAGAAGGTCGGTCTCATTTGGCGCCCAACGTGGGGCCCGATTGAAAATCTCGTGTAAGTAAAATAAAATATTAAGAGAATCGAGAATATCGAGAGAAATAGAGGGCATACCCGGCGAGGTAGATCATATCAAATCTATCGCGATTAATCGGCAAGGCCAAGCGAGAAGTAAACAAGCTCAGTTAAGATCTATTGTTATATACATACTCTCATACAATATCCATGATTAATCGGAGACCCCGAAAAGGCTTGAAATTATACTCGTCATCTTAAGTGATATTCTCTGATTCTCACCTTTTAATTGCGTCCGTAAATGTTTAAGAATATCCGTCTATTGATTTAGATACTTATATACGTATTCGTTTCCCACTTGTTCATTTGTTCATTTATTTATTACCTATTTATTTATCATCTACTTATTTATTTATTTATTCATTTATTTATTTTCGTTCATAATTATCTGTGGAATTCACTTATTTAAATAGCCGATCTTAATTCCTTAAAATATATATACATACATATACAAATGAAGAAATGAGAGAAGAGAGGAACGAATTTAAAACGGGCACGAATACCTCCACTAAAACGGCTCTGTAGCGACTATGTATGTATGATTATATATCATTGAATCTGTCATTGAAGCTCAAGGCGATCATAGAACAAAGTTAACGAAGGAATCACTCTAAGACGAATCTCAAAGACTTGGTCAGAAATGATTTTAGCAAGGTAGCGCATCAAACTCTAGTATGACTTCTATGTTTTATTCGCCACCGAAGAATATGGCAACTAGAAGCGGCGGTAGAAATAAAATACAATCGAAAATTTTGTCCGGTAATGATGGGTCAACAATGTCTCTAAATGTCACAATTCCATCCTCAGAGAAAGGAACTCATCTGCCAACACAAAAAGAGACGGCTGAGTCGGTTCGAGAGCAAAAAGAGGATGTGCGAGAGGGGGAAACGTCAATCGTTTCCCGAAATCCGAGTGCCAATACGCAGTCGACATTACTCCCGGGTACCTTAATCGCGTCTGGTCGTGCAGGGACACCCATGGGGAGAGGGCGGGGAACGCAAAGAACGCCGACCCCGACTCTCGTTGGAGGTAAAAGATCAGAAAATCTCGAAGAAAAAATTGATCAGATAACCAACTTGTTGGGAACTATCAGTACGAGATTAGCTAAAGTTGAAACCCTTGAGGGAACGGTTAAACAATTATTAGAAAATACTAGAAATCACCCCTTAATAGCAGACAATCAGAGTAAACAGAGCACAACCGCGTCACGGTCTAGTTCAGCGGCTGAATTAGGAGTCCGGGCGCGGGACGTAAATGTTTCTTCAGACGAGCTGAGCGAGGATTTAAGGGAAATAGAGGCCGAACGGAGATTCGAAGCCCAAAAAAATACAACAAGGGGATTTGTCCCGCATCGCCGGGAAGGCGCGCAAGAAACATTGAATATATTACAACCGATTAGGCCGAGTGCGGCTATATCGGATCGGTTTTCAAGTAGAGCGGTTGCCGAGGACTTTCGAGGGGATCCGATAAGTCAAATACAATTGTTTAATTCGACTAGACCGTCTGATGCCATTGAACCCGATCGTTTTCTCGGAAGCATGCTAGAAAGACCATATGCTGGTCCCATTGTGCCTACAACGGATCAGGGGGGGAATGAAAATCGTCAATCAAATTTCATAATCAACCCTGTAGCGAGGCACATCCAGCAATCTAGTGAGAGAGAGGGACACCCGTTACATAGAGAGGGCTCGATAGCAAGAGAGGAACGGAGGGTCAACTTCGTTGGGGAAAATGTCAACGACGAAAATACGGCCCGTCGAAATCCCTCTCCTAATCGGGGTCGGTATAATCCACCCAGAAATAATTATAGTACAAACTCACAATTCAATTTATTGGCACCACAGTCTCGAGATCAACAGGGCCAATTAAACAAATTAACAATAACCCATCGCTTACCTAACGGCAGAGTAGTGACCGAAGATAAGTTCATCTCATCTGACTTATACCGCATGATAACCGGTCACGACACTGGACCAGAGGGGTATACGCATTGCCCGTGGAATGACTCGGACCAACATAATAGTCGGAGGACAAACGCACACGTTCAGCAAAATGTAATTAACCCCAACTTTGGCCAGTACAGTCGACAAGGCCACGGGGAACAGCGCGAGATGAGGTCGGTTACTCCGAGGCGAGGGGCTTTATCACGAAATAGCAATGAATCAAGTGATGACGAGGGATTTGCGCAATTTAGAAATAGCAATCGCGATACCCGTTATCAAAGAAGGAACGACTTTCACCAAAGTGACAACAATCTACGAATAAATCCGGGGATAAATATTGGTCGAATTGTTAATACCTGGAAAATTAACTTCCCTAAGTCGGAGAAAGATCCAGATCAATTTTTGCTGATTCTCGAAGATAAATTGAGCACGTGCGGAATTGACAATAATCTATTCGTCCCATATTTGTCGATCATCTTTGAGGGGCCATATAAGGCATGGTATCTACTAAATAAACAGTCTTGGCGAACATGGAAGGATTTCACAAGAAACTTTCGTTTTCAATGGGGAGTACGGAAAAGCGATGGTGATCTCTATGTCGAGGCGCGTGATTTAAATTTAGAAAAGAACGAGACCTTGGCTGAATTTACGTGCCGGGCACGATTGATCTTCGAGAGGATGTCCTACCCCCCCACCTTCAAAGAACAACTAAGACAGATCTTAGTCAAGTTTAACCCACGTCTAACGTGCGAACTTTTGAATCTAAGAATAGAGAGTTACGATGATTTCCTTCACTATATGAATGAAAGAAGTTATCTGTATCGAAGAACATCCGACGCCCAGAAAGATACGCGGAACAAGTCAAGAAGCGTGGACATGAACTTCCTGGGGAATGAAACTACGCCCTCTAATGACGTAGGGGAGGGGGAGCAAATATCGGATGACGATAAACAAACAACAAAATTAGACGTATTACAGAACGGAAGTGCGCGGTGTGAAAAAAAAGGAGAATCGAAGAGGGCAATGAACTCTAAGCCGCTGGTGAAACAAAGATTAGAGAGAAACCTCGCAAAATATGAGAAAAAAGAGATCCAAAGTAATAATAACCCTCAAACTCGAGACTGGAGTAAATTTTTCTGTTTCAATTGTGGCGAGAAAGGACATAGCGCACGCTCTTGTATTGCTCCTCGGCAGGATACATGTCACCTCTGTCTTCAAAAGGGCCACGTAAACGAAAATTGCCCGACTCGGTCGGAAAACGACAAAAGCCCGCAGTAACTCTGCCTCGAGTCACTGCCACAGAGGGCAACAAAGGCAAGGAATGTAAAACTAATCCAACCGTTACGTTACCAGAGGAAAAACCGTCTACCAGTAAGCATACTATCGCTTCCCAAGAATTAGATAACGGTGCGACTAATTTCACCCTCAAATTAGACTTAATCGATGAGACGGAAGACGAATCAGGAATGTCGGATATAGAAATACAGACAGACGGGCAAATTCCAGCTTTGGAACACCTGGGTGTCTTAACAACACCCTCAACAAACATTACCGACAACAGTGATAAACCTGACGGAGAGCATTTAACTCACCAAATGTTGAAGAACTGGAAACCAGCTTCCATTTCCCCAATTGCTGTGCACCGACTTACACAACGCCGCGTGTATTGCCCTGGTAACGGAGCCAACGAACCAGCTCTACTGATAAGAATACCCATTGAAATTTCTATCTGTGGCCATAAAATTCAAGGAATAATCGACAGCGGGAGTGAAAGGTCATACCTGAGCGAATCAACTTACGATCGAGTCAAAGATTTCCAGGTAAAAGAACTACAACCTGATTCATCGTCTAAAAAAGGAGTACGATTGGGGAATAGGTCGGTTGTGAAGAGCTTGGGGGGCACGTGCTTTATAATAGACGTCGGTGAGGTGTACGGACCTCAATGGTTTAGTGTATTTCCAAGCTTATCGGGAGATGTAATACTGGGAATGGACTTCTGGCTATCTTTTAAAGTCAAAGTCGATCCTCACACCAGAACGTGGCGTCTGGCCGACAGTAGCGAGTCACACCTGTGTGTGGAAAGATTAGCCTTTCCCTGCGAAATAAAAGCTCTATCAATAGATCAAACGGAAACATTGCAGAGATTCTTGGACGATGAATTTTCCCAGCTGGATAGGGATTCCTCAGGTGTGACGGATCAAATCAACCATGAAATCGAACTCAACGATCCAGCCCCTCACCGTCAAAAGCCATACAGACGCAGCGAAGCAGTCCGTAAATTCATCAATGAGGAAGTAGAACGGTTGCTGGAAAAGAAATACATAACGTGGAGTAACAGTGAGTGGGCAAGTTCACCTGTGGTTGCCCCGAAGGCGAACGGGGGTCTCCGGTTCTGTATCGATTATCGGATGGTTAATAAGAAAACAAAGAAACCCGCATATCCACTCCCACAAATGGGCTCGATCTTGTCCCAGTTACATCACGCTAAAATAATATCAACATTAGACATGAGCGAAGCATTTCATCAGATTCCGATGGCCCAAGATAGTCGAAAATATACAGCATTTATCGTGGAGGGCAAAGGCCTACTGGAATGGCTTAGAATGCCTTATGGTTTAACAGGAGCCCCTTCTACCTTCCAACGCCTCATGGACGTCTTGAAACGCCGGATAAACGAACTAATAATAAAAAGGAATTTACCAAATAAATGGATCGATCAGGTTTTCGCTTATCTCGATGATTGGATCGTCGTAAGTCAAAACCTGGACGAGCACCTCTCCATTCTGACGCTGCTATTCGAGGTGCTTCGCGAAGCGAAATTAATTGTCAATCGCGAGAAGAGTAATTTCGCTTGCAAGGAGGTTCGATTTCTCGGTTACATCATAGACGAGATGGGAATGAGACCAAACCCCGAAAAGGTGCAACCAATCCTTGAATTCCCGGTTCCAAAGGATCGGACTCAGCTTCGACAGTTCAATGGCCTAGTAAACTGGTATCACCGTCACTTGAAGAATGTCGCACGGATACAAGGCCCCCTGAACAAGTTGACAAGTGTAAAAGTACCATGGAAATGGACGGCGGTCGAGCAAAACGCGTTTGAAAATGTAAAAGCTGCGTTAGCAAATGCTCCGCGGCTGTACACGCCGATACCGGGGCAGGCATTCACCCTTTATACGGACGCAAGCGACTTCGGTTTAGGAGCCATCTTGGTCCAAAAGGATCTAAACTCGGATAAAGAACATCTAATTGAAGCCCTGAGCCGACCGCTAAGAGGCGCCGAATTATACTATACCACAACAGAGAAAGAGTGCCTTGCTGTTGTTTGGTCGGTCGGAAAATTACGCTGTTACTTAGAAGGCATGAAATTTACCGTTATCACTGACCATCAAGCTTTGAGTTGGTTGCATGGACTCAAAAATCCCATAGGTCGCCTCGCGAGATGGGCTATTTACTTACTGCAACATAACCTGACTGTCGAACACAGGCGGGGAACGACTAACGAAGCCCCCGATGCGCTGTCTAGAATGTTCGATATAGATGTTGACCCTCTTGGATGGGAAGAAACAGTAGAAGAGGCTATTCAAAGCCGAATTCAATTAAACTCCATCTGTGACCGGGACTGGTACAACACGAAGTACGAACTCGTAAGTAAAGATCCTGAAAGATTTGAGGAATGGAAAATAGAGGATGGCGAACTATTCTACTTTAGACCGGATTACGCAAAAGCGTTAATTGATGATGAAAATCCTTGGAAAATAGTAGTGAAACCCGAACATGTCATAAAAATAATAACGGATAATCACGAGCTTCCGGAAGCAGGACATTTAGGCCGGGATAAAACTTACGATCGCATTCGTCAAACATACTATTGGTCGGGCATGTCGCAGGACATAAAATCTTTCGTCGAAGATTGCGAGATCTGCACGAAAGTTAAATATAATCAGCGGCCGTTAAAAGGAAAATTGGCAAGTAGGCCACTTCAACGTCCGTGGGCCCAGTTATCTGTAGATACGATAGGTCCCTTTATCCGTTCAAAAAAGGGGAACACACACGCAATAGTAATTCAGGATCTATACACAAAGTTCGTCGAAATTTTCCCAGTAAGGAATCAAACGGGTAAATCAGTCGTTAGAAGCTTAGACCAAGTGTTCGATAGATGGGGAACCCCTAAATCCATAGTTACAGATAATGGGACTGAGTATATCAATAAAGATGTTAAAGCTCTCCTCTGCGCGAGAAACGTTATACATATTACGACACCACTCGCACACCCTCAAGCCAACCCAGTCGAGAGGATCAACAGAACAATAAAGCCAATGATAGCTGCCTTTATCAATGACCAACACCAAGAGTGGGATGAAAATTTGTCGAAAATACAACTCGCTTATAATACTGTACCTCATGCGGGCAGTAGAATTTCCCCTTTCTTTCTAAACCACGGCAGGGAAGCTACTGTTAAGAATACGACACCTGGCCCTAACGACAGCGGCCCAGGATTACCCGACGAAACGATTAGCGATTGGATCAGGCGCATTGATAAAATAACAGAGCTACGTCATCAAGTTGAGAAACGCTTAGAGAATTATTCAGCTAAACGCCTTGCTAAAATCAATTCTGAAAAACTGAACCCGGTCGAAATGAAAATAGGCACCGAAGTTTATTATCCCAATAAAAGGCTAAGCAAGAAATCGGAAAGCTATTCAGCTAAGTTAGGTCATCGCTTCTTGGGTCCAGCCTTTATTAGCAAAACGTATGGCCCAATGGTTGTAGAACTTGTCGATAAAAATAAGAAGTTTGTTGGAAAATATTATGTTACTGATTTGAAAATACCTCGACGGAGCCTGAGACTGAATTGACTCCTACAAAATGCGGAGTCCCATCAAAGGTTGGTCATCGCTTCGAAGAAGAGATCGAAAATACTTCGGTCCTGGGGTGCTCACTGGGAAACCAAGAAAACGAGAGTTCGCACTAATACTCTGGCATTGAAGAGGTAGCCTCTCGAAAGATTTTCGGACGGGTGAATGTAACGGCTCTGGAAGTTCTCAAAAGAAAAAAAAAAGCAGCACGTCCACTTCGGCTATTCTTTGAGACTGCGGTGTCAACATTCGGAAGGGATCGATTAATACACCGTGTTTACGTGTCAGCCCAATCGGAACAGCCATTGCGGTCAGCCGAGGTCATTCAATTGCCATGCCCTGCCGACCTAGTGTCTTCGCGGGAAGACCTGGTCGCCAAGAGTATTCTATATGCAGTCGGAGCGTCTCTAGCTTTTTGGCTGCTGCAATCGGCTTCCGGATTTCGGAATCAGACGTACGAAATTGGGTCGGTTCAAAAGAGGAGCGACGGCCCCCGGGAGTCATCAATGGGCTTACCGAATTGGGTGCGCTGGAAAATGGGAGCGGGAGAAATCATGAACGCAGCAACGTCCGTCATACGAACAAGTCTCCACCGTGCCAATCCCGAAAGTAATCCATTCCTGAATTGATCTATCCGTGACGCCACCACGTTCGGTCGCTACATCCACCGTCAAGAGGGTGTTCAAATAGCTGAAAATCCGACAGCCTTAATACCTTACTAGTCTCCCAGGAGGTATCCTAAGTCCGGGGTTTGACCACCTGATGTGGAGAATTTCAAGAAAACCCCAACGCAGTATATGTTCTTACCTGCCTACTTACACCTCCCGAAATTGGAAACGAAACTGGGAAAATGAACGTAATCGGAAAATTCCACAAACGAATGAGAACTGTATATGATTACGACCACGAAGAAAAATAATTCAGTCAAAGTGGGATAGTAAATAATAAGTTCATTCGATACAAAACTGTCGATCTTATTCTAATAATAGTACGTTAGGATAAATAACCATAGGAAGCGTGTTAATTGTAAGAGAAAACCATTTAATTTAAGATATACATCCCATTGTTACTTGCCTACTTTTGAATCCACAAGGAGTACATTTGTGTCATGACGTTATAAAATGTATTACAGATAAAGTGCTCTGAAGCGGAACTATGGGTTGACGGGTAACGTATATAAAATTTGCGAAGACCACTGAATAATGTCGAGGGGAAACTGTCCCTCATGAGTTCAAATTTCTGCTGTTGACTTCGAGTCTAGAAGGAGGGGAGTGTGACAGGAACTTTATTAAAGCCCTGTCAATTATTCGATCTCCCTCGAAGTTAACACGCCGGCATCCTCCTCGACAGCAAGCGTAGAATACGTTGAAATAACGAACGCGCCCAATCGATGCTTCGATTGATTATTATTCGGGGAGAGGGGATGATCGGAGCGAGGAGGTCGATCAGCTCGATACTCCGAAAAGGAGGAACACTCTTGCCCCGGATCTCGAGCGTATTGTAAAGGCCGTGGGCAGGGTCTGCCGTCGAGGAGTGCGTTACGTTTATCACTGTTTAATCATTTATTGTCTTGGAGTGTGTTAAAAGGATCCAGCGAATAAAGGGATTCACCGTATTCGTGAGTACGTTTTTGTTGGCCCCTACTTCCTGCTCTGGAGTATACCCGTCTGATGGTGCTCCTTGTGGATTGTGAGTTTAGCCATATTGGAATAAAGAAGAAAAGGGTCGTTCAGTCACACCCACGTATCGCCACTACTAGCCGCGTGCGTAAACCATAATCATAACATAGTTTACTCGTTCTCCCAAAACGAGTTGGCGCTCAACATTGATAGAAGCGAAAATCTAGAGCCCTGGCAGCCAAAGACCCGGGCCGCGCCAGGTGATGGCTTTCTGTTATGCAGCAAAAGCTGAAGGTAGAATCAAATAAGAAAAACTTATAAAAGAAGGTCGGTCTCAGTGTTCAGTGTAGGTGTAGGTGTTTGTGTTCGAAGTGTTTGTATGTGTGTGTGTGTGTGTGTGTGTGTGTGTGTGTGTGTGTGTGTGTGTGTGTGTGTGTGTGTGTGTGTGTGTGTGTGTGTGTGTGTGTGTTCAGTGTAGGTGTAGGTGTTTGTGTTCGAAGTGTTTGTATGTGTGTGTGTGTGTGTGTGTGTGTGTGTGTGTTCAGTATGGGTGTAGGTGTGTGTGTTCGAAGTTTTTGTATGTGTGTGCGTGTGAGTGTGTGTCTGTGTTCAGTGTAGGTGTAGGTGTTTGTGTTCGAAGTGTGTGTGTGTGTGTGTGTGTGTATGTGTGTGTTCAGTGTGGGTGTAGGTGTGTGTGTTCGAAGTTTTTGTATGTGTGTGCGTGTGAGTGTGTGAGGGTGTGTGTGTGTGTGTGTGTGTGTCTGTGTTCAGTGTAGGTGTAGGTGTGTGTTCAGTGTAGGTGTAGGTGTGTGTGTTCAGTGTAGGTGTAGGTGTGTGTGTTCAGTGTAGGTGTAAGTGTGTGTGTTCGAAGTTTTTGTATGTGTGTGCGTGTGAGTGTGTGTGTGTGTGCGTGTGTGTGTGTGTGTGTGCGCGCGCGCGCGCATGTGTGTGTGTGTGCGCGCGCGCATGTGTGTGTGTGTGTTGACGATAAAAAGAATATTGAAGCGACGATGAACCGTGTCACTCTCGTACGATAAATTGAATCAATAAACGAGCAAGTATAGGAGCATGAGAATAAAAGAGCAGACGAGCTAACGAAAATGTGAGTTGTATGTAGATAGGTTGAGAAAATTTATATCGCCTTTCCTAATGCGACGAGAGATTTGGGTTGTGTATACGCAGCCGTTCAGATACGCCCTTTTGACAACGAGCCATCGATATATGTGAAAAACGAACGAGTGGTGTAGGAGAGTTCGAGCGATAAATCAGGCGTGGTATGTGTACAGTATATTACGGTCGTGTCGCGGGGGTGCCTTCGAATTTTATCCGTGCGAGAGGAATATGCACGTTTGCGAATGCTCCGCTAGGATCCGTTGCATTCTGTACTCGCCATTGCGGACTGCGCTTGCAACAGAGAATGTCCCGTGAATGACGATTGGCCGAAAGCTTTTCCCATCGAGACTTTTGAACCCATGAAAATCGTTGGCTCGTGGATAAATGGCGACTACGGAGGGAAACGATTTTTCCAACACGCGCGAGGTGAAAGGAACAAATATCTCGAGCAGTGTCGGTGAGGATCGAGCACATTGCTGCGATTGAATGTGCGCGTCACCGAATGACGTTGAAGTTTGCATCGTTGGAATCCAATGGAAATTATTTTTTTTTTTCAGTTTCCCAAATTTCCTTTGACAGATTTGAACGACGAAAATCATGCAAACATTTTATAGGATTCTTGTTCAGCGATCTACAACAAGTTTGTAAAATATGACTTTGGATAATGATGAAAATCAGAAATGAAAACGAATTTTCGTTGTATTCCAACGATGCACACTTAAATTCCATGTCAACGGAAGCTGCGTTCCATATAGAATCGCGTTGCGCATTGCAGAATAAAACTGCTATATCCCTTCATTGTTTTAGAATGGAACATAGGACGCTTTTTTATTTCGTTTGCGTGAAAAATTCCGAAAGCCAGGGGGTGCAGTTTTCGTGCGGAAAAAATGCGCGAGATGAGCCGAGGTTCACTTGAGGTGCTCATTGTTTCGCAATTTTTACTCGGACTATTAAATTAGTATCGAATGAATGTATAATTACGCTTACTTTGCGTAGTCCGCGTGCTCATAATATAAAAGAATATGAAGGTATGAGCGAAAATATGAAGCTGAAATGTGCATCGTTGGAATGCAACGAAAGTTGATTGGTCTTAATAAAAATAAGATATATTTGGCGGTTATGGGCTGACAAAATCAGTCAGAATACTGGAGAAAAAAGCGTTGCACTCCAATGATTCAAACTTTAACGTCATAAGAAAGGTCAGTCTGCAGGTTGATATATCCGGATCGTATATTACCAGCGAGCATATATTTTAGGAAGATCATAACAATTATAAAGTGTATCAGCCAGACAGCATTTCCAAAATTATTCCTAAATCATTGTTTGAATGTTGCCGACATACAGCCTTGAGCAATTGTATTGAGTGTCGTATTATTATGTAGCAATGTGAAAAAAATTATCGAAGCAAAAAAAGAGCATGTGGAAGATTCAAAGTACATATTTGTACAATTCCATTCGTGTTTTATAAGTCCACTCTTTGGTTGAATAGAATCAGCAAGTTTCTTACAATTGGCGGAAAATTCAATTGTCTGATACCTCTGACCAAGGACTCAGAATTTCGTCACGTTTCGTGAAAATTAGATGTTGATGTGAACGAATTTCGCATAAATGTTTTATAAATTACTTTTCAAAACGTATTTGAAAATGTACTTTTCAAAACGTATTCAAACGTATATAAATTACTTTTCGAAACAAAACTTATTGTAAATGTTTTTTTCCAGTGCGAATTTACATACACAAATAGACAGGGTGTCCCATTTTCGAAAATCATGAAAATAAATTGAAAAAATAACATCGTACAAAAAGTGTTGCCAACAGAAGTTCTAGAATTATGGGGCATTCGATAATAATACGAAATTTTTGTTTTGACAACCCGCCTACCAGCTATATATTTCCAAAAACTTCAAATCACCATAACTTTCGTGATTTTCGAGCTGAAGAATTTTTCTCTCGTTGGATTCGTCTCGAAATCGGCTATTTTTCTAAAAATCAAAATCCATGGCTTTCCCTATGAAAGATCAAAAGTTACCGCTGTATCTTGTAGACGAGTCGACAACAAAAAATATTTCGTATTACCATCGCATGTGCCCCTCAAAACCACAAAACTTTTGTAGGACACACTTTACGATTCATTTTAATAAAAAATTCGATTTATTTTATTTCCTTTTCATAATGAAACACCCTGAACAAACGTACAGACGTATATAAGCCCGGAGAAAAGAAAGAAACGTATGAATTCTGAAAGCACAAAAAACGTTTTTTTCAAATCACGCGCCAGGATTGCTTCGACGGGACCAATAATTATTATTTTCCGGTGCGAGGATGAAAATCCTGGAAGCAAAGATATACCGCTTCTCGTGTACTGCGAGGGTGGACACAGCCGTGGCGGCAGGCGAAGAGTGTATAACGATAGACAATTGGGTGAATATAGGTGGCCACGTCCGACCGTTCGTATGGAAGAGACACATATCCCAACGGTCCAAATGGAATATATCATACACGCGCACACGGTAACGTGCAAACCACACCCACAAACGGACAATCTCGCGAGAAAATAGACTTTATCCCATTTGTGAGCTGGTGGCAATAAATAATCGTGAAAATCCGCGGCGTCGAGCTCGAAATCGCCGCGGGTGCTCCTCGTCGCCCGTGCCATCTGCATTTCGCGTAATCCAACGATAAAGACAAGGCACAAAAGTCGCTGTTGCGAGAGCGCACCGAGCTCATACAACGCGGCGTTATGAAACGAAAAGAAAAAAAGCTTTTTATCTACCGTCCAGTCGTGGATGTAACAAAACGCGAGAGGCGAGCAAGCCGCGAAAAAAGCAAAAAAATAAAATAATCTGACAAAAGAGAAAAGCAACGTCCGGAATATTCGTTAGAATTTCCGCTCGCTTCTATTTCTCAAAATATTGGTTGAGTTGATATCGCGACAAAAAATGTACGCAGGAGACTGAAAAACGATTGAGGTTTTTGCGAGCTCTGTTATTTTTGTTGCGCGGTAATTCAATGTCGGTGAGAGAGATAAAAAATTGCTGGTTCATGCGGCTTCAAAAATAAGAGTTCCGTAGCTTGTTACGGGAGGCTACCAGTCTAGATCCTGAAAAAAGTCAAATTACGACCATTTTTTATGGATACCGAGTTGATTTCCAAAATTCCGTTCAGTGGTCTTTATTCTATGCATCTTAAAGTGTCTTTGGAAATTTTTATTTTGGTTTTTTTATTGGTTGAGTTGATATCCCGACAAAAAATGTACGCAGGAGACTGAAAAACGATTGAAGTTTTTGCGAGCTCTGTTATTTTTGTTGCGCGGGAATTCAAAATCGTTGAGAGAGATAAAAAATTGCTGGTTCAAATTACGACAATTTTTTATGGATACCCAGTTGATATAATGAAAATTCCGTTCCGTGGTCTTTATTCTATACATCTTCAAGTGTCTTTAGGAATTTTTTTTACAAGATTTTGTAACAAAATGGCGGCGTTAACGATCTAAATTACGACTTTTTAACATTCTAAATTACAACTTTCTTGATCCAATAGATCAATGCGTCGTTTGGTTATCAACTGTATAACAAAGTCAAGCCCCCCGCCCCCTCCACAGCTTTATGTATTTTTTTTAAAGTGTCAAAGTAACCTTGAGTGTGGGTTTCTTTGACAAGGCATTGAAATAAAAATTACGTCAAAAATGAAGGGTTAAAAAGTTTTCTTCGACATCATTTCGATAACAAAAATTTTAATTTTATACGTTATACATGGAATTAAGGGTAACTTTTTAGGCAAATTTTTGGAAAGTGAAAAATTTCGTCAGATAATTGTTAATAACAAATTAACCATGCAATATAAAAAAAATCCTACGTACTTCCATAGACAATGTATTTTTCAAATTTTATTCAACATTTCAAGTGAATCGGTTGAAAATTGTCTGAGTTATGTTTCCGACCAACTTAAAAAATGCAGTTTCGAGATAAACGCTGCGCAGCCGCCATTTTGAAATTAATCGCTTTAGAAAAAGTTATTGTATACAGTCACTGATATGTATGATAAACCCCTTTTTTTGTAATCTCGATTTATTTTGTAGTTTTTCCGAAAAAAAAAATCCCCAAAAAGCCTATTTTTTCTGCCTGTTGAGTGGCCTAACCCCTTAATTAATTCATCATCGAAATGGCGGAGCTGTGGCAGAGTGTTACAGCAAGTGCCCCGCGGGAGTTGCGAATCGGCGTGCAGTCTAGCTTCCCGTAGACTTTGATTTGCAAAAAAGGCACAGCGTTGCGGGCTGTAACGTTTGAAGTTTTTTGAATTTCGCTTTGAAACTTTAGGAAAATATTCTCCATATATAGTTCTATCGCAAAAAGAAAAAGAAATCGATTTTTTGATCGTTGTAAATGTATAACCCGCCTTCAGCAGAATCAACTCAATTTCTTTAGTAAGAAACGTTAATGAAAACGTAGTGTGAGAAAGAACAATCTAAAAGGTGAAAAATCGGAGAAAACAAGTTGAGCTTTCGAGATCACGCGTTCTCTCTCTCTCTCTCCTCACCCGGGTGATATAATTTCACAGACTTACCCCTATAATTTGTAGTCCCAAGTCGGTTATTTGCGCCTAACGATTTCTAATTTACCGAAGGCCAATTAAAGTTTTAACGATCTCTTCTCAGCTCCCGCACTCGCTGCTCGGATATAACCCGAGCAGCATACGCGATAGAGATGAGGATCCTGTTCTCCGCTTACTCACGTCGCGTACGCCGCATAACTACGTGTCCACCGAACGAGGGGGACAGAGATCCGAGACTCCCTGGACCACGATGCTAACTAGATCATGCTCTACAGTTTCACCTCTCTCGAATGCATTCGGCTCCTGCTCTCTCATTCTGTCTCTCGCGACTACGAAAGTCTCGACTTTCCACTAAATTAATCGTACGCAAACAATATCTACATGCTCCGAATCTATGGATTTCCGCTTGTTCGAGGATGCTCCAATGTTCGATGAAAAAACTATTCAGCATCATTTCAACGTTATGATTGTTTTTTTTCCATGTTCCTTCGTGTACCCTTTCGGGCTTTCATCCCCCTTCAAAGTCTTACCCGTTACGTTCAATTTGATGCACCCCCTTTAAATTTGGGGTGAGAGAAAGAACAACAAAGGGATGATTCATCCCTTAACTTTCGTTTTTTTTTCGTTGTACTCATAGTGGATTTCTGATCGTTTTGCGTTGGAAGAATTTTCTTCTCCGTTTCACTGCAATCGGTGGACTGCTCGCGGGTATAACTGCAAAATCAGCCCTCAAGGGGCCAGTCCACTTTGAAATTTTCAAAAAATCGATCACTTTCACTGTTTTCGAAAGTACATACATTCAGAAATATTGTGTCAAAATTTTATGAAAATCCTCTCTAAGTATTTTTTTTTACCTGAAGGTTAGGACCTCATTTCGTCTACCTGAGCGTATAGCGCGCTCGGCCAATCATAGTATAAACTTCAAACGCGTTTTTCTCGAAACAACGTTATCAAAATCTAGCTCCATCGTATCTCTAAAAATAATTACCCGATTCTCTTGAAATTTGAACCACATATTGTAAACATGACTCGCAACAAGATGACCCTCGGTGGTTTTAAAATTTTGATATTTACTCTTTTTTTTGCGAAAAACTGCAAAAAACGCGTTTTTTTTCGTTTTTCATCCGCCATTTTAAAATTTTTTTGATAAAACTTTATATCCGAGGGTCATTTTGTAGCTGGTGTCATACTGAATCTAATGGACTTTGATTTTTTTGTTTCAGACAAGCCGTTGCCGAGTTGTGATGAAGCTATCTAGTTTTGACCCACCTATTTTTGAGGCTATAATTTTTGTACTTAAAAATGAATAAAAATGAAGAATTTTTTTTAGAATGTCTTTCAAGACTTTATTTATCAAGCCCAACAACTTTTATATTCATATCTTTTATAAAATCCTCAAAAAAAAGTCACGAATATAGCCTTTTTTTCGTGGCTCCAAAGTGGACTGGCCCCTTAACGCATTCATTGACACATACTCTTGATGCTATCCATTCGATCGCCCATTTGACGCATGAAGAGTAAACTTCAATAATACGAAATACCAAGTAGAATTTCATTTTCGAGCCTTATTCCAGAATATTTTCCCAAAGAACATGTCAACTAAAGAGTGTCTCAAAATGACCTGACATTTCAATTTATTAATCAAACGTATTATTTATGCGAAGAGTACGAATATTTTTATTTTATGATAAGGTATTACAATCGCCTCGTCTTTGTTCGCAAACGTTCACTCTTTTGATGATATTTTTAATAACATTTTGGCATAATTGCGGACTAATTTCGTTATATCCCGTTAAGAGCTCGTAATTGAGGCAAAAATCAAATACTCTACATTTATCGTCATCGAGTCTTTAACACATTGAGCAAAATCTGTATATAGTTCTTTGTCAATTTTTTTATAGTGTTTTTCCATATTTATGCTACTCGTGAGACATTCTTCTCACCCAAAAGGCTATCGTCCTCTATGCGACTATACCGAACAAGATATTCCAACAATGAACCGCGGCTGGAGAGAGCAATTATAAAGGACGTTGTAGATTTTAATGTTTGAAGTTTGCGCCGGTGGTCGTTATTATCGGTTACCCAAAGGAGACCTTATAACACGGCCAACAACTACAGGTATACATAAAGGCATTTGCACAGTGTGCTGGATAACACAGCACTCGAATATCTCTCGTTGCAACGTAACCAACGTCGTTACACTCGCCGCCCATCCTCGTCACGATACCATACACACCGGACGCAAACCTATGTGCGTGCCTCGGGGTGCCGCAAACATCAAATAGTTCGTGTTCGTATTATCCAATCAAGCTGCGCCCACCGTACGGAATATTATCGATTAAGGCGGAATATACATTTACAACGATCAAAAAATCGATTTCTTTTTTTTCTCTTTAAACGACAGAACTATATATGCAGAATATTTTCCGAAAGTTTCAAAGCGAAATTCGAAAAACTTCAAGCGTTACAGCCCGTCAACGCTGTGCCTCACTGCTCGGATTCGGAGCGGGCGTGAACTTCAAACGCATTTTTCTCAAAACTGCATTATCGTAATTGGCGTGCAGGATTACTCAAAAACTATTAAGCCAATTGAGTTGAAACTTGGCAGAAATATTGATAATATTGGTACCTTCTACTTGATGAGAATTGTTTTTAAAAAATTGGAAAAAAAAACTACTTTTTTAAGGCGTTACCCCCACTTGTAGCGCAAAAAAGGCCTTTTTCATGATTTTTTTTAAAGAAAACTACAAAACTTTTTTAATCGATCAATATACCATCTTAAAGAACACATCTTGAAGAACTTTCAGTAATTTTTTTATTGAAAAATATTACATTGTTTAGTGGCAAATGGCCGTCAATGAAATAATGTTTTTATATACACGGTTTGCGGTGACCAACATTGCGGCGAAGTGGATCATCTGAAGAAAAAAATGCGGATGGATTTAGTCAAATATCAGTATAAATTAGTCTTTAATCGAAGGATTTTAAAAAATATTCATTTTTCACAAAATGGCGGACAGTCAAAGTTAATGGTTCGATTTTAACGAAAAAAAATCGAACGTTTAAAGACTACATTTTTATGTATTAAATAAGCCTGCAAAATTTCAAGAAGATCGGTTCATTAGTGGTCGAGTAATCTTGGTCACCGACTTCAGAAATGCCATTTTGAGAAAAACGCGTTTAAAGTTTCTCTTTCAACGCTCTTTCAACGCGGATTCTTCTCTTTCAACGCTCATATCTCAGTCAATTTTGTTCAGATCGACTTGAAACTTTCAGGACATATTCTCAGATACTTATACTTCAAAAAAATGCAATAAAAAAAATCGATTTTTTCAAAATCGCAAGCGCAATTTCACGCAACTTTTACAAAAAAGTTGCCTGAAATGTTAATTGTTTTTGTAAATGCGTGCCATTCTCTTGAATTTGCATTTTCTTCATTTTTATTACCGTCACATTGAAACTATACATGTTCTAACTGAAAAAATATTTGAACTTTTTTTACTCGGCCACAACTCATTTTGATGATGAATTTAAAAAAAAATTGTTTTGTATACTTAAATATACTATTAAAGTATACATAAAGTTTGATAATTGTAGAGTAATGATTTCTTTGTTTAAAAAACCCTCAATATTGCTTATTTTTTTCCTGTCTAAATGTATATCCCGCCTTAAGAGGGAACAACAATGTGACGCTTAAAAAAAAGTTATTTTTTTGCATTTTCTCAAAGTATACACATTCAAGAATATATGAAAAATTCGTCTAGTTAAAGTATTGAAAATTGACCAAGTTACAGACGATTTAGTGAGCGCAGGCAGCGCAACGATTTACGTATACTAAAATTTTCAATCGTGTTTTTCTCGAAACGACTTTTCTCGACCTGGTCGGAATCATAACTCTAGCTATAATTACCCGATTTTTAATTAAAAAACAATATCCGTCATTGCAGTAGCTATCGTTGCACGTGGCCATTTTTTTTTATTTAGCATTCTTTAAGACCCCGAATATAAGTAAAAATTTCGCCGAAATTGGACTTTTTTGTAAACACCCGCCGTTTCGTGATTTTTTTTTTCGAAAAACGGGTAAAACTATAGAATCACGGCTGCAGACCAATTTACATGCCAAATTTTTTTTGTTGCCATGGACGCCTTAATAATGTCATCACTATTGATATTCAGTTGGGGGAGGCCGACATTTTTTATTAATTCCATAAATTATGAGTTTTAGAAGTTTGCGGAAACGAGGGACAAAATAGCGCATTATAGACACCGTACACACACACACATACACACACACGTGTACATATATGTATACTCGCACGAAGCAAATTGAATTGATGAAACATAAACAAGGTAAGGTAAACAGAGTGAAAAAAAGTATATTTTGAACGAACTTCGAAATATTAGTATATCAATGGAAATCATGTGCGACAAGTGTACGATATTTCGACGACAGCAATCACGCTGACAGTGATTGTTAATTGATGGCTAGATTAAAAGAAAAAGTTTGAAAACAAAAAATCATGACGTATTTCTCTTTTACCCTCCACCGTAGTGACACATTTTAACGTTTTTTTAAATATTAGGTCTTCCCCCACCTTAATTCAATATGTAACATCATTTTTATCCATAACAATACCCCAAAAAAATTTTGACCGATTTTGGCCTGGAGCCATGATTCTATAGTTTTACCGAAAAACGGCTTCATACCATACGAACTAGATTCATATAGATTATAAAACTGTTTCACTTTCATTTTTCAGACCAGCCTTTGTCAAGTTATGGATCCAGCCGGGCCACATTTTTTATACATCAGAAGCTCTATTTTATACCTCAATGACGTTAATTCTTGATTTTTTAAATAAAAATTCACAAGTAATAAGTTCAATGTACGCTCAATAACATACGTTTTTCCAAATCCTAAATAAATAGTCTAGTAGACGAACAAATAGAAAATACGACCTTTTTCGGTCCGTCGCAGTGGGGTCCTTTCGTGATTCAGTTGTCATCGAGGCAATGGTAGCTCGTCATCGAAACATCCTCTACATAATTCCTAACAATTTTCCGCTCGTCGATTTCCCGCATGTCCGTGGCGATTCTTTACAAACGCACATTACCGAGGGAAAGAGCCTTATGACGAAACGTTTGTGGTTTGAACGGACCAGTACTCGAGTGATTTCACTTCCGTTGCAGTGAAACGAACATATGACGAAAAAGATAACACAAACATACGATATACGACGAAAATTGGCATATTCCGTTTTCTAACAAAAGTCCATAGGATCCCGCGGCATCGGTTTCAATTGAAACAGAGGTTTTTCATTTTCGCGTCAAAGGGGCAATTGTGCTGCGTACATGAAGTATCGACAAAATCCGATGTCTGATAGACCTCAATCTGCCTGGTGCAAACTCTTTGGGTTTATTGGCGCTTTCGAGCTTGATCGCTTTTTTTTTTCGTTTATCGGGTTGTGTGCACAGTTGGATTTGTTTGGCTCAAAAACCGAAGGTCGCGTGAAAACAGCTTTTAAGGTAATTCCGATTTCCATCGTCACATGTATGCCATATAGAACGTCTTTACGTCACTGTTGTGTATTTCAATGGAGTTGAAGTTTGGTATAGAAATATTTTTTGTTTGTTTTAATTCGTTTTGCCCACATTCAACAACGTGGTTGCTGTATAAAGTACATTCCATGTGTGTTTTTATATACACTGAGATAAATGTACGGTGTTCTCAACCATATTTTATATTTCCCTGAGGGGACAATAATACTTTATAGCCATAGTTACAGCCAAAAGTATGGTACTGCTTATTGATACTTTAGCAGTATATTAACCGCAACCGCCAATCTTACAAATGGTACTGCTTATTGATATTTTAACAGCATATTAACAGCTTATTTAGCAGATTATTGATATTTACAGCTTAACATCTTATTAAGGGGAGATATACACCTAGATTCACCTACATTTACACTTACATTCCGTCGACCGTAGAAGACCTACACTATGGGCCTGGTATCGATGATTCCACGTAAGTTGACAAATTTCATGATTTATTCATTCCCAAATTTTCAAACGCGTTTTTCTCAAAACTACGTTTTTCAAATCGGTACCCAAATTTTCTCGAAAACCAATGAACCGATTGCCTTGAGGTTTTTTGTGGTCATTTTATACACCATTATCTAGTACTTGACATAGGATTTTTTTCTTCGTTACTTAGTTTTTGTTTTATAGGCAAAATAATAACCTATTTTTGGCCCAAAAATCACTATTTATGTTCAAACGTCCGCCATTTCGCCATAAATCGATATTTTCAAAATCGGCTATGACAAGTACTAGATTATAGTATCTAATTTAATAATCTTTTTGGTTTTCTTTTTCAGATGATTTTTGAAGAAACGCCAGTGGGTAACGAATACGCAGATTTTGTTACGACGCTCCAAGGATCATGCAATATCCTTGTATATTTTTGATATTTTTAAATAAAGAAAATTAAACATGTTTTTGAACGTATATACCTTCTACGTTTTCTACGCACGCTGCCACTGCGCTGCCGAGTAACTTTTGGCATCTTTGGCACAGATATAGCATAAGGGACAAAAGTGATACCGGCTGTACTTCCGAATAGCTGTGACCTGCGATTTAAGTGAAATTTTGCACAGATCTTTTTTTTTTAATAATATAATTTCTAAAGTTTTTTTACTTACTAGAATTTTTCTTTTTCGACATTTTTTTGGTGTTAAAAATGACACGACTTGAAAATAATCGACATGGTCTCACACACAAGGGTTGAAAATGCATTGTAGTATTTTCTCCTTCAATTTTTCAAATATTTATCACTCTCCAAAGCGGTGATTGTGACCTTGGGGTTGATTACACCCCCAAGGTCACAATCTGGAGGTGTGACTGACAAGGGTTAAATGGATTTTTGGCGCTTCGCAATACTTATGTACCGTGTAAGTGATTTATACAGAAGGTGAACTGCAAGAAGGAGTGTTAAAGTGAAATCCTATTTTTGCAATGCAACAAACATACTATATAACAGTTTGTGAGACATGCGTAGTTCTTAAAACTATTAAGCTGCGGTTGCTCGAACTGCAAATTCATCACGTCTTCGCTATAAGGAAACTTAACTATACATTTTGTCGAATAGTCACTTTTCGTAAGGTCTTCTAACGAATTATACTCGGAAAACGTTAATATTAACCATATGAATTGTACAACCTTGGAAAGAATAGTAGTAGTCTGACTGACCAGAACTTAAGGCAGTAGTCTGCTTTAGAAGCCGAAAAAAGCGTTTTTTCAGCAATTTTTTTTAAATGGAAGGAAATGATTGCGGTAAACGAAATTTTGAGACGATAGTGTATTATATTCAAGCTTTGAAAAACAATTTTTATTATTAAAAAATATTGAAATTTTTCAAAGTTGTAACGATTTTTTTGGGGCGCCTGGAGTCTGCACTTGTAAATCGGTGCCGGTGATGGAGGTCGTGCGATGCATCTGAAACAGTCGAACCAAATTTTTTTTTAGTTTTTATAAGTTTCGTTTCTATATGAACTAAAAAAATACCGAAGAAATGATGAAATTCCAAATTTTTTCGAAGTTTGAAAAAAAAAATCACTTTTTTGAAAAAAAAAAATTCACTTTAAGTTGCAAAACAAGTAATTTAAATAGTACTTTTGTCCAACTTTTTTTAGTTCAAATAGAAGATAATTTAATACTGAAGCTGGATCACTTTGATTTTTTTCGATCGGACATATATTGTTTTTGCTATCGCCGGCACCGTTTTCTAAAACTTGTGAAAATGAAAACTCGAGAAAACGGGCTTTAAAGTGTTCGGTCCAAAAAAAATATAAGTTTTTGGATACTTACACTAATTAGATGTTAATCAGCTATCCCCGGGCCATACAATAATCCTTCCTCTTCTTCAAATCGATTTTTTGAAGCCTGTAAAGCAGACTACTGCCTTAACGTATTGTATACAACATTAGTATTTGTACGCCCATTTTGTTACAGCACTAAATTACCTATATCTATATTGTTAAGTCTTTTACAATAGCGAATATTTATTTCGGGGATAATAGATAGTCAAACGCGCTACCCAAATTGCATGTTTAGGTATACTTTTCGCTTATAGTCGTGTTAACTATATTATGATTGCGGTGTCAATAAAATATAACGAATTTTACTATACCCTCTTTTACCATGGGGGTTTGTTGTAAATACCATGGACTTTTCTCTCAGTGTACATGTTCTTCTATCGGAACCGTGCAAGGCTCTTTGAGGCTAATGGGAGAAGGAATCAGGAACGATTTATCAATGAACTGGAGCCAAGTCGATGAGGATATTACGTATACGCGAGCGCTTGATTCTCTTGCTGATCTCTCTCTCTCTCTCTCTCTCTCTCTCTCTCTCTCTCTCTCTCTCTTTCTCCTCTCTCCTAATGCTCGTTCTTCATACAGCAAAACCTCTGGCAAGAGCTCAGTAGCTTGTATCGTGATTCTCTCGTTGCCGTGTAGCGCAATGCTAGTAGGATTAAACGTAACGAAAATTGCGACTCGAGGCGAAGAATTGCATCCGGCAATTTGCGGACACTCGAGAGGCACGGGAGCGGCAGAAGAGAAAAGGCAGATATATGCGTCAGAAATCGAGGAATAGTTTTGTCTGTTGACACGATTCAGTCACGTCGTTTTTCTTCATTTTGTTACACAATAGCACCAAATGATGCAGACTTTCAAGAGCTCTCAACGCCTCGACCCTCGCAGTTTTTTTTATCGTTAAGGGGTCTTCCCACTGTAGACGCTAAAAAGGGCTACTTTCGTCAATTTTTTGATAGGTTTATATTAGAGATATTGATCTAAGGGTTGTTACACTTAAGGGGTTAGGCCACAGTAACGGGTATAAAATCATGTGCGAATTTAACCATTTTTTTCTCATGAGAAAGTGATTCACTCATAAAATTAATTACACATCTATTTAGTATGAATATCAAGCAGTTAGAAAAAATATATATATATGTGTTTTTTTTTTCGGCGGCCAAAATGGCCAACTACTATTATTTTCTTTTTTTAGGCGCTCCGCGGCGTGACATTTAGCATCCACCATTTTTTACCTAGAACAAAAAACAAATATTCTCGTCAATCTACATTAGAATACCTAGAGAAGTATGTACGGAATTTTAAAAATATTGCTTTATTAAAAAGTCGTATAAAACTGCTCATAAAATTTCATATAAAACTGCTCATAAAATAAAAAGTTTTCGATTAGTCAGAAATTTCGTACGTACTTCTCTGCGAAATGCAATTATCAACATAACTTTTAAATTTGAAGTAAATCGAATGGAGCTGTTTCGAGAAAAACGCGTTCAAAGTTTAGGCACTCTATGGCCGTGCCAGAGGTGACCGTGCCAGAGGCGCCTACGTTATACGCTCAAAGTCGGTGAAAAAAAAATGTTCTTGCTATAAATCGAATAGTAACTTATTCTTCTGATGATAAAGCACCGTTATAGCGAAAAAAAACGATTTTTTTTAAATTCTACTGTAGCCTTACCCCTTAATAAATTATTTAAGGCACTATTTATAGACGAAAATGGTAGTTAAAAAAATGTCCTAAAAAATTGGAGGTCTGCGCTATCGATGAAATCTCGGAGATGGATCATCCGAAACAAAAAAATCAAACGATTTTAGATTCAGTATGTTAATCGCTATAGTGAATATCATACGATTTTTTATATATGCAAAAATAACAAAATGGCGGACATTTTTCAAAAACAAAAAACAAAAAAATGTGTTTTCTCACCGTTTTTGGCAAAAAAAGTAAATATCAAAATTTAAAAAATCCTCGATATGCGCCATAGCTATAGATGTAAAGAATATGTCGTTGAAATTTTATAATAAGGATCGGTTCAGTAGTTTCGAAAATTTTATCAACAGGCCGTCGAAAAACGTTGTTTCGAGAAAAACGTGTTTAAAGTTTATTTGGGTTACATAAGTACAACATTTTTTTTGTATTTCGAAAGTGTATTTACTAAGTGTAACAACTTTTATATCAATATCTATAATATAAACCTATCAGAGAAATTCATGAAAATAGCCTTTTTTAGCGTCTAAAGTGAGAAGACCCTTTAAGGGAGGTTTCTACTTTGTTGAACCAAAAAACGTTCAATTTTTTACCAATTTTTAATGGGCGAAATATTAAATATAGAATGTTAAAATTTGCTATGTTTACTCAGCGGTCTTTATTGAACATGATAATATGTTTTAAAGTTTAACAAAACATGGCAATGGGAATGGGAAGAGCCACGTATGCCGGTACGCCGGCGATGATATTCTTCGCTTGCGCAAGTCCTAAGTCCTGCACAGATCATCCGAAGCAAAAAATCAATGGTATTTTTACTTTGTACAATATTGTGCATAAGTCGAACTAAAATCAAGAAGAAAAATTGAAAAATAGTGCGCGATCGAAGAGATAGTTTAGTTTTTTATAAAAAAAATTGTGCGGTTTTTTGTCCATAAAATAAAAACGTTTGAATATTCTTTGATAATTGTAATTCAACTAATGAGGACGTTTTTTATACACGTGCCTGCCACATTTCATAACGATCGCTCATCTGAGGCATGTAGAAGAAGCACTTCCGCAAACTTGGAAAACGTGGTTTCGAGAAAAACGCGTTTAAAGTTAAACCGAAGTTTATGTGCGAATAAAATAAAAAGTTTCATACTCACACCTAATCTGTTATGCCAGGACCATAGACTACACCATCTTCTTCTTCAATGTTTTCTCAATACAGCAAAATAAAACAAATGTTGGCCCACCAAAGTAGAAACCTCCCACAAATTTACGTCTTCAGGTATAATTCGTATGCATGAAAATCGATAGGAGAATTATTTTTGCTCATTATGATCCTAAAGTCTCGATGACTTGTGGTGGACCCGATTAGAGGTTGAGGTGGTTGAGAGAGGTTGAGAGGTTGAGAGAGTAGAGGTTGCCATGAGTTGCCCAATGTTACGATCAGGCCAATATTGGGACCATCGTGTAAGCCAACAAAAGCGAAATAATATTGGCCCATTACAGTTCCGTTCTAAACTGAAAACTGGCACAATATCGGCCCATTACTAAAGACTATCCTGGCCCATCTTTCAAAACCAATAAACAGCAGTGATAGTTAAACTAAATTTGCCAATCCTAAAATACTGGCTATTACATTGGCTCATTATTTTCTGGTTCTAAATTGAAAACCGACACAATATCGGCCCATAGTTAAAAGCATCTTCTAAATTCATTAAAAAGTCATGATAGATAAACAATATGTGCTGATTTTTAAACTGGTGATGCTGAAGTACTGCCAATTACATTGGCCCATTATTGTTCTGTTATAAATTGAGAACTGGCACAATATCAGCCCATTACTAAAACCTATCCGTGCCCATCTGTTAAAACCAATAAACAGCCGTGATAGTTCATCGAAATTTGCCAATTTTAAAACTCGCAATGGTAAAATACTGGAAATTACATTTAATTAATCTAAGCCCTTTATTGGCTAAGTGGGTCAGACCATGCCTGCTTTTATTTTATTTAAGCCTTGGGTTATTCATTATCTGTATATTGTGCCAGAATAGGCGAATAACTGGCACGTCATATATTAATCGTCTATATTTTGTAGTTCAGTTTTTGTAATCAAGTCTTGGCCTATTATTGGCATTTGTAAATAACCAACATAAGTAAGTAAAATATGCCAATTTTGAAACCTGTCATATACGCAAATCACAATTTATTTCAAGGTTATTCCATGAAATATGTATCCATAAGGACCAATCTTGGCCCGATATAGGTTGAATATTTACCACGCACTCAAACAAACCCAAACAAACTCACGGCCCAATATTCTAGATAGGCTAACTTCTAGATAGACCAACTGTGAAGGCCCATCATAGAGCCAGTGGTCAATTTCTACATAGGCCCTTTAAGAGGGCCCAGATAGGGCCAAGTGCAATCACCAACATTGCCGCTACAATGAATTAAATCATTGGCCCAATAATTGTTGGCTCTGTTGGCCGATATCGGGCCGTTCTTATCATTTCTACAAAGGCACCTCATTGGTAAATACTCACGGCCCAATATTCTAGAAAAGCTAACTGTGAAGGCCCTTCCCAGGCCCAACGGTCAATCTCTACATGGGACGTGGAAAAAAGACTATTTTCGAAAAACCCACATTTTCGTCCACTTCTCGACTGTTTGGAATTTGATTCTTTCTTCTCGTTCACTCGACTACGACTATGCATTAAACTTCGTACTCGCATCCAACATTCGTCCAATTTCATTTATCGCTGATGCTATGCTGAAGCAGCATTGAAAATATGAGGGACGAAAGTGCGATCAAAAAGTTTATGGATCTGAGCGGAGCGTGTGAGTTGGCGAAGTAAGACAAGGTTGCTGAAACTTGGATTCCCAAAGGTTCACCCGACGCTCTTCTACAGTTTCTTTCGCAGCATCCAACTGTGCCAGTCCGGCTGTCGCTTGATGCCGACCGTATATCCGTGAACATCGCTAGATCGCTCGGTGTAAAACCATACAAGGGATATCCGCACGTGGTACATGGCAACAGCACACGGAGCATCGGCAACCGGAATTACTTGGCAAGAGATAACGAGAGAACGATCGTTGATCTAACGACGTTCAACGTTCGAATGCATGCACGCACGCGACATCAGCCGCGCTCAATGTGTCCGAGTTCAAACCATTGCACTAATGATCGCATTCTCCTCCGACAACGGAGCCATGCATAAGTGGTGAAATAATCCTGCGCCAGGTTATTGGCCCGCTAATCAGACTGAACTATGGCTCCTTTGTGACGTATCCAACAGAATCAAAATGGATGGCATTGATATCATTACCTTGATTGTTCTACTCTTGTGAATAATGGCTTACTTTGGTTATTCATTTGTCTCGGCAATCAGCTTGAATCAAACACCATCTGTAAGAGGCTTGATCCTTTGCATCCGAGGCATTTTGGTTGTTCGATTTGGAAGTTTATTTCTTTGTGCTTCTTCGATGGGGATTTTTAGTTTCAATGGAAATGTCAACGTTCGTAGACATGTGAAAAATGACAATTGGAAAAAGATTGCGAGTATTTCTGTATACGGGAGTGTCGGTAGAGCTGTGTACGGATTTCCCGTAGATGCTTGAAGTCATCGACACATTCAACGTACTTTGTGGTGTCGTGTCAAATGTCTATGGTCCGTAAAAATCAGTTGGCAGTGTAAAGCTTCATGAAACTTGAGGGCGTTTTTCCGGTCTAAATGGTATTTAGAACCAAGATTCAAAATTATAAACCCGCTCATTGCCTCTTCGTCAATCCATTCCAATCTCTCGAGAATGAGCGAGCGAGAATTGTACATCCACGTTCATCGGGGAGCAAGTGAAATCAAAGGACGCGAAATCAACGGGAAATCTCCTAATTGGCGCACTTTTTGTAAGCATGTATCGTACTTATCATCTTAACGATGATTACTAAGTGATCTTTTTGATCCCAGCGTACTGGTAGCTGAGGAGTCCAGAGTTTCAATTTTTTTCAATAGCTCGGATCGAATTAATCTGTTGGACTTGCAGTTAAAAAATCAAAAACCCGTGCCTTCCGCAGTTTAATTTCAGCTATCAAGAGTCTCGAACCGCAAACGAGGCTTAGACTTAACTAGAATTTGTGTTTCAATCATCAAGATAAATGTAAAGCTCCAATGTGTACATGTACGCGGATCGCTCCTTTGTCCGTCTGCTCGGTACATAGCTGTAATAACAGGATTAGAGGAACGACAGCATAATGGTTATCTCGATATAGTGATAGTTGTTTCTATGGGATACACGCTCTACGGAGGTTCGCGATCATGGTCACACCTGGAGGTTCGTATGTCGTTTACTTGGGTCATTTTGAGCAGCGGCGTGTTGCTCGAGGGTCTAAAAACTGGTTTTTCATAGCTTCGTCCGCCGTCCGATCTCGGACCCCGCGGAATTGCCGAGGCAAGGCTCACTCGATTACTCCGTACATATAAACATCAGGATGGAAGCCTGACGAGTGGCAACTCGGAGGGGATTGTGAAATTCTTCGCGAAACGAGAAAATAAGTAGCAACATCTGTTCGCGTTAAATTCATTTCTCGTATAATCTCAAGCTTCCGCATCGGTTCTTTTGCAGCAACAAATCTTAACAGTCCAATGTATAAATCAGCATCGTAATTGAACGGTGTTTGGATTTAAAATACGAGTAAAAATATTGATAGAAATTATGATAAAATGTCAAAACCGGTAATGTTTGAATAGCCATAACTTCCATTATTACTATAAGTTCATTCTTAATTTATGACTAAAATGATAGTTTATCAAAAAATCAGTTTTGTTAAGCAAATATTACACGCGTAACGGCACACAATGAAGTCACGATTTGTTTTCTATATTCGCTTATCCGTATAAGTGCATGACTATTACAAAAATAAAAATACGAACAGAATATGAAGGAACATCACTTAAGTGTCCGCCTTCGATGTAGTTGAAACTCATATATGTGATAAAGCATTGAAAACTATTTGACGCGTATTTTCTTTATGAGTGGAAAAACGGTTTTCAGGGGGGAAACCACCCCTCAAAGAAAGTTGTGAGAAGGGGTGACTTCGCAATTTAATTCACAAGCAGTCCACTGATCTGAATTGAACAAAAACCAAAATTCTTCTAATGATAAGGGATGAAAAATTCACTATAGTGGTATTGAAGGAAAATGAAATTAAAGGGCGCCTTCTCCAAGGGGTGGTTTTTCCCCTTAGACCGTTTTTCCGCCGAAAAAAATACGTGTCTAATAGTTTTCAATGCTTTATCACGTACATAAGTTTCAATATAATCGAAGGCGGGCACTTAAGTGATGTTCCTTGTAAGCCCTCCATTGGGTGCATTGACCTATATTATTTAATATAGGTCAATATAATTGAATTGACAATATTCAATAATATAATTGAATTGACAATATAGGGAATTGGGTACATTGACCTATATTATTTAATATAAGTCAATGTACCCAATGGAGGGCTTTCAAGGAATACAATTTTGTATTCCGTTAGTGGCGAGCTCGAGACACGTAGAGGATAAAGATGGATATTGAAGTTTGGATTAATCTAGAATATATCCACATCCCATGACCGCGAAAGCCCGAAATAGCAACCCTGACAAAGTTATTCCACGCACCCGGTTATTTTTCGTTAGTTCGACCGATCCCTTTATTTACGTCGCCCACAACGCGAGAGAATAAGATAAACATTCGACTAAAATACGAGAGGGAAGAAAACGTTCGAGACGAAATCAAGGAAACGATAAAGAAAATAGATGAAACGATATACCTCGTTTCCGGTCTATTTCCTTGGGAGAATATTGACATGCCGCGTTCGTGACGAGGATGGGGATGAAAAAAGGACCTAGATTGGGGCATAAGCTCGAGAACCCTGCACGTTTGTGTTGGTCGAGGGGATCACGACGTGTCCCAGTGGGATGGCAAAGAGACGAAAAGCCCATTGATCGACGAACGATTACATCCATTTAACATCCCCATACTACGTACTACAGGTAGAGTAGAATCGGAGATCCGTGGAGAGCCGCGTGTCTGCTCCCGGTGATCTCTTCGAAAACACGTAATCTCATCCCAAAAACACGGTTTCTCCGCCTGGTCGATTTTAACACTTCGTTGAAATCAGACTTGTACTCGCTATCGAGGACTGACAGAAAAAGGACCTCTCGGACAATGTTTCCGAGTATGTATACACCGAATGCTCGATTACACGTTAACTCCCCGAGCCACTTGGCCATAAATACTCCCATTTCCTCTGTCAACGAGCCTATTCTATTCTTACGAAAACCCACGCTAAATATATGTCCAAAGAAAGCCTAGGGCAAAGCCTCGGTCATTTTCTTACGTTCGAAATTATGACTCAAACATTTATGACTTAAACATCAAGAACACCATACGAAAGTAATCTACATCATGTAGGATATATTAACGTAAATCAGTACAAACGTACAATAAAACATAGCAAACTTAAATAAAAACAACTACTTCTAACTTTCACTTAATTTTAGAATTTAACCTCTCTAGAATGCGGGCAATGACCAATATGTTTTTTTTGGCAATGCAAATATGACAGTGTAGTATAAATCTGCTGTATTAATTACTACGCATACCTCATGAGGCCACCCTAGACATTTATTGCATTGGATAATTACTTGCGGACTTTTAACAATAGCCTTTTTAAATATCAATCATCCGGTGCTTGTCTTCCGCCAAATTTAATATTCACTGTCATACTTTGGACCAGAACAGACATTAAGACACAACAGAACCGGTTTAGTGGGGCGCAAGCACGTACGGGGAGAATAAAATACTGATAGAAAACCAACGGGAAAAGTGCTTTTCTACGGCACTTTTTTTTCGCGATAAGGGACGTTACTTTCTTGACCACAATTGTTGACCATCTTTCTGATATCCACTCTCCTATACCCAATAAAGATACGCAAGTCTGAAAAGTATGTTGGGCACGACGTTGAAGTTCGCATCGTTGGAATACGACGAAGATGACTTCTTTATTACTCAATTTTTTGGCTAATTTAGCCATTGAAACTCACTTAAGGGGTTACCACCACTTGCGATTTTGAAAAATTCGATTTTTTTTATTGCATTTTTTTGAAGTATAAGTATCTGAGAATATGTTCTGAAAATTTCAAGTCGATCCGAACAAAATTGACTGAGATATGAGCGTTGAAAGAGAAGAATCCGCGTTGAAAGAGAAACTTTAAACGCGTTTTTCTCAAAATGGCATTTCTGAAGTCGGTGACCAAGATTACTCGAACACTAATGAACCGATCTTCTTGAAATTTTGCAGGCTTATTTAATACATAAAAATGTAGTCTTTAATCGTTCGATTTTTTTTTCGAAAAAAATGGCCGTTTTATAGCCAAAAAACGGCCGTTTTTTTTCGTTAAAATCGAACCATTAACTTTGACTGTCCGCCATTTTGTGAAAAATGAATATTTTTTAAAATCCTTCGATTAAAGACTCGTTTATACTTATATTTAACTAAATCCATCCGCATTTTTTTTTCAGATGATCCACTTCGCCGCAATGTTGGTCACCGCAAACTGTGTATATAAAAACATTATTTCATTGACGGCCATTTGCCACTAAACAATGTAATATTTTTCAATAAAAAAATTACTGAAAGTTCTTCAAGATGTGTTCTTTATGATGATATATTGATCGATTAAAAGAGTTTTGTAGTTTTCTTTTAAAAAAATCATGAACAGGCCTTTTTTGCGCTACAAGTGGGGGTAACGCCTTAAAATAATTAAATAAAAAATGAAAAAAATATCGTTGCGTTGGAACGATGCAAATTTCAACGTCACATATTGGATATAGCGACGCTCCAACGTATCGAGATTCCCAGCCGAATAGTTCTGATTAGTTGATAAACCCTCAATCGGCCTTTCGATAAATGAAAAGTAAACGTACATTGCAGGCCGAAAAATACGGGCGAATCAATGAGGCGGAGGGAGACAACGGTAAAAGGTTTTACCTATGCGCGAGCGGAGCCTCGAGGACATTCCGCAAAATGCGCCTGAACGTCCCGATTGAACATTCGATCCATAACCGTACAATTTCCTTCACTGCACCGCAACGGATTTCATCCGACCAAACTCCACTGATTTAACTCCATTGCATACACATCTGTGTATACCACGATCGGTTATATATGTAGAGAGGAGGAGAGAGGGTTCTGATCATTTTCACAATATGTCGCTACACACATACGTTTACTATAGAACTGTCTGGCCCTTACGAACAGCCAGCTCTGTGGCATGATCCGTCTCAGTCGCATTCGACCGGTGATTACCATTTCGAAACGCTCAATCAAGACGCGCGGGGGAAAGAGAGAGAGAGAGAGAGAGAGAGAGAGAGAGAGAGAGAGAGAGAGAGAGAGAGAGAGAGAGAGAGAATCACCACCGAAAGCTATTACTACGCAGAATTCAACACGCGGTGATCGATCCTGATAGCAATTCATCTCAAAGCATTGCCATACATGTGCGCTTCATTAAACCGATTGATGAAACCGCCGACCATATACCCAGAGAGATATAGACAATACAACTAGGTGGGTGTTAATTAATGTGGTTTCCATCCTGCATGGCGTATTGCTTACACGTGAAGCCCTCATTCACAAAAGGTACATCATTTTTACACTTCCAGTGCACTTTGGGACGGAATTTATCGACGTACGATGATAAGCGACGATCTTTCCTTGGATTGTCGCTGTGATATTTTTTCATACAGTTTTCGTTTTATTCCAAAGCACCTATTGCAATGTGAACATTTTACGCTGGATGATTAGGATCACAGATCTGTAGGGAAGTACCAACAACGACTACGCGCCTTTAAGTGGCTCAACAAGGTTCACATGTTCTAAAAACCTTGAATTATGGTGAATAATTCTGAGTCCTTTGGCTTGCTTCAATGTTAAGTTAGGTGGAGGTCCTATTACACTAATGCAGTTTCATTGATGGATGGTGGGTATTTGATCAGGATCATTGGAGGAGTTCGGATTTTGAAACAGTTGAAGTTCATTGACGTGAGCAGCGCTTGCTTGCTAATTTGCAGATATCATGCTAATTTTTTCTTCGCGTCACTGGGGTATCACGCAAGGATTGAGCAAAAAACATTGTGGAGATTAAGGATGTGCACGTTGCCTCCTTGCCGTTTTATTTCCCTCGCGATGCTTTCTCGCCTAGAAAGTTACCATCGGCTTTTGCCAATGGTACCTTCATTTTCATGATCCTACAGGGAATATTTCGAGGTCGAATTGAGAGGATGAGTACGCAAGAATTCGTAATTTATCAAATACTTGTTTGTAATTATAGAGGATGTATGGCCTAGACAATGCTACCATGATGCTAACAATTCGATGCATTATTATTCCATTTGTTCCAACCTGCATGCAAAACTCAGGATTGATCCACTAACCCAGTGAACATTTTTTATTCTTCAACGGGTCACTCACTTTGCAGTAGTTTCGGGTTACTTTTCATTAAAAAAAAGCATTTTCCATTTCCGTCTTTAGTTATCAATAGAGATACGGCTCTGCGTCAGAAGAACTTGAGTTCGTCTGCTCTTTATAAATGTCAGAGTAAAAAAAGGCATTAAATTTTTCATTAGCCAAAGATTTGTTTCATCCTTCCAGAGCACATAAGGGCAAAGTAAAGCCACGCGAAAGAGCAACAGTTAATCTTCCAGGGTGGTTCAGCAGCGGGAATTTAAAGTTCTACGTTCCTTCGAGCTTTTGCATTCCTGGCTCAACCCTCTTGTAGGAAAAATCCAGGCTCTTTGGGTCTTCCCTGGAATCCTGATCTCTTATACGTTACACTCGTTTGCCTGCTGGTATACGTATATGGTGTAAGCTTGCTCGGGGTCGCCCAAAGGATTAGGCTAAGCCTCGCCCGATCGTCCTTGAGACGACCTCGCACAAAAAACATCATCCAACCTTCTCACCAAAGGTTTCCCAACGTGCTGCTTCTTCCACGATTTATATATATACACATACAGGATCAAGGCGAAGATACGTCTGAATGTATACACGCCCACATGCATATATATATAAGCTCCGAATGGCAGCTTTTCTTTGCCCCCGGTCTGGCAATAGAGAGAATCAAAATTGAGTGCTTTTTATGCTTTTCAACGAATTCCCTTTCACAAAACCTCGCAATTGTCACGTCGAACTTGCTGAGAATTTTAAGGACAAAAGTGCTTAAAATTCTCATACTTCGAATGCAATTCGTGACGCATGGCTCGTATTCTTTACTGCCCAGATTTCCTCATTGCTGTACACCTGTCTGAATCCTCCAAGTTATGAATGGTATTTTGCAAAGAAAGTATTTTTGTTGGGTCATGACTGACTACGGGTATGATTGGTGTACCTGAAGTCGCTACGGTTTTTATTTACAACTCTTAAAAGTAAAATCGATGGTCAGACACTGAACGGATTGTATTGATAATCAAATAAAATCATGGAGGCTCTCTGAGAATGCCGATTTCCCTCTATAATGATCATCCCTCATTGAATACCTGTCCCATTAGTTATATTGCATACTAGAATGAAAAAATACAGGCAAACAAGTTTCACAAAGGACTTTGATTACAATGATGCCTTTTTAGATTGTCGTGTTGTTTATCGTCCTGAAGGGATTCACGTAGTTGGAAGGCATACATATCGTGCAAAAAGTTCGAGAATGATGTTTCCTTCGAGCCTGGTAATCGTCGTTCCTCGTGGCCGACCTACGAGGTGGGAACGAGGGACGAGCAAAAAACTGGCCTTACAAAAACTCCTCGTGTTCTTAGTTTAGCGGCCGAATCCTGGCTCCAGGAGCAGAACGAGGCTATTTACGTGTACACTTGTACACACACACAAACACGCCTTTGTATGTGTGCATAGAATGTAGCCTTGCGCAATAGAAAAAGTATCAAGCTAGTTAGGTGAAGAGAACAAGGTACGTCGAACTTTCGCGATGGGATTTCGAAGCTCGCCGTTTCTCCAATGTACTTCCGGCAGGACTAATGGACGTCTCTCGGAGGGAGCTTCTTTTGCCTCGGCTTTTGCCGCATGCGTCACAAGGAGATTTTTCCGACCGCACGGCAAATGGGGAGACCGTTTTTTCCGCTCGTCATACCAGAAAGTAAAAAACCAATATGAGCCCTACTGTGACGCTAATTAGGCAGGATAAGCGGACAAAAAGAAAGTCGTTAGCGCACTATCCTTCGCCTCATCTCATCGCCCTTCCCATTACATTGCATTTTTTCGCACTCGTTTTTGCCGTTTCCTTTTGCATCGTTGCAAAAAATGAAGGAGAATCTGGTCAATTTGGATGATGTATCTAGGCTTTTGCGGGAAACAAAATGTATCGTAATCGACGTCGTTTTACGACGAACTTTATCGTCGATTTTAAATGGATGCTTAAGGGGTTGTGCCTAGTTGGTAAAGTCGAAAAATCACTGTTCTCAATACCAACATATTTTGACGGTATGTCATCTTATAAATTTGCCTTAAAAAATTGTAGGTGATCGGATCAAAATTGACAGATTTATAGGCTGTTATGTTGAATCGAGGCGGAACGCTCGGAGCCTTGTTGGAAACTCCGCCTTCTTCTCGAAAGTACGCGTTCAAAGTCGGTGAGCGAAATAACTAAAAATTTACTGGATCGATCGTTTTCTTTTTTGGGGGCTTTTTATAGATGTTTTCGTTTTTGGGGCTTTTTCTAGATGAAAACATATGGTAATGAACGAAGGCTTTTTTTCCGATGCATACTTTCGATTTGATGAACGAAAAATGCTCATTTTTCGCAAAAATCACGACACACGCGCAATTAAAAAAAAAATATTTTCCGGAAATTTTTTCGAATAATCATAGGATAAACTAATATACTAACGACATCTGTTTGATTTCGTTAATTCGAAGTAAATCGATTATAATTAAATATTTTTACACACAAAATTACAGAGCTTTCTTCAGATGATGATATCTCAAATACCTATTTTTTGTGGAAATGTATCATCACAGTTTTCTAAAAAAAAATCCCAAAAATGAGCTGTTTTCGGCTGTTAAATTTAGGTATAACCTATTAAGGTGTCTTCTCACTTCAGACGATTTTTTTTATATGTTCATATTATAGATATTGATATGAAAGTTGTTACATTTAATAAATACAGTTTCGAAATACATTTAAAATTTTTTTGTTGTTTACGAAAGTCACTACTTATAGACGAAAATGATAGTTAAGAAAATCTCCTAAAAAATTGTAGGTCTGTGCTGTTGATGAAATCTCGGAGATGGATCATCCGAAACAAAAAATCAAACGGTTTTAGATTCAGTATGTTAATAATACAAAAAAATAACAAAATGGCAAACATTTTGCGAAAAAAACAAAAAAAAAACGTTTTTTCACCGTTTTTGGCAAAAAAAGTAAATATCCAAATTTAAAATATCCTTTATATGCGCTATAGCTATAGTTGTAAAGAATATGTGGTTGGAATTTCATAAGGATGGAACACGCCGTCGAAAAACGTTGTTTCGAGAAAAACGCGTTTAAAGTTTGTTTACGTTTCATAAATACATGCAACATTCTTTAAACGTATTTCAAAAGTGTATTTGTTAAGAGTAACGACTTTTATATCAATATCTATAATATAAACCTATTTAAAAAAATCATGAACATAGTCTTTTTTAGCGTCTAAAGTGAGAAGACCCCTTAAGTGATCCATTCGGATGTTCACCCCATTCGAGTCGACCTTCGGCTGACTGGAAGTGATCGAACCGAGACAAATCAATCGCGATTCAATGTTGTTTCAATCGAAAATTCTTCTGCAATATTATCAATGTTGGGTCACGAGAAAAAAGGTTAAGGGGCTATACCAGTGTGACGCTTTCAAAAAATCGATTTTTTTGCCTTTTTCGACAGTTTATACTTTCAAGAATATCCTGTGAAAATTTCGAGGCCGTATCTCAAATCATTTCATTTGGCAAAAATTGATACTTCAATCTTTAAACGCGTTTTTTTCGAAATGAGATTTTTCAAATTTGTTTCTGATTTCTCATAGACCAATTATCCGATTGACTTGAAATTTGAACTGAGTACTCTTGAATATATTTACTCTACAATGACGTAGGATATTTTTGATTGGACGAAAATCGACGATTTGGAATTGGAAAAAAACGACCATTTTATAGGCAAGAAAACAGACTTTTTTTTCATACCTACGTTATTTTGTTAGATTTTTATATTTTTCGCAAATCCTACGTCAGTGTACTGGAAATACCTTCCAGTTTAACGACATTTTTTCCTTTGTCGGTTTCAGCTACTCAATCGGCCGGAATCATGTCTGCAGTGGAGGAACTTTTTTTTAGCGCCTCTGAAGGCAGCGCATAAGTCGCTTGGATCTCAATATTTTTCTATAAAAAAACTATGTAATATAGGTCAAATATAGTCAAATATATTCTTAATTTTCCGAAACATTTAATTGAGTACTTTGCTTCCAAAAAATTCCCGAAAATCACCTAAATTTTCAGCGTTAACACTGGTATAGCCCCTTAATCTCGAGAGAAAAGTTTGTTCGCACCTGGAAATGTGTAGTCGCATATTTGGGAGTTCCCGAACACATTATAAATCGTACAATATTTAAATCTCAGTTTAAGTTTCTCTCTCGTGCAGAAGAGATTTCTATATCTTATGGAGAACTTTGCTTCATTCTCGAGTGCTCAAAGTACCGAAGGCCTGGGATAACGGTTGAAACGAGTACGTTTTCACGGTTCCCTTTCAACCTCTAGCTGCAGCTCAAAACTCACCCCCATCTCCGTTCGAATGTTTATACTAACACAAGCCCTCTGCTGATGCTGGCTCAACAAAACTATGGGTACTGCACATAACCTCTACAGTACACTGTTCTGAGATACCGAACTTTGGAAAGTTCTCCGCTAGTCTTGCTCCTCGCCGAGACTCCGTTCTCCCTTCGTTTCGCGAGTTTTAGTGCGCCGGATAGATTTGGAGAAAATCAAACGGGAGCAGAGAAACGCGTGACGCAAGTCTTTTATGTTTGGCACTCGAAGAATCCTGCGGATACGGCGATTTCGTCTTCGTATACGAATAAACTTTCGGGTATCTCAGCATGTCTGGCTTTCTGCATTGTTCACTGTGCATTCAACTATATATAAGTGCCCCTTTTCCGTCAACTCGGAATTCTAGTATTGAATCCAACCGAGCCAGCCTGGATGAACAATGGGTCCTTTGTTAAGTTCAAGTATAAACGTCTACTTGATCGAAATGAAATGTAGTGTTCAAAGTGTGAGAAACGAACGTATCGTTCCACATTTTGATCAAGGGTTCAGTGTAACGAAGCATAATTAATATTGCTTCTTGGCTGCAACAAGTCAAACAAGTGCGTACGTTATAAGGAATCTCTTGATTCACGTAGTTAACTTACCAATATTATAAAATTGAAGTTTCCGTCTATATTTTAGTTCCTCCAGCCTGAAATCATGCTGGTAGAGGCAACATTCAATCCTGCGGGGATATCAATACATTTAGGAAGTTTAGTCCGTCTGTCCATTTAATCGAAGTTTGCGAGAAAACAGCTGAAGCTCTCCCTGAAGCCTTGGCTTATGAAAATAAATGCTTCCAGAACTGCCATGCACTTTGTGCCATCTGGATTCGTCCGATAGAACCTGAGAAAATGTGATCTTACTTTTAAAGGCCATGTATAACCTTCAAGTTAAAAAAGCAGATCCATTTTTAATATTTTTTTTCGTCTCAGGTATTGGGATGATATGGTCGATCTTCCGCACACAGTCTATACATGGTCTTGACTTGTCCCCGTTTTTTTATTGCAAAATATATATAAACAACGCAATTATTGGCATTTAAGGGGAGATATACACATAGATATATGGTCGAAAAAATCGATTTAGAAGCTATGCACATTCCGTCGATCGTTGAAGACCTACACTATGGGCCTGGTATTGATGATTCCATGTAAGTTGACAAACTTCATGATTTATTCATTCCCAAATTTTCAAACGCGTTTTTCTCAAAACCACGTTTTTCAAATCGGTACCCAAAATTTCTCGAAAACCAATTAACCGATTGCCTTGAGGTTTTTCGTGGTTATTCTATACACCATTATCTAGTACTTGTCATAGGATTTTCTTTCCGTTACGTAATTTTTGTTTTATAGGCAAAATAATAACTAATTTTTGGCCCAAAAATCACTATTTATGTTCAAACGTCCGCCATTTTGTCATAAATCGATATTTTCAAAATCGGCTATGACAAGTACTAGATTATCGTATCTAATTTAATAATCTTTTCGGTTTTTTTTTCAGATGATTTTTGAAGGAACGCCAGTGGGTACCGTGTATGCAGATTTTTTTACGACGCTCCAAGGATCATACAATATCCTTGTATATTTTTGATATTTTTAAATAAAGAAAAATAAGCATATTTTTGAATGTATATACTTTTAGATAATTAGAGCCCCAATCCGAAATTTCAAATAGTTTTCCTTGAAAAAAATCACAAAATTGACCTTTTTCCGGCTCCTAGGTGTATATCTCCCCTTAATCAAAGCTCCATTAAAAAGGGAAGAAATGATGAGTGAGAGGTAATGCGATTAATTTCCGTCCCTTATATCTCCATTACTAATGGAGCTAGTAAACAAATTAAACATCTTTTATTTAAAATTTCTATCTATGAAACGCACTCTTTCGTCCTAAATATTAATTGCCTTGGTGTATGGACTACTTGCTTGAGATAAAATCACAATTATTTTTCGTACCTTCAATCCGCGATTCCTGCACCGTATAGCAAACAAACAGCCTGGTTGGACAAAGTCATATCAATGCCCTTAGAAACCATGAAATGCACCGCGCAGCGCTAGAGCCGTGACGTAACGTGACGTTCTGACCTGCTCCACTACAATCGTTAAAACTCGGTAAATTTTTGGAATTTTTACAAAATCTTTGAACCAAATTAAAGTTAAGACTCTACGCAATAAGAAAGTAAAATAAACTAAAAATCGATTTTTTAAATTCCAAGGTTATGCATACCGCTTAAAGTGCAGTGACGCGTCTGAGTCACAAGGAATATCATTTAAGTGCCTCCGATTTCGTTGAAACTCATATATGTGATGAAACATTGAAAATGATCAGACACGGATTTTTTTATCCGTGGTGAACGGTTTCAAGGGGGGGTCCCCCCTCAAAGAAAGGCGTGTTACACCTTATTTTTTTTTCAATACTTCGGTCGTGCATTTTTCATCGCTTTGCATTAGAAGAATTTTGGTTTTTGTTTTCTTCAGATCGGTGGACTGCTTGTGGGTGAAACTGCAAAATCACCCCTCGACACCCCTTTCTTTCAGGGGTGGTTTCCACCCTTAAAACTGTTTTTGCGGGAAAAAAAATACGTGTCTAATAGTTTTCAATGCTTTATCACATATATGAATTTCAACAAGATCGAACGCGGACACTCAAATGATGTTCTATGTCAGTTTTGTGTTTCTCTATCGGTGGTATGATTATGAGTATGTATCAAGGTATATGAGAAACGTTTTTTTTTTCACTGTATAGAAAGCGTCTTCTTTTCAAATATATATGAAATGTATTTTTTATAATAATCCTAGCATATGAGCCCCAATAAGACACGACCCCAAAATCCATTCCCGACAAACGGAAAATCCGAAGTTCCGAAAAACGTACATGAAGAATGACATTGCGAGTAATAATAGTAAACCGAATAAAACACCCTGTAAATAAATTGAACGAATAAAGGAAATGATCCAATGTTTTTGCTGTTCGTTTCAAATTCAAAATTATTAATAAAAATATTACAATATGTTTGTCCTCAGTTTCCCCGGTGGCGATATGATTTTTTTTCATTGCAACGAAAGGACCCGGAAAAGTCTACGTCGCATATTCGAATAGAGAAAAAAAAGGGAAGGAAAGAAAATAGTGTCGAGAAGGGGCAAAGTTTTCAACAAACTTCTCGTCCCAGTTGGCGCCGTGGTGGAGCACATGGAAGACAGGGGAACGAGAGCCAGATCTTTCGAGTCTCAAAGCCATGGTACAACGGCCAAGTTCTCGTACACGTAACTGATTGCGTGAACGATACTGTAAAACATTCCAGAACAGTATGAACCTTATCTTCCTTGAGTACTCAGATGAGATTAAGGATTATCCAACCACTGTTTCACTTGTGGTTTTCTGTAATTTTATGCCTAACAATATAACTTTTATTAATAGTATAATTGTACAATCATCAATTATTATATTTTATTCCATTTTTTTTCAAGCTTACAATAAAATAGACGTCGATCGATCCAAACCTTCAGAAATGTATCACAGTAGATTCTCATTTCGATCAAAATCTCTCAGTCTCAAAATGGCGAATAAATATGTATTAAAAAAGATCAAAAAACGGTGATATCACAGTTACGAATAATAGACAGGTAAAATAAATTATAATAGTACTAGTGATAATCGTACTAGCCAAAGCCTACCATACGACTCACCAATGTCAACGAGATTCGGTAATTCGTGAATTGATTTAATCGACGACCTTTAGATACATTTATAATAAACAATTCTTCAATTGTCGTCGAATTTGCCATTCCTCTTATTTATGAAATAGTCTCGTAATTTATTTAAAAAATCACGAGATAATCTTGTGTGGCGATTTTGAACCTTGTACATAAGATTGAGGCACTGCAACTTTTTTTCTCCATATTCGAAACCTCTAATGACCACTGTGCCAAGGCATGCTGGGCATGCGCTAAGGACCCATTTCTCCCTGGCTCTTTTTCTGTGTGTGACCACTGACTCGAGTGCCATGCCTAATGAGATCCTACTGAGCTTTCAGGCCCTCGTTAAAGCTCATCCCATTCAATCTTCTTATCCGAATGACTATTCAATGCGGCGATAGATAGGATGCTCCAGTTTCCGTTTCAAGACTATTCACCTCTTGACGAATATATATATATATATATATATATATATATATATATATATATATATATATATATATATACATATATATACACATACAAATGACATGTACGATATCGCCAATTGAGTGATGTATAGTTGACGTCACGGAATTGATTTTTTCCCGCTGTAAATGCGAATAAAAATTTTCCCTCTTCGTAGCCGGTCGAAAGGAGATATCTTTCAACAATAGGTGTGAAAAAGTCTGTTTTCTGTAAAAATACGAATTTGGAAATATTTTGGGCAAAAATAAAAATGACGAGGACGATCGGTGAATGAATGAATTCTACCACGTGTGTCAAAGAGAAAAAAAATACCCCGCAGTCCTTCGTACCTCGTGCACGTCAATCTCAACCCCTTTTTCACGCACCGAGGGGCAAAAAAAATAAACTATCCCCAGACCTCGATCTGGCGAGAGGATTTTTTTACTTCACATTTCCGTACTTATTCTTTCATCGATGTACACACACGCACACGCACGCACGCACGCACGCACACACACACACACACACACACACACACACACACACACACACACACACACACACACACACACACACACACACACACACACACACACACACACACGCACGCACACACACATACAAAAACTTCGGACACACACACACACACACACACTTTCATGTGTATGTATACATGCGTACACACAGACAAAATATACACGTAGCTCTAGTACTCTTCCGACGTCTGTGTGTGTTCTTTCACGAACAGTACTACCCGCGAGTTTGAAGAGGGTGACAAGGGTGGCGACGTGCGAATATAGAAAAATACCAGTGTAGAAACGTAAACGAAAAAAAAAACTACGAGAGCTGTCTCGAACTCCCGGTCGGTTCTATATATCCGGAACTCGATTTATTCGCGCCATATCCACGTCGCGGATGGAAATACCGACATAAATTCACGTATGCAAAAAAGAGAAACTTTATTCTCTGACAAACACGGTGGAGTCGAGTGACGATCGGAAGCAAACTTCTCGATCGATGCGGAAGTTTTATAACGAAGGGTTTTCCAAAAGGGGGCGTACACAAATTACGTAACGCCAAGTTCCTCAATCCCCCGCCCCCACTTCTATTCCGTTACGTAACGGGTGCTTTGTCGTAAAAAATCTTCATTTTTTTTTCATAGACATAACTAATTATGAAAGGATCGGGTTTATAGTCAGTTTGTTAAGTATATATTTAAGTTTGGACTTTTTTTTCTATTTTTTTGTATTCAAGGAGGTCTTTTTTTTATTTCAGTTTTTTTTACAAAATGCCGGCGGTTTGGACATTTTTTTCTATTATTTTGTATTCAAGCTGTCCTCAAAAATAGTAATTATCAAAATTTAAAAAATCGGCTACGTACAACCTTATTCACTGCGATTACAAAAATGTCCAAAAAAACCTGCACATGTTTTTGCAAAAATAATTCACGAGAAATTCTCTTTTTCCCGATTTTTTTATTAAGTAATAAAGCGATTCTTTGTTTGAAAAATGAAGCGATTTTTTTGTTGTGAAAGGACAAGCGAGAGGATGACAATATTATCATCCTCTTGCTTGTCCTCCCACCAAGTTTTATTGAAAATTATATTCAAGGATGTTATTAGTCATATCTTCTAGTGAACAAAAAAATTTTAAGACGCTCTGAGGCACGCACTATAACACGCAAGTTTGAATTTAGATTTTTTTTAAATTCTATTCATTTACATGAGAATAGCTAGAGAAATACGTACGGGACTTTGAAAATATTATTTTTTGTGTAATTGACAAACATGTAAAGTCAAAACTCAATTTTCGACAGAAAAAAAGGACAATCATAAGTTAATAAATAATGGTTCAATCAGCTCATGAAAATCCCGTGCGTATTCCTTTTCGGAATGTAATTTTAAAGATGTGCTCAAAATTTGGAGTGAATAGAATAAAAATTGTTGGAGTTATGCTGCGTTTCCTTTTGAAAATTTGTGTTCCGAGAAAAACGGTCGACGTCTCCCGTACGGGCCAGCCGCTGCCACCGCAGACCCACCCGGGCCTCCGGGGCTTTTTACAGGTACCAAAAAAATTTTCCTTTATTCTAGATGGTTCAAAGCATCTCTTAAGGAGTTTCGATACCAACATCGAAATGGTTGTAGACGATTGAAATTCATATCACCGAGAGATTAATTTTGGATGCATTAACTGTCCACAAAAGAATCCGTTTCACCACATAGTTTCGGAGATTTTTAAGGTTCAAGTTGAGTTTTGTTCGAGTATTATTAATGAACCAAGTGGAGAAACCGCTGAATTTTGTAACACGACATTCCTCACATTAATCGCAGTTTGTTCATTTTTTGTCATTTAATTCGATGCATTATTTAAACCCCTACGGCCCTATAACTAGTATTTACGAAATGCCACGTGCCATGACGGTTCAACGTGAACCTTCATCCATTTGGTAATACACGTGGCACTTCGTAAACACTAGTTATAGGGCTGTAGAGGTTAAATAATGCTTCTATTTAAATGAAGAAATATGAACAAACTGCGATTAGTGTCAGGAATGTCGTGTTAAAAAATTAAGCGGTTTCCCCACTTGGTTCATTAATAATACTCGAACAAAACTCAACGTGAACCTTAAAAATCTCCTAAACTATGTGGTGAAACGGATTCTTTTTTGGACAGTTAAAGTATCCTAAATTAATCTCCCGGTGATATGAATTTCAATCGTCTATAACCATTTCGATTTTGGTATCGAAACTCCTTAAGGCGAGATATACATTTAGACAGGAAAACAATAAGCAATATTGAGGGATTTTTTAAACTAAGAAATAATTATTCTACAATCATCAAACTTTAGGTATACTTTAATAGTATATTTGAGTATACGAAACAATTTTTTTAAATAAATTCATCATCAAAATGACGGATCTGTGGCAGAGTGTGACAGCAAGTTCGCCGCAGGAGTTGCGAATCGGCGTGCTGTCTAGCTTCCCGTAGATTTTGATTTGCAAAAAAGTTCAAACATTTTTTTAGTTAAAACATGTATAGTTTCTATGTGACGGTAATTAAAATGAAGAAAATGCAAATTTAAGAAAATAGCACGCATTTACAAAAAAAATCATCATTTCACGCAACATTTCTGGAAAATGTGGATTAAAAAGTCGTTTTTTTTTCCAATTTTTCAAAAACAATTCTTGTCAAGTAGAAGGTACCAATATTATCAATATTTATACCAAGTTTAAACTCAATCAGCTTAATAGTTTTTGAGTAACCCTGTACGCCAATTTCGATAATGCAGTTTTGAGAAAAACGCGTTTGAAGTTCACGCCGCTCCGAATCCGAGCGGTGAGGCACAGCGTTGACGGGCTGTGACGTTTAAAGTTTTTCGAATCGTTAAAAAAAAAAGAAATCGATTTTTTCATCATTGTAAATGTATATTCCGCCTTGAGCCAACAAAAAAAATCATTTTTTTTTAAATCCTACAGTATTGTTACCCCTTCATACCGTCGGCTCGTAATAGGTTATCGTGTACAATGCATCTTGGGTCGACTGCTTCAGCATTCGATGCATGGACTTTCCAAGCAATCTCCAATCCGCGTTATCAAGATCGTGCGAGATAACGTTACCATTCACCCTCATATTCTAGAGCCCATCAAAAAAATATATAGATTCCGTTTTCATTTTTTTTACTCGGGGGATTAATTTTGTGAAGTTTAATTTTGTGAAAAAGAGTGAAAATCTCTTCAGTGGAAAAATTGGTTCGCAATATACGTGATTAGCTAATGAAATTTCCGAAAAGATTCGACGAGGCTCGATTTGTTTTCTCACAAAACAATTGCATACTTGACTCGGATCTTGATAGCACCTTCCGTTGTTTCACCTCATTCGACGTTCACCTCCGCGCACTTTTCCTTCGAGATGTACCAACTATCCATACCCACTTTCCACCCAAGGCGTTCACCAGGGCAAAATATGTTACTGGATTTTCTCTCCTTTCCGCACGTACATACCCTCGTAACGATACACACAGATACGTATAATACACGAACCCACTAGAATATGCCGGTATCATGCATGCATGTACTCCTAACCCTCTTTCCCTTTCGACATCGAGGATGCTGTGTAACTGTTGGTACATGTGAAAACTACATATAGCTCGAACCCTTTTTCGCGTTTAAGTCGACTCTCGAACATCACCCACCAACGAGGATCGGCAACCATACAGTTTCCGTGTACTCTTGTGCATGCACCTACGAACACCTATATACGAGGCCTCTGTATTGTTTACCTTTCCCGCACCTCACGATATCTAAATATAGATTTACCCTTACCAAACAATGGCAGGAAAAGGAGACTCGGAAAATTAAAAAAAACCCGCGGGGGGGGCGGCTTTATTTTTCGGCATTGTTATTCTCATCAATGGGAGCTACCGCTTGTGCTTGCCGGAATGGAATAATCAGCAGTAATTTCGAACAATATGAAAAAAACTACCTAGAACTAATGAGGAATTTCTGGTATCCCTATTCGGGTTTATTATTGCCATTTTTCGGATTCTCCCAGAGAGATTCGCGCAGATATTCTTCGCTTCTATTTGTTCGTTAATATTTTGCAGGATTAATATTGCAGTATGTGATCTGAATTATCAAATGGGACCATTTTTATTTTGGATGAGGTTCCGACCCCCCCCCCCCCCTCCCCTGATCCAACTGGAATTTTGCGCAAACCTCCCTTTTAATATTTTGAGACAACCCTTCAAGGGATTTTTGGCGACACGCAATAGTTTTCGAGATACCGAATTTTTTAGTTTTTTTTAAAGGTTAAGGTTCCCATCCCTGCCCCTCCCGATCGAGCTTAAATTTGGCCCAAACCTTCCTTTCAATATCTTAAGACAACCCCTAAGGGGATTTTTAGCGACTCGCAATAGTTTTAGAGATATTGAATTTCAAAGTTTTTTTTTAACGCGCGCCGACTATATATACAGGGTCTCCCTCTTATCGCTGCCACCCGAAATAGCTCGGCAATTATCGACGTCACAAAAAAATGTTCCAGACAAAAGTTGTACGGTGTAAAGAGGGCCATTAAATGCGACCAATTTTTTTTCATTTCCGTGGAGGCGCTGACGCACAGTAAAGGTCACTTCCACTTTCTTGAATGGAATGGTACATTTTTTTCAACCATCTTGTGAAGCACCTCAAGCCGCATAAAAACATTAGGGGTCAAAGTCGTTCAAGGTCATTCAAAGTCACCTATAAAAATGAAATACAAATTTAAATATCTCGAATCACTACGAAATATTTGGTAGTGATCCGAGATATTCAGATTTGGAACATCGATACTGACCTTGAATGACATTGAACGACTTTGACCCCCTGATTTTTTTTATGCTGCTTGAGGTGCTCCACAAGGTGACTTCCACTGTGTGACAGCGCCTCGACCATAATAAAAAAAAAATGATCGCATTTGATGGCCCCCTTCTCAACGCACAACTGTTGTCTGGCACATTTTTTTGTGACGTCGATAATTACCGAGTTATTTCCGGTGGCAGGGATGAGAGGGACACCCTGTATACATAATTCCTCTCTCTCCACCCTCTCTACCCCCACACCCCTTTCATATGTGTGCTGCAATAAAGACAGATCATTAATTCAATCAAATAGAAACATGGTTGACTATACGAAAATTCTATTTAATTTAAATTTTGAAAAAATCAAATAGATCCATTTGGTGGAGTCAACTAAATTGTTTTTTTAACAGATGAAACCAAATAACAGATTTATTAGGATTTAATAAAATATTTAGCTATTAGATGATATTAAATAAATTTTGATTTGAATAAATAAATATATTCAAAATAAATAATTCTAGTAATGGAATGCAATAGAAACATTTGATTTCACGAAACATCTAGATAGTACAAATAAAAAAAAAACAAATACACGCGATCAGATAATATCAATAGAAATTTTCTGTCAGTGCAGGACTTTACGTACATGTATAGTGTTCAATGCCAGTGAAACTCCATGTAAAATTGGTTTTGGGTAGGTATGCGCGCTCCGACTGTATATAGTTGTACTATACATACGCGGCTTTGACAGCCGTGTTTTTGATCGTTTAACGACAGGCGAGTGACGAGTAGATACTGACAAATACAAAGAGGGACAAAATTTACTTTTTCGTGGTACAAGCCTGCATACACGTTGCAAGTGTAAGTGTCATGGCGTGGAGAGGCAGGGAGAGCATGAGAGATATCTGAATCATTTGCGTTTCAATCAATTTTTTCGTCACTGGTGAATTTCTAGCGAGATACATATGACAGTTCCTCGGCGCTACCGTATGCGCAAAATATCGAAAATAACGTCACTTTTTCCACAGAATCGAGACTGCTGTACAGCAAAAGAAAGGCACCTCTCGAAAGTATCGAAAATGTGTGAAAATATATTATGGCCTTAGGCCACAGTAACGGGTATAAAATCATGTGCGAATTGAACAAATTTTTTTCGTATGCAAAAGTGATCCACTCATAAAATTAATTACACATCTATTTAGTATGAATATCAAGCGGTTAGAAATTTTTTTTTTTCGATGTACAAAATGGCCGACTACTCGAAACTTCTCGAAACAGCTTTTTTCCAATTGGCGTGACAAATGGCTTCAACAATTTTCACTCGATTTACTTGAAATTTAAAAGTTATGTTCCTAATTGCATTTCGCAGAGAAGTACGTACGAAATTTCTTATTAATCGAAAACTTTTCATTTTATGAGCAGTTATAACGAAAATTTTCACTTAAAATTCATTTATTAAGTTCAAATACCTACAACTTTTGAATAAAACAATATTTTTTTAATTCCGTACGCACTTCTCTAGGTATTCTAATATAGATTGACGAGAATTTTTGTTTTTTTGTTCTAGGTCAACAATTGTGGATGCCAAATGTCACGCCGCGGAGCGCCGAAAAAAAAGATAACAAAAGGAACTATTAGTAGTCAGCCATTTTGTACATCGAAAAAAAAAAATATATATATATTTTCTAACAGCTTGATATTCATACTAAATAGATGTGTAATTAATTTTATGATTGAATCACTTTTTCATACGAAAAAAAAATTTGTTAAATTCGCACATGATTTTATACCCATTACCGTGGCCTAAGGCCTCAAACTAAAGTTTTCGTATCAGTTTCCCGTGTGAATTCCGTTGTTTATTCATTTTGATGATTGCAGCCGATAATCGCCGTGATGCAGTACGTTTTATCGGACGTACGGACACGGTGCGTTTTATTGAACATGAAAGATTAAATAGAAGCTCGTATAGATTTATCGAAACTGATAGAACGATACATTAATTTAACGTTACATCGACCCACTGAACTTGAAAAATAATGCGATTTATAATCCACGTACATAAATGTTGATTGGAAAATTGTTTGCAATAACAAGAACAATTCGCATTTCGTATTTTTGAAGAAAAAAAAACATAATTACATCGAGCAGTATCATTTTATAAAAAAAAAAGGACAGCATTTATATTATTGTTTTGTTCGCTCGGAAAGTCTGGAAAAAAAAGGAATGATCGATCGTACAGGAGTAATTTTCTTTGCGCGTATTTCTGTCCGAGCTGAATAGGCGCGCTATTCTGACAAATATACGTCACAAATAAAATGGGCGATTTATTGCGGTAGGGAAAAATTTAGTACAGAGTACGTACAGCATGCCAGAGCACGTATGAAAGAGAATAATGCGAGATATTTCCAGCAAAGTGTGTCCACTTTGGCCTCAGCACACCCTCGAGACGAATGAAGGTTTTTCTGCTTGTTTTATCCTGGCATGCAGCAGCCACACATCAGACGCTCGGACGAGCGCTATATTCGCCTGCTTTTTTTCCCTCACCGGCAATAAAGCGGCATTTTCTTTTAGCTACACGGAGAAAACAAGGGCCTCGAACTTTAGAATTAATACGATGCTTCTAAAAAAATATCATTAAATATAAAGAAGTATTGAATGGAAGATAAAAATTGTAATTATGGTATAGTAATAATGAAGAAATTTAAATTTTAACCTACGATATGGCACGTAAACTGATACGAATAATACATTTTATTCGGCAAATTGTGATTTTTTGTAGTATTCAAAAAAAAATTGCCCACGTGATTGGAAGAATTAGTTTCCAGTATTCTACAAAAAGTACGGTATAAAGACTCACATTTTACTGATAACTTCGGAATATTTTTCGCAATACGCCGAAGATTTATGCTATGCGTATATATAATTCTGGCAACCAGTGCTAGAATTTGAGGCCGTATTTTTCTCCGTGTACCTTTTTTAGCTGGTATCATTCAAGTATACACGGAAAAAAATACGGCCTCAAATTCTAACACTGGTTGCCAGAATTCTAATATTCAGTGCTGGAAAAGTATAGCAGTTTACTGCCAGTTCGGAATTCTAAGACTTGTTATAGAAGTGTAAAAATGATACGTGCATATTACATTTGAAACTATTCTCGCATAGGCGCGAGTCCTACCCACGGAGAGGTTGCCATGAGTTGCCCAATGTTACGATCAGGCCAATATTGGGACGATCGTATAAGCCAACAAAAGAGAAATAATATTGGCCCATTGCTGTTCCGCTCTAAACTGAAAACTGGCACAATATCGGCCCATCCCTAAAGCCTGTCCTGGCCCATCTTTAAAAACTAATAAACAGCCGTGATAGTTAAACTAAATTTGCCAATTTAAAAACTGGGGATACTAAAATACTGACAAATCCATTGGCCCAATATTGTTCCGTTATAAATTGAAAACCGGCACAATATCGGCCCATCGTTTAAAACCAACAAATAGCCGTGATGGTTGAACTATATTTGCCAATTTAAAAACTGGTAATGCTAAAATACAAGCAATTACATTGGCCCATTATTGTCCCGTTATAAATTGAGAACCGGCACAATATCGGCCCATTACTAAAGATTATCCTGGCCCATCTTTCAAAACCAGAAAACAGCAGTGATAGTTAAACTAAATTTGCCAATCCTAAAGCTGGCAATCCTAAAATACTGGCTATTACATTGGCTCATAATTGTCTCGTTCCAAATTGAAAACCGACACAATATCGGCCGATAGGTAAAACCTATCATGGCCCATAAATATTACGAAGTTATTAGTAAAATGTGACTCTTTATACTGTACTTTTTGTAGAATACTGGAAACTAATTGTTCCAATCACGTGGTCAAACTATTTTTTGAATACTACAAAAAATCACAATATGCCGAATAAAATGTATTATTTGTGTCAGTTTACGTGCCATATCGTAGGTTAAAGTTTAAATTTCTTCATTATTACTATACCATAATTACAATTTTTATCTTCCGTTCAATACTTTTTGATATTTAATGATATTTTTTTCAGAAGCATAGTATTAATTCTAAACTTCGGGGCCCCTGTTTTCTCCGTGTACCAAACATCGGGTGATACACTGAGAAAAAAGAATCGTTGAATGTGCAAAATGCATTTAGTTGTCTCGAAATTTTGTTGTTTTAACAGTTGCTCAGACATGCTAAATAAGCAGATAGTTTAATTGTATCTTTGGTTACTGCCCAACTATACTGTTTTGTTATGTCAATCAAACATCAAGTTGAACGTATTTAAAGATACAATGTCGTTAAGCCAACTGAATTTTGGATGGATGAACGATTTTTTTTCAGTGTATACTTCGATGCAAAAAATACGATTTTTGGGGTGTTTCCAAAAGATCTCGTGAAAAAAATACATGCGCGTAATTTGTGAAAGAAACGTGACATGGCAATCCACGAGCTGGAGTACAGATTTTTATGGAAGTGTGGGCAAGATGAACTCGATCGGAAGTCATTGTAGTGAACTGCGAAACATTTTCTTCGTCATAATAACGACAAAACGAACAAAAAACCAACAAGGATGTCTGAGAGATACAATAGCGGGAAAACGTAAGGGAAATATGAAATTCTCAACTACCCGTACAGAAATTTGTTGGAGAGTCCTCGGATCCAACCACGCCCCTGAGGGATTCAAAAAGGACGCCGCGCGTAGGAAATCCACATTGAAAAGCAAGTGGATTCCGCCCTAGCTCTCTATTGACATCGTTTCAGAATTTTTCGTTCGAAATTCTCAACGGAATTTGTTGGATCTCCCAAAAAATATCCTTTCGTGATCCCGTGCACGAATTTTTTGGGGGTCCCAAGATGCACCCACATCTCTAAAGGGATTTCTTGGGGACACCGCACATAGGGAGTCCTCATTGGGATTCAATTGGATTCGGCACTGTTCTCCGATGAACGCCGTTTCCAAATTCTCACCACGTTCAAATCGAAAATATGTAAAATGTCAGAAGACAAAAATCGGTGTGTCGAAACATAACCTGCACGCTTCGTGAGTGTGTGGTGATATTGTATCAAAGTAGAGTGAAATAAATAAACGATAAACACAGCGGCACATTTGATGTGATTCAAATTGATGTTTAAGATATATTTTTAAGCTGTTCATACTTTTTAAATATAAGATTCATAAATTTTTTAAAGATCCACTCATTTTGTATATCTATATATCTTTTTTTTAGAAAATTCCACGTACCGAGTGCGATAGGATCAATCAAGAATCGTATCAGATTCTGTTCGGTAATGTAGGAATCATTTGGATTCGAATTGGATTCATACATTCCAATGGGGAATCCTGATGAGATTCCACTGCAGAAGCGTGACGTTTTAGTTCAGGGATCCACTGGGTTTGGATCCATATACTGAAGCTATATCCAAACCCATTGGATCTCTATCAGGAAGTAGGAACAAGTGTGAGAATCCAATTGGATCCCTGCGACAATTTCTGCGCGGGTAAGTCCTACAAGGGGAGGGCGCCAATTGGGACCTACCGATTTCGCCCAAATTGCGTGGGTAGAAGGAGGTGGGTCCCCACTTAACGTTCCTAAAACATTTTACCTGCTTGGGCCATAGGAAAGGGTAGAACGCTCTCTAAAGATTTCCAAGTAGAGCTTAAGGAATATTTCTTCAATAATTTCCAAGTCCGCGGCGTAGCGCAGTGGTCAAGCGCATTGCCTGTCACCCCGATGGCCTGCGTTCGATTCTCGCTGCTAACGAATGTTAAAAAAATTATTATTATTTTTTTCTCACGACGTTCAACTATTAATTGTAGAATTTAAACATATTCAAGCAGTTAAAAACGTAAGTGAAGTATACTTTCCACTGAAACATGTTTCGGAAAAATTTAACTGCTCAAACAATGCTTTTATAAAATGTGCCCGGTGTGACAAATATGTATGTTTCAAATCTTTCGACGATGAATACCACCCTAAAAATTGTAAAATGATTCCTGATATTAAATAAAAAGCAGCGTACATGATTAATTGCAAGAATTTTCGGCAAATTTATTTTCATTAAAAAGTTCACCTAATTATACAAATTAACTACTTGAAGATATTGAAATTCTACAATAAATAGTTGAACATTGCGAGAAATTTAAAGAAAAATACATTTTAACGCTAGCAGCGAGAATCGAATCCAAGCCATCGGGGCGAAAGGCAATGCGCTTGACCACTGCGCTACGCCGCTGACTTAGAAATGGTTGAAAAAATATCCTTCAAGCTCTACTCGGAAATCTTTGAGGAGAGTTTTACCCTTTCCTATGGCCCACGCAGGCGAAATATTTTAGGAACGTTAAGTGGGGACCCACCTCCTACCCACCCAGTTTGGGCGAAATCGGTGAGTCCCAATTGGCGTCCTCCCCTTTCTAGACGTAAAGTAAAGTCGGAAGTAGCACAATACTACGGAGACTGAGCCTCTCGTTGTCAGTTGACAGCGTTTCTCAATGATTGTCTCACCTGTATTTGAGAATACTTTTAACATTATTAGGACAAAATTCTTTAGAGTGAATATATCGCGTGTCGAGACTACCGCAATTCTCGAGTCGCACAACTGCTTGCGGCATTATCATACAACGAATCACTCTGGTGGTGCACCGAAGGATTGTGAAATTTTTCATAAAGTTTCTCCCATATATAAATTATTCACAGAAAGGATCTAAAACATTTTGCACTATTTTTCACTTTGTTTTTCCTCATTGTGTCTGACAGATGACGATTCGTAAGAACTCGTGCGGAAAATGTCGTAGGGATCCAAATGGATTTCCATACTTGTTCTCACTTCCCAATGGGGATCCGGTGGGTCATCGCAATGGATCCCTGTACTAAATCGTCACGCTTGTATATTGGATTCTATTCGGGATTGGCCAGTGGGATTAAATGTACGAATACAACTTAAATCCTGAAGGATTCCCACATTATCGAACAAAATCCGATACGGTTCTTTACGGATCCTACCGCATTCTGTACGTTGAATTTTCTAAACAAAATATATAGATATACAAAGTGAGTGCATTTGCAAAAAGTATGCATCTTAAAAAAAAGTATAAACTGCTTTTAAAAGTTCATCTCTTAAGGGGTTACCCCCACTTGCGATTTTGAAAAAATCGATTTTTTTATTGCATTTTTTTGAAGTATAAGTATCCGAGAATATGTCCTGAAAATTTCAAGTCGATCCGATCAAAATTGACTGAGATATGAGCGTTGAAAGAGAAGAATCCGCGTTGAAAGAGAGTTGAAAGAGAAACTTTAAACGCGTTTTTGCCTCAAAATGGCATTTCTGAAGTCGGTGACCAAGATTACTCGAACACTAATGAACCGATCTTCTTGAAATTTTGCAGGCTTATTTAATACATAAAAATGTAGTCTTTAATCGTTCGGTTTTTTTTCGAAAAAAATGGCCGTTTTATAGCCAAAAAACGGGAGTTTTTTTCGTTAAAATCGAACCATTAACTTTGACTGTCCGCCATTTTGTGAAAAATGAATATTTTTTAAAATCCTTCGATTAAAGACTAGTTTATACTTATATTTGACTAAATCCATCCCCATTTTTTTCAGATGATCCACTTCGCCGCAATGTTGGTCACCGCAAACCGTGTATATAAAAACATTATTTCATTGACGGCCATTTGCCACTAAACAATGTAATATTTTTCAATAAAAAAATTACTGAAAGTTCTTCAAGATGTGTTCTTTAAGATGGTATATTGATCGATTAAAAAAGTTTTGTAGTTATTTAAAAAAATTCATGAAAAAGGCCTTTTTTGCGCTACAAGTAGGGGTAACGCCTTAAAAACTGACTTGTACCATATGCCCGAAAATCCACTGTAATCACCGTTCGACTTACACTTCGACAAAATTTACGCCGACGTGAATCGCGAAGTTGCGCCGAATCCACTTCGATTCCAATGTGGGGACTCTCCAACAAAGTTCTGCACGGGGATGCCTGCAAACCTACTGCAAATAAAATGTGTAATAATTCTTCAACGAATTAGTGAATCGATCCCAAATTTTGCACAAACAACGTAATAATGCATCCAATTTTCATCACCACGGTAGCATATCTGCAACAACCCATTCTTGGGATGAACGCAATCGATATTCGATACCGCGTCGAATCGAAGGATCCACATTTTGGTAGGCAAAAATATGCAGCACTTAACCGACTAGGTATAACCGATTAATTTTTTTATCCCTCTCTCCAAGTGGTCGATATAAATCAGTCTCGGTGGCTTCGTCGTCTCGTTAACTGGTCTCGAATTATTATCACCAGCGGTGCGATGTCTTGACTTTTTTCTCTTCTTCCTCTCGAGTAATAAGGATTCACGAGCTTCAAGAGTCGTAGAATTGGCTCGGATAGTAAGAACGCTACGAAGGCGAGATAGGAAAAGTGAATGCTGCAGCAAGAGCCTGAGTATGCGCGATTGGGTCGGTAAAATCGTTCGACGAAAGTTTTGCACACCGGCTAATCTCCGTTCTAATTGAATTTCTTTGAGCAAGTCGAGAGGCGGGGCAAAAATAAATTGGGAATAGACGAGGATCAGGGGAAAAATTGAACAAAGGGGTGGAGAAGCAGAGACCGAGGGAGACTTGGCTTCTCGTCCATACTTAGTGCCCATGCTCCTACTTTAATGGATTTTCCATTATTGAGGAGAAAAAAAAACACAGGGCGATTGCTGGTATTAAAGTATTGATGATATTCAACGACACGTGCCGAGGAGAAATAATTCCATTGCGTATGTCGAGGATACGTCAATTGGTAATCCAATAAGATTGAACGTAAATCACAGATGGCGATTCCATCATTCTGAAGCGAAACATCGCTTGCGAGGAGTTCTTTACTTCTGATTTCATGAAATTGAATTCAATACTTACTACGTGTAAATCTGCAAGATTTTTTTAAGCATTATGTGTAGAATTATTTTATTCTCATTGTAGAGTAGCCGTCATGACAAGAGTTTTTAGGTATAATAATAACACTCGTTGGACTATTCTGCTCCGCAGCTAGCTAGAGCATTGGCGGGGTTAATTAAAAAATTATAAAGCGTAAAATTCATGGGTGAGAAGTGGACGGAAAAATTAATAAAAATCGATTTTTTAATGAAAATTTGATTTTTTGCGAGGCTTGAGCGACCTCTGAATATTTGTTGACTGATCGCAGCTTTTGCGGCAATTTTTTTTCATTAAAGAAGATAATTGGATGGTGAGGAAAAGGAAAAGAAACAGTGCCCGAATTTGTACCATATATAAGGCTATATATAGTGGCACAAATTTGGGCACTGTTTTTTTTCCTTTTCCTCACCATCCAATCCAATCCAAGCCTCTCAAAAATTCAAATTTAAATTAAAAAAAAAGATTTGGATGGTGAGGAAGAGGAAAAAAAATTGTGCCCAAATTTGTGCCACCTTTATATATATATACACATATATATATAAGGGTGGCACAAATTTGGGCACAATTTTTTTTCCTTTTGTTTGGCCAAAAATGTGTGCAAAAAAATGGTGCCCAACACAATTTTTTTTTCCTTTTCCTCACCATCCAATGATCTTCTTTAACGAAAAAAAATTGCCGCAAAAGCTGCGAGCAGTCAAAAAATATTTAGAGGTCGCTCAAGCCTCTGAAGAATTCAAATTTTCATTAAAAAATCTCATTTCGTTTATTTTTTCGTCCACTTCACACCCATGAATTTTACCCTTTATAATTGTTTAATTAACCTCGCGAATGCTCTAGCTGGCCAATGAATATTTATGGGTCGCTCAAGAGCTTCGAAATTTCCAATTTTCGCCATTTGTTCACTCTTCTCACTCATAAATGACGCTTTGTAAAATTTTCAAAACAGTTAATCTCTTTTTCTTTAGAAACAGATTATTCAAATTTACCTCACACTCCTAACCCAAGAATGATAATATTTGTTCTCACAAAATAATTCTTTAAACCTCTTGTCTGTAAACAAAATAATAGGTCGTTTTATTCGTAAAACTGAAACGGCAGCTGTTTTCGCGCATCGTAATGCGTCCCACAATTGGTTTCGTTAATCAAACTGCGGACCAATCGTAGCTGTACTCTGTGACGAGCGACGCCATACGATAATACATAATAATACATAATACCACATATCGTCTAATTGGTGTTTGTTACAAATTATTATAATAAATTATTCAGAAAATGTAACACTTCGTTGTTTATTTTGTTTTTATGCTACAAGGAATTAAAGTGCATGCGAGATTTATTTTTTGGCGCGAATACTAAATCTCGAAAACCTTGAGCGACCATTCATTGGCCGGCTACAGCTTTCGCGAGATTAATTTAAAAATTATAAAGCGTAAAATTTATGGGTGAGAAGTGTAAACAACACAGTTAGTTTAAACTCCTGATATGTGGACTTTTGTGCCAACGAAACGCAATTTGCGAGAAGCTTTACTTTTCTGCTTCCATTTGATAAAAGCAGCTGAAGGAAATCGATTGCTGTGTGCGGCTTATGGGGATCATGCTCTGTCAGTCTGAACTTGTGAGTACTGCTTGAGACGGTTCAAAACTGGTGATTTTGACACAGAGGGTAAGGAACCTGATGGAAGTCAACAAACTTTTGAAGATACAAAAGTGGAGGCATTATTCAACGAAGACTCGTGTCAAACGCAAGAACAACTTTTACAACTGTTCGGAGCGCCGCTACAAGCGATTTACCATTTTTGCACCACAAAGCCCCAATTTTCACAAAAAATTCCTTAAAACTTACTTGTACTCCCAATCTACAAAGTTCATTCGGAAGATCGACCACTCTCTGAAATGAATAATTGAAGTTTTTAAAAATTGAGGGCCGTTTCGGAAACCATATTTCCTCTCATTTGCACGATCCTCATAAGGATCACGCCCGATAAATGAATCGTATTGCAATTTATACAAATCTTCGATCCCTAATTCGGTCATGATTATTCGATTTTTCGAATATAGTACCAATAATTCCCATCGTCTCGATCATTCCATTCGATAAAATTCAATTTTGTCTCATTTCGAAATATTTAAGGGGCTATACCAGTGTGAACGCTGAAAATTTGGGTGATTTTCGGGAATTTTTTGGAAGATAAGTACTCAATTAAATGTTTCGGACAATCAAGAAATATTCGGCTATATTTGGCCTATATTACATGATTTTTTCATAGAAAAATATTGAGATCCAAGCGACTTAGCGCTGCCTTCGGAGGCGCCAAAAAAAGTTCCTCCGCTGCTGACATGATTCCGGCCGATTGAGTAGCTGAAACCGAAAAAGGAAAAAATGTCGTCAAACTGGAAGGTATTTCCTGTACAATGACGTAGGATTTTCGGAAAATATCCAAATCTAACCAAATGGCGTAGTTATGAAAAAAGTCTGTTTTCTTGCATATAAAATGGTAGTTTTTTTTCAATGCTGAATCGTCAATTTTCATCCAATCAAAAATATCCTACGTCATTGTAGAGTATATATATCCAAGAGTACTCAGTTTAAATTTCAAATCAATCGGACAATTGCTCTTCAAGTTGTAATGTCAGCAAATTTGAAAAATCTCATTTCGAGAAAAAACGCGTTTAAAGATTTAATTATCCATTTTTGCAAGATAAAATGATTAGAGATACGGCCTTGAAATTTTTACAGGGTTTTTTTGAAAGTATAAACTGGCGAAAAAGGCAAAAAAATCGATATGTAAAAGTGTCACACTGGTATAGCCCCTTAAGGGGAGATATACACCTAGATGGTCGAGGTCGAGGATTTAGAAGCTATGAACATTCCGTCGACCGTAGAAGACCTACACTATGGGCCTGGTATCGATGATTCCATGTAAGCTGACAAATTTCATGATTTATTCATTCCCAAATTTTCAAACGCGTTTTTCTCAAAACCACGTTTTTCAAATCGGTACCCAAAATTTCTCGAAAACCAATGAACCGATTGCCTCGAGGTTTTTTGTGGTTATTCTCTACACCATTATCTACTACTTTTCATAGGATTTTTTTCCGTTACTTATTTTTTGTTTTATAGGCAAAATAATAACTAATTTTTGGCCCAAAAATCACTATTTATGTTCAAACGTGCGCCATTTTGTCATAAATCTATATTTCCAAAATCGGCTATGACAAGTACTAGATTATAGTATCTAATTTAATAATCTTTATGGTTTTTTTTCAGATGATTTTTAAAGAAACGCCAGTGGGTACCGTATACCCAGATGTTTTTACGACGCTCCAAGGATCATACAATATCTTTGTATATTTTTGATATTTTTAAATAAAGAAAATGAAACATATTTTTGAATGTATATACTTTGAGATAATTAAAACCCCAATCCGAAAGTTCAAAGAGTTTCCCTTGAACAAAATTCACAAAAATGACCTTTTTTCCGGCTCCTAGGTGTATATCTCCCCTTAAGAATAATACGAAGTCAATTAAATGAAACATCGACGAGTTCGTAGGTGCTTCTCAAGATAATCTCAATACAGACGAGCTCGAAAAGTAAAAGTGATGGTACGAAAAGGAATATCGCTAAAGGGGAATCACGTTGAAAATTACAGCGATCGGGTCAAATGGCAAACCATATTATATCGTGGTACTTGCGAAAATATCTTCGGGTCCGTGAAGCGCACTGTTAGAATCTTATTTGAAATGATGTCGCGAGGGTGGTTCGAGAGAGGCAAGAAAGCAGAGAAAATGTGGGAGGTGGGGGCGTCAGCGCAGGGGATGTGGGCGGCTTCGTGCAATACGAAAAGCTTCTCGCACACGAACGATAAAGTGAGATAATATCGAGATACGTATGCGAAAGAGACTACGGTGAAGAAAAGTAGGTTTTTTTTCCCAGTTCATTCTGCGACTCTCGGCACGAGTTCTTCTCTATTTCTTTGATTCCTACAACGTTTTTTTCTTCTTCTCGCTTCTTTCTCATTGCCCCGCACTCCTTGCCCTCCAATCTCGCGAGCCCCGAATTCTCTTATGCCCTCTACCGTGCCCCCAAAGCCACGGGGCTTGCCCGAGCGCAAGCTCCGTGTAGAAGAAGCTTCTTTTCTCTTCATCCCTCTCAATGACGTCGGACGAGTGGCCCTTTTTCGGTATTATCGGCGATTCTGCACGGTAGTACGTGTCGCTAGTTGAAATTAATTTGAGCCCACGTAAGTCACGCGTATGCGAGGGAGTAAGAGGAGCAAGCTTTTTTGTATCCATAGTCGACAATTCGCACCCTCGAGACTCGACGACTTGAGACAAATCCAATTGTTCACGAGTGACGAATGGGAAGATTTATTTGATGAAATGAAAAAGTCATTTGGAATAATAACTGTTCTTTGATGAAACATTACACGGTGAATTAAGACGGGATATACATTTAGGCAGGGAAAAAGAAGCAGTATTGAGAGATTTTGTAAAGTAAGAAAAACATATTTAACAATTATACACTTTACATATACTTTAATAATATATTTAAGACCTGAGGCCACAGTAACGAGTATAAAATCATGTGCGAATTTAACAATTTTTTTCGCATGAAAAAGTGATTCACTCATAAAATTAATTACACATCGATTTAGTATGAATATTAAGCTGTTAGAATTTTTTTTCGATGTACACAATGGCCGACTACTCGAAACTTCACGAAACAGCTTTTTTCCAATTGGCGTGACAAATAACTTCAACAATTTTCACTCGATTTACTTCAAATTTCAAAGTTATGTTCCTAATTGCATTTCGCAGAGAAAAACGTACGGAATTTCTCAATAATCGAAAACTTTTCATTTTATGAGCAGTTTATGAGCAGTTACAACGAAATTTTTCACTGAAAATTCATTTCTCAAGTTCAAATACCTACAACTTTGGAACAAAACAATATTTTTTGAATTCCGTACGTACTTCTCTAGGTATTCTAATGTAGATTGACGAGAAATTTTGTTTTTTGTTCTAGATAAAAAATTGTGGATGCTGGATGTCACGCTGCGGAGCGCCTAAAAAAAAGATAACAAAAGAAAATATTAGTAGTGGGCCATTTTGTACATCGAAAAAAAAAAAAAAATTCTAACAGCTTGATATTCATACTAAGTAGATTTGTAATTTATTTTCTGAGTGAATCACTTTTTCATACGAAAAAAAATTGTTAAATTCGCACATGATTTTATTCCCGTTACTGTGGCCTAAGGCCTTAAAATATTATTAAAGTATACCTAAAGTTTATATATATTCGCTTTTATATATATATATATATATATATATATATATATATATATATATATATATATATATATATATATATATATATATATATATTATATTCGCTTTGAAACTGTGGGGAAATATTCTACATATATAGTTCTATCGTTTAAAGGAAAAAAAGAAATCGATTTTTTGATCGTTGTAAATGTAAACCCCGCCCTAAGCGGTTATAGTCGAGTTATCGCCTAGTTGTAGTCGAAAAATCACTTTTTTCAGAATCTATAGATTTTGACACTATTATCATATACATGTTTTCTGAAAATTTCAAGGCGATCGAATCGAAATTGACAGATTTATAGGCTGTTGTGTTGACGCCGGAACAATCGGAGCGTCATTCGAAGCGTTGAACGCTATTTTCTCGTAAGGACGCTTTCAAAATTGGTGAGCAATATTGTCCTAGCTACAAAATATCTTGAAATCGAGATATTTTGAATCTGGCAATATTGTCCTAGATTCAAAATATCTCAAAAACTACTTCATCGATCTTTCGGAAATTTTTAGGGCTTTTCCTATAGATGTAAAAATATAGTTTTTGATCTGACGATTTTTTAAATATATACTTCGATTCGAAGAACGAAAAATGCCCATTTTTTTCGCAAAAATCGAGACTGTTACGTCGAACACGCGCCATTTTTGTTGAGTTTGCTATTTCGAAAATGTCTTCGATCAATAAGATAAACTAATGCACTAACGAAATTTGTTTGATTTCTTGGTATCAGATCACCTGATTCAGAGAGGGCGTTGCTCACAGCAAAAGAAGTTTTTGAAAATTAATTCTTGGACATCGGCTGTAAATCGATTTTAATTAAATATTTTTACACAAAAAAATTACAGAGTGCTCTTCGGATGATACTTTTTCAAACCCTATTTTTCGTAGAAATTTTCCAACACGATGAAGACAAAAAAATAGCAAAAATGAGCTGTTTTCGACTGTTGCAACTAGGCATAACCCATTAAAATAGTCGATAAACCATTTTCGTAACACGTTCGTGACAAAATGATTTTTATTTCCATCAGCAGAATAATCATGTGTATACCTGCTAAGCCCGATTCGAAAAAGGTGGGTCTAAGAACAATTGAAAATCTTCCCGGATTTCTACTATCGATGACGTTGAAGTTTGCATCGTTTGAACGCAATGTAAGTTCAGTACTGGATCTTTCTTTTTCAAATTTGGGCTGCGATAAATACGTACATGTTTTTTAGGATCTTCATGAGAAATCTGGAGCCCAAATGTGCTGCAGAAAATGTTGGATGATAAAGAAAGTGAGGAAATACATTTCTTTAAATGTTCGTTGCATTTCAATGATGCAAACTTCATCATATCGCGAGTCTCGAGAAAACAAGTGAATCATTCACAATTAAATTTAAAAAAAATACTAGCCAAGGTGTTTCGAAAGTGGGATCCGCCAATTCGATGTCTACCGCTGACAAAACTTTTCCTCGTGTCTTTTTTTCTCCATGTTTATTTATCTTTTGCGTAAAGGCGATTGTTGCCGTGCCGTGATTTTTCTTTTCTTCATCGACGGGCGATATAAAGGCGAATGGAGGAGAGAGCAGGTGGTTCGAAAAGTTTTCTCGATCGCGTGGCCGCACGATTGTACCATTAGGCAGCGTATATATCACGAGTTTACTCTATCGCGATAGTTGGGTGAGGGTGAGCGCAACGTGAACTGATTCTTTATTCGTCTAAGCTTCGATCATACTGGAGATTTCTTTGTTCTTCCGGCGGCAACGAAGGGAGGGGGAAAAAACACCATGTCACACGTATATACACCATCGAGGACAATTTATTTTCCTTGGAACGTTAGAAGAAGAAAACTGGAGAACAATTGTGGTCGAAAGTTTGTCGATACTCGTGAACGCACGAACAAGCCATTTATCCGGAGAAATACTGCGACTTGGTTGCACCCTCCAGTTTTTCTCCATAGATCTGTCCCACGCGAACACAAACTAAACAACTCCGGAAAAGCGATCGTGACTAACGGGTTAAGAAAGCAAAATCAGCATTTTTTTTTCTTCCTAATTCACAATTATATTACTGTGGGAAAGAAATTTAGTGACGCTTGACGAAAAACCCAATAAAGTCCTTTTTTTTAAAGGTATTTTAGTTTGGAAATTTGAAGGAAAAAATCGATTTTTTGGCATTTTTTAAAAGTACAGCCTCTTGAGAACATGTCCTAAAAGGAAATTTCAAATTTCCCAATATTTACATGGATATAGCGATTTGGAAGGAGACTAGAACGGGATCGAGCGGTCGGAGTTACGAACTACAGAAGTTTGCGACGAAGCTAGAATTGTTTGCAGAGAAAAACGAGCTTCGGAAAATCATCATTTCGAAGTCGAGGGAGGCACATTTTACGAGACAGAAATGGCCAAATTATATAACGTAAGTATAACGCGTCATTATACCACTTAGATAGGTGCGGTTGTCTCAAATTGCACTCAAAACTCTAACGGGTTTTTCTCGAAACTACTTTTTTCAACCCCGATGGCATAAAATCTCGAGTTCTATTGAACCATCTATCGTCCCTACCTCGAGCATCGCGCAAATATTATTATTACTATTAAAAAAAATTTACTTTGAACAATATAGGGCGACAAATTAACTTTTTTTTTAAACAGTAGCCATTCAATATTTTTTCTCTTTCGTACCTGCCATGATGACATTTTTATTGATCAAGCCAATTGGGTGTATTTCTGATTCAGATGAATGGGAGTTTTGGAATCATGCCAACCGCCTCAACCCTTTTTTCCTGGCCACATTGAAAGGCCCATAATCTTTTGAATTCTTATTTTTGTCGCACAAAACTTGTTTTGTAAGTTCTTGAAACATCAATAAATAGACTGTTAAAAATAGCTACTGAAATATATATACTACCAGCGAAAAGTTTCCGGACAAAAATTCAAAAAAGGTCCGGAACGACTTTTTATGCCATTTCGCCGATAGTTGACATAAATGAATTTAATAAACGGCATTCGAAGGGGAGGAGATTACCTTCATTTCGTTTGGAGAGAAAAAAAAAATTACTACTTTTTTACGACTGGTACCCGTTTTTGAAAACGACCATTTTTTGCCTTTTTTTAAATTCCTTTTCTGACGATAGACGAACATTTTTTTGTGTATTTCTTTGACCGGAATCATAAAGGGGGAAGCTCAAGCTTCGATTTCGTTTTTTTTTTAAGCTTCGTACGATTTTTTTTCTAAGGATACTTTGATTTTTTAGAAAAAAAGAGACAAATTGAAAAATAACGTGTAACGCGAAAACGCCAAGGATTCAAGGAAAACCTCAAGGTTGTAAAAAGTTGAATCGGTTTACGTTGAGTTCGCGAGAATTTTTTCAAATTTTCTTTTCGAAATGTTTTTTTTTCACCTATTTGGTAAACAATCAGATGATTTAATTGCCGTAACTCGAGAACTAAGGGGTTTGTGGTAAAATTTCAAAAGGGAAAAGAATATTATTTTCCTATTTTCAACGCAGTAGAATCGGTTGAAATCAATCGATTGACGTGACTAGAAAACATTTAAATTTTAACGAGGAAAAAAATGTCGAAAAAAATCCGAAATAATTCTATTGGGTTTAAAATAGAAAAATACAATTTTTTTCTTCTTGTGAAGTTTTACCACGAACCCCTTAGTTTTCGAGTTACGGTAATTGAATTATCTGATTTTTTTACCGAAAATAATGTTCAATTTCGGTAGTTATGAAAATAATGTGTAATTTCGACATTTTTAATGAAAAAAAATGTCGAAAAAAAAATCTGAAAAAATTCTCACGAATTCAACGAAAACCGATTCAACTTTTCACTATCTTAATGTTTTCCTTGAGCCCTTGTCGTTTTCGCGTTACACGTTATTTTATTTATTGTCTCTTTTTTTTAAATATCTTTAGGGGGAAAAATCGTACGATGCTTAAAAAAAACAAAATTGAAGCTTCACGTCCCCCCTTTATGATTCCGGTCAAAGAAATGCATAAAAAAAATATTGTCTGTAAACGGGGCCCACCAGAAGAGGAACAAAAAACGGCGAAAAATGGTCATTTTCGAAAAAGGGTACTAGTCGCAAAAAAATTGTAAAAAAAATTTAAATGAAAACGGAATGAAGGTGAAGTCCTCCCCTTCAAAATGCCGTTTATTAAATTAATTTATGTCAACTATCGGCGAAATAGCATAAAAAAATCGTTCCGGAAATTTCGAATTTTTATCCGGAAACTTTGTCCGGAAACTTTGCCCGAAAAACCGCTCGAAATTTTCTAGATTAGAATACTGAAAAAAATTGTAATCGGTTGTAAGCAAAGCAAATGATTATCGACTGAAAGATCGAAATGCCTAAACGACTGGAAGATCGAAATGTCTAAACGACGTAGATAAATATTGAGTTGGGTCATTGAAAAGTCGACATCATTTACGTCACATTTAAAATAGTCGATTTTTCGTGGCCATTCCGAATGCATCAACGACGATTGGGATCGACGTCCGGGAAAAAGTTTTCGCTCGCAAAGTAACTCAAGCCTCGTACACAGAGCGAGACAAACTTAATTCTTTTTCGATGTGAGAAGGCTCTCAACGTGGAAAGTAGATTGGGCGAAAGAAAAGTTGTCCAGCATTCTCTTTCGCAAACTCTCGACTATCTCATCGAGAATTTTCCTGCGCTATCCTCTCGCGATCGCTATCGCCAGGGTGACGTATCTAAATAGACTCTCCATTCCACTAGCAATTTCGCGATTCAGCCTGATGGGAAATTCCTGCATCGATAGATATACGCGTAAATACAAAACGTGGCGAGCCGTACGGTTGTGCGCGAAACTTTTAATTTCCTGTCAAAAGCAGAAGGGACCATGGGAGGGCCAGATAGAGCGGGAGGAAGGAACGGACAGACCATCCGATGTGGTCTTTCTATGTGCGTCGATTTAAGGGTGTGTTATAATACACAGATGCCACGATCATATGCGCGTTAGAAGGGTTTTGACGTTCTTGTCGGTGCCAAACTTATCCCGGAGCTTCGACAATTCTGACGTTCGACACGTCGGAACTTTCCCTTCCGAGACCCCTTGAGCTCTCGAACGGGAGATTCCGGGGCTTCCGGAAATTACACGCTTACAAGATAATATTGCTCGGTTAAAGCGATAATTAAGCTTATCGAAATTTCATCCGTGCACGGGTTTACTCTAGAGACAGAATTTTTTCGACTGAGAGAGGGACTGAAAAGAGGGCAACCGTAATACGGGACACACCCCCTGTAATCTGCTTATGCTGTCGTCTCGACGTCTCTTTCTATAATTGTCTGATTGACACTAATATCGTACCATTTTTTTTATACCCTCCATGTGATCACATTTTTGAATTTTTCAAACTTTTTATACCTTTCATGTACCCTTTTTATTCCAATTTTAGTTTTTTAAAGTTAATATTTTTAATATTATTATAATATAATAATTTTATAATAATAATAATTTTAATAATTTTATTATTTCAATTATTATTATTAATAATAATAATTTTAGTTTTTTAAAGTTAATTATTAATTTAAATAATAAATAATTTCGAATAAATTTTTAAAAAAGGGTTTTTTAAAATGAATAATATTTTATATTATTTATTTAATTTTAGTTTTATTTTTTATCTAGCCTTTTATAAAAATGATAAATAATAAGTAATTTTAAATAAATGATAAAATGTATTTTCATTAAATAAATAATATTTTAAATTATTTATTTCATTCTAGTTTTCTTTTTTATGTAGCCTTTGTATGGAAGGGTTCATGAAAAATATAACTAGAATTGACTAAATAATATAAAATATTACTTATTTAATAAAAATAATAATCGTAAGCCCAATTATCGCTTTAGCCGAGCAATTTTATAACCATACATTTTTTATACCCATTTTTATACCCTTTAAATGAAATGATCAAATTTTTTATACCGTTTATAACCGTGTGACAGTTCTCTAACAAACCCCCTAAGTCTTTCCAAATCAATGTCACACGACGGCTACAAACCGTTCTATGGTTTTTTTTATTACAATTCATGCAAACTAGGTGGCCGAATTTAGATCTAAATTTGTTTGAAGTTCGCTTATCGCGATTTTTCAAGATTCGAGTGTGCGTAAAGTTTGCAAAAATCGAAAGAAATATCAAAACGACCAACGAAGTGTAAAAAATGTGACGTTCAGCAAAACAACTGATTGAAAGCATTCCATACATCATAGAGGAATGTTACGGCACAATGTAACATGTCTGTCATATTCCCTTTATTGCTCTATAACTAGCCCCTTGATTAAATTTGACTAAAACTCAATAATACCTGTTTTTTTAATTTATTACAAACTACTATAAAGTCAACTATTTTTTCATTTTTACGTTGTTGAGTTATAGGGGTTAGGGGGTGGATAAAATCGACTCTTATCTCTTGAACAATATTATTGAGAATAAAAAATGCATGCTAAATTAGAGCTCTTCATCAATGGACATTTTTTCCCCTATTTTATTTTCACGAAAAATTCACGTTTTGCATTCGAACTCAAATAACTCAACAACTCATTGATGTTTGTCAAATCTGGCTGGAAATTCATGAAGCTGGCCTTCGCAGCTTTAAAAAGCTTATTTAAAAGAACTCCACATCATGCTTACCCCTGTTCCAGCTGTTTAAATAATTCCTGTGTTATTTTCGACATACATTTCTGAAATTGCTGGAATTTGTGTGAAAATAATGCTGAGCTGTAAGGGTCAGTTCGAACAATATCGAACTGGGCTGACTAATGTTATCTAATTACTACGTTAATCAAGACGCCTCAACGTGAAGAGTCAAATTGACATGGTAAATGAACGAGAAAAAAAATTGTGCGCTGCTACCACTTTAGTAGCAGTGGACAACTTTTTCCTCGTTTTTTTTTACCCGGTAATATAGACTTGAATTTCAGAATTGAAATTCGGCATCCATTTTTTTATACCTAGCAATCGAAGGGATTATTAGAGATAATTAGAGATAATTTTTTGTTCGAAACACCCTAACCCGCAAATCTATGTTTACTTGTAATTGTTCACTTTATTCCCCCTTTTTTTAAATTCAGACCCCATGGCAATAGAAAATCTTGAACTTCCCCAATTAATGAATCAAACGCAAGTATACTTCTGTCGTGCTATCTGTCTAATAAGAAGAAGATTGAAAAGGAGCGGTGAAATCAAGAAACAATTTCCAGCCCTGAACAAGATCAGAGTTAGGAATTTCTGTAAAGTGTCCTCGCTTGAATGATCAAAGTGGATTGATCTCAAAGTTCTCCCCGGTAAAACCCTAAGACGAACCAGCTCTGAGCTCGACCCTGCGCCAAACTCCAACTGCCTTACAAAGCCCCGAATGGTGGAACATAAACCTTAAGGGTTGTATACCGGATGTATATTCACCGAGCAAATGAGGCCATAGGCAATTTTGATTCGCCAGATGAACGCATTATTCCCGCTCTTCGGGACGATCTAGCAATCCGTTCTGCATATAAATACAAGCTCGTACTATTCATGTTCGTTATCGACATGCGCGAGTTGCCACAAATAAAACGACAATGTCAACGAATCCAATTTTTCTCCGCAATCTCGAAAAACGTCGCAAAAAAATCGAACTGCATTTCTCGCTTATTACAATAAGGGGCCGTCCATAAATTACGTCATTTTAAAATAGGGGGGGGGGGGGGGTCTGGTCGTTGGATGACGGTAACGATAATTGGATTATGGACGATAGGAAGGATAGGATGATTTCGGGGGGGGGGGGGGGGGGGGAATCAGCCAAAATCGATGACGTAATATATAGACGGCCCCTAATCAATTCTTATAAGTAGCCTCGCACAGTGAGTGCAGATAATCTTAGCGGAGGCTACCAGCCTAGACCCCGGAAAACGTGAATTTCGACATGTTTTTATGGATAACGAGTCGACAGAATGAAAATTCCGTTTAGTGGACTTTATTCTACATATCTTTAAGGGGTTAGGCCACAGTAACGAGTATAAAATCATGTACGAATTTAACAATTTTTTTTCGTATCAAAAAGTGATTCACTCATAAAATTAATTACACATCTATTTAGTATGAATATCAAGCTGTTAGAAAGAATATATATATTTTTTTCGATGTACAAAACGGCCGACTACTAATATTTTTTTTGTTATCTTTTTTTTAGGCGCTCCGCGGCGCGACATTTAGCATCCACAATTTTTTACCCAGATCAAAAAACAAAAATTCTCGGCAATCTGCATTAGAATACCTGGAGAAGTGCGTACGGAATTTAAAAATATTGTTTTATTCAAAAGTCGTAAGTATTTAAATTGAGTTATAGGAGTTTAAATGAATTTTCAGTAAAAAATTTCATATAAAACTGCTCATAAAATGAAAAGTTTTCGATTAATGAGAAATTGCGTGCGTACTTATCTGCGAAATGCAATTAGGAACATAACTTTTAAATTTGAAGTAAATCGAGTGAAAATTGTTGAAGCTATTCGTCACGCCAATTGGAAAAAAGCTGTTTCGAGAAAAACGCGTTTAAAGTTTTAGGTACTCTATGGCCGTGCCAGAGGTACGGTACGCTCAAAGTCGGTGAAAAAAATGTCTTGCTATAAATCGAATAGTAACTTATTCTTATGACAATAAAGCACGGTTGTAGCGAACAAAAATCGATTTTTTGAAAATTCTACTGTGGCTTTACCCCTTAAGAATCTCTGCACATTTTTTCGTACAAGATTTTGTAACAAAAACGTGGCGCTGAATCTGAATAAAGCGAGTCACCTTTTCGACGTAATTTCTTTTTGGAACCTCATAGCAACATTTCATGAAAATTTTTACCGAACACGATTATTTCCAGAGATTTCGTTTTACCAAACACATTTTTTTGCAGACCCACCATTTTGCCAAAAATTGATGCTTTATCCTACGTAGGTCCGAATCCGACTGTTGTCTAAAATACAAACAAATTTCAATTTTCGTTGCATGTAAAAAATTGGAGGAGACCTCTTGCCGCATTGTGTAATTTCATCTGAAAACTGTTCGACGCATAATGTATATTCCATGTAAAACAAACATACGTAGTCTGTTGTCTACTCACAGATACATATCACAAATACGCCTGTACATTGAGGCGTTACGTGAAGCTCCAGGCGCTTCGCTATAATTCGCGAATTTATCGTAGCGTTAGCATCGGCTTACGCGGGTAAAACTATACGTCCGCATGTTGTAATTTCCACGTTGAATATCCAACGTACAATCATTGTTCGTAATCAGTTATATTATTGACGGGATTAAATTTCCTCTCTGAGCTTCCCCATAACAGAGCCCAGCGAGCAAATTAATCTCCTCCATACTAGAATTCACACATCAGAAATGCATTTAAAAAAACATCATTCAGCAAGGTGGCTCGGTGCACAAATATAAATATTCATTGTACTTCATCTGCGATGCCCAAAAATAGCATTGCGCACTAATTCCGCCGCGGAATTACAAGTCAAGTGGAATGATGTCTGTGCGTATCGACTCGGTAGCTTATCGTCCGCAGGCAAGCGCATGGCACACGGTATAAGTGTATTTCACACATGAAGTATGCAACGAGCCGTGTGGTTTTGCGTTTTGAAATTTGTCTTTTGTGCGACCGAAGGCTGCATCTAGCATCCAGTCCTCGAAACTTCGCTTTGACACTTTATCGGTGCGTTCGAATCGTATACTATGCAGGCTGTCGGGCGATAAAAGGTACAGCCTATATAGGGGAAAGGTGTACGAGATGATCCCCCTAAGGGAGAATACTCGTAATTTAAAATATTTTCAACATAATTAAGATCTGAAAGCGTTTACTACTGGCATATTTATCTATCTTACGATTGGCATATTCGAAATATTCAATTTATTAGGGTTTAAATAAAAATATTTCCTTTTTCAAAACCCTTACATAAGGATCATCCTGGACACCCCGGTGTTCAAGATAATCCCTAGGGTATGGACAAGATGATCCCCCGGATGATCTTGCCCCTATTTTGGGTTTTTTGTTTATTTTGGACAAATTAGGTAAATGTGAATAAAAATTTGCTCGAGTTTACAAAAAACATTAGGGGGTCAAAGTCGTTCAAGGTCATTCAAGGTCACCTATCAAAATCAAATACAAATCTAAATATCGCGGATCACTAACAAACATTTGGTAGTAATCCGAGATATTTAGAATTGTATTTCATTTTCATAGGTGACCTTGTATGACGTTGAACGACTTTGACCCCCTAATGTTTTTTTATGCGGCTCGAGGTGCTCCACAAGATGGTTGAAAAAAATGTACCATTCCATTTTAAAAAGTGGAGGTGACCTTCACTGTCCGTCAGCTCCTGCACCGAAATAAACTAAATTGGTCGCATTTGATGGCCCCCTTTACACCGTACAACTTTTGTCTGGAACATTTTTTCGCGACGTTATTAATTACCAAGTTATTTCGGGTGGCAGAGATAAGAGGAACACTCTGTATATATATATGTATATATGAATCAATAACTATTAGCACCATGGATATCTTCGAAACTATAAGGTTCACAAAAAAAATTTGCTGAAATGAAATTGCACAGTACGAAAGGGGCCATTCGATAGCGATAATAGTTTTTTTTGCAGGTGGAGGTACTTCGGACATTTGAAGGTCAACTCCATTTTTTAAAATGGATCGGTATATTTTTTTCTGTATCATGAAAGAGGAGCTTAAAACGAGTTCAACGACCTATAACATAAGGTCATTGAAGGTCATAGAAAGTACAGAAAGGCGATAATACTTACAGTTTCGGTAGTAAATAAAATTACTAAGTTTATAGTAAGTGTTCGAAATGACGACCATCAATATCAATGTAACATTGGATTCTTTTTTCGGTTGATTGACTTGCAAGTTTCACAGCGTCAGAACGTATTGATGCACAGGCTGTAATAATTATTTGTTGCATGTCGTCAAGTGTAGTTGGTACTTCTTTGTACACTTTATCTTTCAATGTTCCCCATAGAAAGAAGTCTAAAGGTGTTAGGTCTGGAGAACAAGCTGGCCACGATATTGGACCGCCGCGTCCAATCCAACGATTTTGAATTTTTTCGTCGAGATGCCTTCGTGCAATCAATGAATAATGTGCTGGACATCCGTCATATTGATACCACATAGTTTGTCGTGTAAGTAAAGGCAACTCTTCGAGCTAAAGCCCCGATGTATCTTTGATAAAATTACTATAGATGGTGACATCAAATTTCCATTGATAAAAATGGGACCAATAATTTTAGCACATATGATTCCGCACCATACATTCACAGACCATTGTCTCTGGTGTTCAACCTGCCGCAGCCAATGTGGATTTTCCGCAGCCCATAAATGCATGTTATGCAAATTAACGTTCCCATGATTTGTTTGGGTTCATAGTAATTTTATTTACTACCGAAACTGTAAGTATTATCGCCTTTCTGTACTTTCTATGACCTTCAATGACCTTGTGTTATAAGTCGTTGAACTCGTTTTAAGCTCCTCTTTCATGATACAGAAAAAAAACATATCGATCCATTAAAAAAATGGAGTTGACCTTCAAATGTCCGAAGTACTTTCACCTGCAAAAAAAACTATTATCGCTATCAAATGGCCCCTTTCGTACTGTGCAATTTCATTTCAGCAAATATTTCTGTGAACTTTATAGTTTCGAAGACATCCAAGGTGCTAATAGTTATTGATCCACCCTTTATAGCGTGTCTTTATGTGCATCCATATGTATCGATATATTGATACGAAGGCCCCCACCCATCCTTATGTACTATAAATATATACGTAATTAAAATACGCGTACACCCGTAGAGACACACATGTATAGCAGGTTCGTCGTGTAACACACAGTGTTCGCATCTACATGGGAGGACGATATTTCACGATTGCGCAAATGTGTTTGCCGCGTGTTTACGCACGTGTCGCGTGAGGTAATACACATGTACGCGAATCGCCGAGGTTCCTCGACCCTTAACCCGACGTTGAGCTTCAGTTCCAAAACAAACACGGAGCTTTTCGGCCCACACAAACAAACGTGTCCCGACGATTCGATCGAATCGGCGATGCGTATACGAGGGGGCCCTTCGCCTAGGCTTGTTTATTCACCGTACGTGCTTTTTTTCCGTCACCCTCGCGTAATACCCTTGTAACTACACGTGGCAAAGATTCGATACGTTTGTGTGTTTGCATCAATTCGTGTATCCTGCTAGCAGATTAATTGTCGGCCATTGGGAAAAGAGGGTGCAATTGGTTGGTGGACTTTATCGGACTGGGGAAGTTGCCAATTTTTGGAAAGCGAGCAATTGAATGGAAAAGAGTGATGGGTCAATGAGTAGTCTTCTACTTTTTAAATGAATGGGCTGATATTTGCGTGGTCCACTTTGTGCAGGGACAAACACTTGATGATTGTATGGATGATGCAAGTATTGCAAATATTGGGGGGCATCCATTAATTACGTGAGGTGATTTTGGCGATTTTTCGACGCCCCCTCTCCCCCTGGTGAGATGTCGTGAGATTTTGCTCGACCCCCTCCCCCCTCCCCTAATCTCACGTGAGATTTTTCAAAATGCATACGTTCACGGAAAATAAATTGTAGTAGAAGTAACTGCGGTTGTAGTACCATTTACTCCACCATGTAAAGTAGTAGGGAGACTCTTCCTACGTAATAAAAATTACGTGATTACTAAAATTACTAAAATTACTAAAATTACTAAAATTACGTGATATTTGCCGAAGCCCCCCTCTCCCCCACGTGAGATTAGGTGAGATTTCGCTCGACCCCCTCCCCCCCCCCCCCTAAACGCCTCACGTAATTAATGGACGCCCCCTTGTCATGAAGACGATCATTATCAACATAAGAGTTGGTCTTTGGTGTTGTACAAATATTACATTAGGAGAAAACGATGTTTTTAGGGGGACAAAAGAAAAATTCAACACTGGATAGAAAAAAGAGCGAGAAGCAAATTTATTCTCATAGCCCTTGAGGCAGTATTACAGTCTAAAAATTTGAAAGGATTGATTCTCCTTTGGCTTTTTTTTTAAGTAAAGACTCTGAAGAATATGTCTTCAAAAAGAAATTTCAAAATTCCCAACATTTACGGCAACGAACGACACCAGAATAGGATGGATCGGTCGGAGCTACGAACTTCAGAAGCTTCGGAGGTAGCTGAGGAAGCTAAAGGAAGCTTCTGGTCGGGAAGAACGCGCTTCAGAGTTATCATCATTTCCAAATGTTGCTGAAGTTTCCATCGCTGGAATGCAACGAAAATTCCTTTTCATTTTCGTTTTTCTCCATTTTCATTGTTATACAAAGTCACTTTTGATAGATTTAGGTTGCTGGTCTCTAGTAAGAATCTTAGAAAAGTTCACAGTAGCTTTAAATTGCCAGGAAAAAATTGGCAATCGGAAAAAAATTATTTTCGTTGCGTTCCAACGATGCAAACTTCAACATCATCATTTCCAAGTCAAAGAAGGCACACTTTACGAGGCAGGAATGACGAATTAATATAACCTAAGAATAACATGCCGCTATACCACTTACAAGGCACATCCCTCAGGTGACACCCTTCAATTTTGTTGAACTTTGGATATGTTATAAAGCACCGAAAAGTAAGCGATACATTATTTTTTATCGGCGGAAAAACGGTTTCAAGGGGTGAAACCACCCACTCGAAAAAAGTCCACCGATTTTAATGAAACAAAAACGAAAATTCTTCTAATTCTAAGCAATGAAAAATCCACTACAGTGGCATTGCAAAAAAGAAATTAAGGGGTGAACGACCCCTATATTAAGGGGTGGATTCACCCCTTAAACCCGTTTTTCCGCCGATAAGAAATAATACGTATCGTTTACTTTTCGGTGCCATTATGACATATCCAAATTTCGACAAAATTGAAGGGTGTCACCTGAGGGATGTTCCTTGTTAGAGAGTTGCGGTCGCCTGAAATTGTACTCAAAACTGTAAACGCGTTTTCCTCGAAACTACTTTTTTCAACCTGGTTGACATAAAACCTCGAGTTCTATTCGACCGATTGTCATTGAGGCTTAGGCCACTCTGGAGGCAAAAAGGGCATATGTTATGATTTTTTTTCAGCGAAACCATAAAATAATTCGAAACTACAAAATAGGGGTTTTATTATACACGTAATTGACTACACACAATTATTTTTTCACAGCGATACATGTAAAAATGGCGACTGTGCAGCATTTTTCCGATGACGGCTTTATTTCTGGAAGGTCAACGGCCGGACCAACAGCTCCTATAATTATTGAGTTATGATGAGACACTAAAGTTTTTTAGATGATATATAAGAATAGCTATAGAAGTACGTAGTTTTTTTTTGATATATTGTTTTTTGTCAACATGGCGCATTTGTAAAATGAAAAGTATGAAATGGTAGGAGACAATCATCAGCAAATTGTTTATAAAAAAGGAACTATGAATTATAATTTAAAAATCCCACGTAGTGCCTTAGAAAATGTAATTCTAAATATACAGTTAAAATTTCAAGTGAATCGGTTGAAGTTTGAATGAGTTATGAGTCCTGCCGTCTTGAAAAATGTAGTTTTGAGATAAACGCGTTTAAAGTTAGCAGAAAGTCGCGACATGAATAATGTTTCAATACCTTTAATCTTCGACAATCTTAGAAAATCGAGTACTTAGAGATTTTTCACACCCATAATCTTTTGCAATATAATTTTATAGGTATTAAGGTAGCTTTTTAACAAAAAAATCGATTTGTGGAAAATCCTAGAGTAGCCTAAGGCCTTAAATTCGGTATGGACGTTTAGAATATGTCCCTCTATCGTTCCTACATTGGGCATTGCGAAATTATCATTGTTACTATTTTAAAAAATTTAACTTTGAAAAAGTAGGGCAAAAAAATTACTTATTTTGAGACAGTCGACATTACAATAAAATTTCTCCTTGGTACCTGCTTGAATGACATTCACAATGCTCAAGAGAATTGGTTTTATTTCTGTTTCAAATAAATGGGAGCTTTGGAATAATGTCGACCGCCACATCCCTTTTTTTCACGCCCATATTTGGAGGCTCATATTCAATTTAGAGGCTCTTTATAATCCTTATTTTTTTCTACTCATTTGTTTTATAAGTTCTTCAAACATCTATAAAAAGTCTGTATAAAAATGGATACTAAAAATAATTTTTTGTTTTTTTTTTTAATCGAGCTTGGAAAAACGCCCTGTAATTATGCCTCTAGCCAATAATAATGCCTCAATTCTTGAATTAGATTACTCTTTATCACGATTGGTTTGTTCAAAACGAAATTTCCAGCAAATCATTTCGTGACAATCGTCATTTGAATTCTAAACAGATTCAGTTACTTTTCCCTCTCGAATTGTTGCCGTTTCCGCAAAATGGAATAACCCACCCCCTCGACGATTCCAGCGCAAATCGACGTCATGTGATCGAAATATCCGTCATTTTTCGTCAAGAAGAGATCACAAATTTGCCGAGCGGATTGCTGGCGCTATCGTAAAATTGACAAGTGATATGCCCGCGAGGCACGCAAATGCAATTACTTCCAATGAACTGACCGCAAATAATAACAATATAAGCATTATATCGACGTAGTTATCAATGCCCGGATCAAAAAGCGTTCATGGAAAAAAAATAATAAATTATCGGTGCGATAAAAACTTACTTATTGAACTCAGTGATGTCTGATATTTCGCTGTTGATGTTTGGCAGCTTACGTGCAATGATGTGGATAAATTGTTCGGATCTAGCTATACTGGATTACCGGCTACTTTTCAGCGATTGGCGGAGCTCGTCGATAAACGAAAATCGATTCTGCTCAATCGAATTTTCCGGGGTTTTTAGTCGCTAAAAGGTTAAAGTGGCACACTGAGAGAGAGATCCGGGTAGTTGGGTACCACACAGCCGTACCAATAGCCAAAGTAATAGCAGTACGTATAGCGGTGTAACATGGACGACATCCGGATGCGACGTTCTCTCTCTCGCTCTCTCTCTCTCGCTCTCCCCCCTCCCTCTCTCTATCCCACTCATCCTCCTGATTTGCCAAGAGGCACAAAGTTCCACACGACGAATTTTCTCGAAAGCGAGAGACCCTAATGGAATTGTTAATTCAATCGGCTCTCGACGAGAGAACCACGGTCAATATTTACCGAAGCATAGAGCGAGAGCCACATTGCATTCGGACGAAGCTCTTTGTCTTCCATACAACACACGTACATCCGAGCCAACATCAACCATTGAGCGAAAGTTGGTGGTGTCCTGCCAACCCTTAGCCCCGTTCTGTAAATCCTCGATTGCACTCAAATATTTATGGAAAATCTCTTTGACTACCTCCAGTTTCGCAAAACCGTTCCAACCTACACTTTTTCACGAAACAACTTTCGCCCCGACGTTTTTCTTCAGTCCACAATTAATTTATCAGTGGGTTCTTATATATACCGTCATTGCTTGACTATCGCTAGTCAATGATCATTATAAAAATCCTTTTTTTTTTATAATGATTTATAAAAAATGATGATGTTTTTTTATAAATCCCCCATAATTCTCGAATAATTATGGATTTGTGGAATGAGCGGAAGTGGAAGTAACAACAGCAAATTAAGGCGGGTCACCACTGTGACGGGTCAGAGAAATCGATTTATCTTTTGCATTTTCTCATAGACACATATTCAAGAGTACGTGAAAAAAAATCGAGTTGAAATATTGAAAATTAATCAAGTTAGAGAGGGTTTACTTAGTGAGAGCAGGTAACACAACGATTTGTGTGTACTAAAACTTTCAATCGCCTGGACGGAATCATAAATCCAGCTTTAACCTTTTTGCACCTGACGGGGTTATGCTGTCCCAGTCTGGAAAAATTATGAAATTACGGCTGGGTCAACATATGTCCCAGTTACTAAAAAACATAGGCGCATTTCAGTAGTGAGGAAGTCGGACCCTTATTGAGCAAGTTCCAGACAGAAAAGTTATTTCATCGTAATAATCACCTGGAGAAGAAATAATTATTGAAAGGGTTAAGGAGGTTACTCAGCAATCGCGAAATAGTAAGAATTTGCTGAAATTTATTGAGGATATATAGGTTATAAAATATTTTTATCCTTTAGACCAACGATTATCAAGTTATCGCTCCGTCCGCTGGGCCACAATTTTTATACAGAGGCTCAGATATATCTCAATAACGTTGTTATTTAAATAAAATAACAATTTACACGAAATAAGTTCAATGTATGCTTAATAACATATTTTTTTCCAAATCCCAAATAAATAGTCTGGTAGGGAAAAAAAACTTGGAAAAACGTCTTTGCTTTTTTTCCCACGGTTTTTTTAATACTAGAACCGAGATCAATTTTTTGCTACTGAGAATCTTTTTACCCTAATGTACGTAGATCGAGCTTGAGTATACTTAAAAGCAAACAGCCCTCGGGTTCGCCTTTATATCGCCTTCTCCTCTTTTTCACCGAGCAGTACATTAATGTTATGCTAAACCTTCTTGCTCTCGATGAGTTAACTACATCTGTATAGGAGTAAAATATAAGCCAAGCACTTTTCTTGATAAATCTTTGCTGAAAGGGCATGCTTTTCGTTCAGTGAGAAAACCAGGATTACCGCTCTGAACAAATTACCGATGCCTCAATCCTCATTGCATGAAATTTAAATACATTTTAAAAGCACTGCATTACCATCACTCCAATTGCGTTGGATATTGGAAGCATGCGAAATATTGGTTGCGAAATATGAATGGAACTTTCTTTTTCGTCACTTTTTTCGTCATTATCGTCAAAAACGATTCCTTAGTCTTCAATGATAACAGATCCGGAACTATTGAAAATATCGTAATCGAAATGATTGTATCGAGATTTATATTATCAAATTCTCACTTTCTATTCTCAAACAAAACTCACTTTGTATTCTCAATTTTTTTAATTTTTTGAAGAGTCGATTATTGAAAATTTCGCAATTTTGTAATGATTGTAACAAGATCTCACTTCGTATTGTCAATTTCTCATTGCATCATCGAATGGTTACTTTCAGTAGCTCTTCGACGTCATTGCTATTCATACTGATGATGATATTGTACATGGGTGATCACTATGGTGGCACAAATTTGAGCTCTTTTTCCCCCTTTTTTTCACCATCCAATTATCTTCTTTAAAGAAAAGAAAAAAAGTCGCCGAATCTGCGAACGGTTAAAAAATATTTAGAGGTCGCTTAAGCCTCCGAAAAATTCACATTTTCATTAAAAAATCGAGTTTTTTTCGTCCACTTCTGAACCATGAATTCTACGCTTTATCATTTTTAAATTAACGTCGCGTAAGCTCTAGCCTGTCAATCAATATTTAGGGGTCGCTCAAGGTTTTCGAAATTTACAATTTCCGCCAAAAAATGAATCTCGCACTATAATTTTTCGTAGCATAAAAACAAAATAAACAGCGAAGTGTTACATTTTCTGAATAATTTTTTGTAATGATTTGTAATAAATTTGACTATATGTGTTATTATTCGTTATGGGATTATGGCGTCGCTCGTCACAGAGTACAGCTACGATTGGTCCGCAGTTTGCCTAACGAGACTAACTGTAGGACGCATTATGATGCGCGAAAAACAGCTGCCATTTCAGTTTTACGAATAAAACGACCTATAATTTTGTTTACGGACAAGAGCTTTGAAGAATTATTTTATGAGAACAAAGATTATAATTCTCGGGTTAGAAGTGTGAGGTAGATTTGAAACATCTGTTTCTAAATAAAAATGAATTAATTGTTTGGAAAATTTTACAAAGCGTGAAACTTATGAGTGAGAAGAGTGAAACAAAATTGGCGAAAATTGGAAATTTCGAAGCTCTTGAGCGAGCACTAAACATTCATGGCCGAGAAGTGGACGGAAAAAATCGATTTTTTAAAGACAATTTGCATTTTTGGGAGGCTTGAGCGACCGCTAAATATTTTTTACCACTCCCAGCTTTCGGGACAATTTTTTTAAAATTCTTTAACGAAGATATTTGGATGGTGAGAAAAAGGAAAAAAAAATAGAGCCCAAATTTGTGCCACCCTAGAGATTACGTCCGAACTGGTGGTCCACATTTTTCTATTTTGGTTCCGGAGGGAGGCTGGCCTGGTCTTCCTTTTATTCCACCGTCTCTCTCCCTATCTCTGTCCGTCTCCCTCGCTCTCTCTCTCTGTCTCTGTCTTTGTCTCTCTGTCTCTCTGTCTCTGTCTCTTTGTCTCTGTCTTTCTGTCTCTGTCTCTCTGTCTTTGTCTCTGTCTCTGTCTCTCTGTCTCTGTCTCTGTCTCTCTGTCTCTGTCTCTCTGTCTCTGTCTCTCTGTCTCTGTCTCTCTGTCTCTGTCTCTCTGTCTCTGTCTCTCTGTCTCTGTCTCTCTGTCTCTGTCTCTCTGTCTCTGTCTCTCTGTCTCTGTCTCTCTGTCTCTGTCTCTCTGTCTCTGTCTCTCTGTCTCTGTCTCTCTGTCTCTGTCTCTCTGTCTCTGTCTCTCTGTCTCTGTCTCTCTGTCTCTGTCTCTCTGTCTCTGTCTCTCTGTCTCTGTCTCTCTGTCTCTGTCTCTGTCTCTGTCTCTCTGTCTCTGTCTCTCTGTCTCTCTGTCTCTGTCTCTCTGTCTCTGTCTCTCTGTCTCTGTCTCTCTGTCTCTGTCTCTCTGTCTCTGTCTCTCTGTCTCTCTGTCTCTGTCTCTCTGTCTCTGTCTCTCTGTCTCTGTCTCTCTGTCTCTGTCTCTCTGTCTCTGTCTCTCTGTCTCTGTCTCTCTGTCTCTGTCTCTCTGTCTCTGTCTCTCTGTCTCTGTCTCTCTGTCTCTGTCTCTCTGTCTCTGTCTCTCTGTCTCTGTCTCTCTGTCTCTGTCTCTCTGTCTCTGTCTCTTTGACTCTCTGTCTCTCTGTCGTTGTCTCTGTCTCTCTGTCTCTGTCTCTCTGTCTCTGTCTCTCTGTCTCTGTCTCTCTGTCTCTGTCTCTCTGTCTCTGTCTCTCTGTCTCTGTCTCTCTGTCTCTGTCTCTCTGTCTCTGTCTCTCTGTCTCTGTCTCTTTGACTCTCTGTCTCTCTGTCGTTGTCTCTGTCTCTCTGTCTCTGTCTCTGTCTCTGTCTCTCTGTCTCTGTCTCTCTGTCTCTGTCTCTCTGTCTCTGTCTCTCTGTCTCTGTCTCTCTGTCTCTGTCTCTCTGTCTCTGTCTCTCTGTCTCTGTCTCTCTGTCTCTGTCTCTCTGTCTCTGTCTCTCTGTCTCTGTCTCTCTGTCTCTGTCTCTCTGTCTCTGTCTCTCTGTCTCTGTCTCTCTGTCTCTGTCTCTCTGTCTCTGTCTCTCTGTCTCTGTCTCTCTGTCTCTGTCTCTCTGTCTCTGTCTCTCTGTCTCTGTCTCTCTGTCTCTGTCTCTCTGTCTCTGTCTCTCTGTCTCTGTCTCTCTGTCTCTGTCTCTCTGTCTCTGTCTCTCTGTCTGTGTCTCTCTGTCTCTGTCTCTCTGTCTTTGTCTCTGTCTCTCTGTCTTTGTCACTGTCTCTGTCTCTCTGTCTCTCTGTCTCTGTCTCTCTGTCTCTGTCTCTCTGTCTCTGTCTCTCTGTCTCTGTCTCTGTCTCTCTGTCTCTGTCTCTCTGTCTCTGTCTCTCTGTCTCTGTCTCTCTGTCTCTGTCTCTCTGTCTCTGTCTCTCTGTCTCTGTCTCTCTGTCTCTGTCTCTCTGTCTCTGTCTCTCTGTCTCTGTCTCTCTGTCTCTGTCTCTCTGTCTCTGTCTCTCTGTCTCTGTCTCTCTGTCTCTGTCTCTCTGTCTCTGTCTCTCTGTCTCTGTCTCTCTGTCTCTGTCTCTCTGTCTCTGTCTCTCTGTCTCTGTCTCTCTGTCTCTGTCTCTCTGTCTCTGTCTCTCTGTCTCTGTCTCTCTGTCTCTGTCTCTCTGTCTCTGTCTCTCTGTCTCTGTCTCTCTGTCTCTGTCTCTCTGTCTCTGTCTCTCTGTCTCTCTGTCTCTGTCTCTCTGTCTCTGTCTCTCTGTCTCTGTCTCTCTGTCTCTGTCTCTGTCTCTCTGTCTCTGTCTCTCTGTCTCTGTCTCTCTGTCTCTGTCTCTCTGTCTCTGTCTCTCTGTCTCTGTCTCTCTGTCTCTGTCTCTCTGTCTCTGTCTCTCTGTCTCTGTCTCTCTGTCTCTGTCTCTTTGACTCTCTGTCTCTCTGTCGTTGTCTCTGTCTCTCTGTCTCTGTCTCTGTCTCTGTCTCTCTGTCTCTGTCTCTCTGTCTCTGTCTCTGTCTCTCTGTCTCTGTCTCTCTGTCTCTGTCTCTCTGTCTCTGTCTCTCTGTCTCTGTCTCTCTGTCTCTGTCTCTCTGTCTCTGTCTCTCTGTCTCTGTCTCTCTGTCTCTGTCTCTCTGTCTCTGTCTCTCTGTCTCTGTCTCTCTGTCTCTGTCTCTCTGTCTCTGTCTCTGTCTCTCTGTCTCTGTCTCTCTGTCTCTGTCTCTCTGTCTCTGTCTCTCTGTCTCTGTCTCTCTGTCTCTGTCTCTCTGTCTCTGTCTCTCTGTCTCTGTCTCTCTGTCTCTGTCTCTCTGTCTGTGTCTCTCTGTCTCTGTCTCTCTGTCTTTGTCTCTGTCTCTCTGTCTTTGTCACTGTCTCTGTCTCTCTGTCTCTGTCTCTCTGTCTCTCTGTCTCTG